>OW240923.1:30660170-30709258 GCA_933207985.1 Pelobates cultripes | reverse complement strand
TTGGTGCAGGAAGGAGGGTTTTGGGTTTTTAGAGCACTGGGGCGACTTTGCGATTGGGTACAACCTTTATAGTGGTGATGGATTGCACCTAAACGGGAGAGGGTCTGCAGTGCTGGGGGATAGGATGGCTAGAAGGTTGGAGGAGATTTTAAACTAGTAGTAGGGGAGGAGGGTCATAGCAATCTACAAAATGGAGATAGGACAGAAAGGAGATGGGCTTTAGCACAATATAAGGGGAGTGGAGAAGGGGGACGGGGCAAGCTCAGAACAGAGAAGCTGTGTAATGTTGAAAAATATTAAATGTATGCTTACTAATGCAAGGAGCCTAAATAACAAAATAGGGGAACTAGAGGCATTAGCATACACTAAACAATATGATAGAATAGGCATTACTGAAACATGGTGGGATGAGACACATGACGATGCAGTTAACTTAAATGGGTACATGTTATTTAGGAAGGATAGGAAAAACAAGAAGGGTGGTGGGGTATGTTTGTATGTCAACCATGATTTAAAGCCAAATCTTAAGCAAATGGAATGTGATGAGGAAAATGTGGAATATCTGCTTGGGGGAAAAGAAGGGAAATCAACTATTGGTTGGGATATGTTATAAACCACCTAATGTTAATATTGACAAGGAACAACAGCTGTTTGAGCAAATTGAGAAAGCTGCAAATCTGGGTAACACTTTCATTATTGGAGATTTTAATTACGCAGACATAAATTGGGACAGAGGGACTAGTAGCTCAGCAAAGGGAATTAGGTTTTTAAACTTGTTAAATGACACCTTCATGTCACAACTTGTACAAGCACCAACTAGAATGGATGCTTGTCTGGACCTGGTTTTAACAAACAACGTTGATCTTTTGACCAACATTCAAGTAGGTGAGCACTTAAATAGTACTGAGAAATAGTGATCACAATATAGTGTCCTTTGAAATAAACTCAAAAAAACAAAAGCACATGGGGTATACTAAAACATATAATTGTAAAAAGGCCAATTTCAATAAGTTAAGGGAAGCTTTACAATATATTGACTGGCATAAACTCTTTAGTGAAAAGAACACTGAGGATAAATGGATCATCTTCCAACAAATATTAGAAAGGTACATTTCTCAGTATGTACCATTGGGTAATAAATATAAAAGAAACACATTGAAACCAATGTGGCTTAGTAGAGAAGTAAAACAAGAGATTAAAAATAAGAAAAGGGCCTTTAAATCATTTAAATCGGACAAATCAGATGCGTCTTATAAAAGATATAAGGAAGCAAATAATGCGTGCAAAAAGGCAATTAGACTTGCTAAACTTCAAAATGAAATAATGATAGCTAAAGAGAGCAAAACCAACCCCAAAACATTTTTTTAAGTACATAAATTCTAAAAAAAAAAAAAATGAAAGTGTAGGTAAATAACTATTTCTCCTCCGTATATATTAACCCCTTAAGGACGGAGCCAAATGTACACGTTGTGAACAAAACAAAATGTAAACAAAACCTGGCATTTGCGCTACATGTCTGTCCAACTGTAATTCACCTCTTTCATATTAAATACACCCACCCTTATTATATATCATTTTATTCAGGGGAAACAGGGCTTTCATTTCATATCAAATATTTAGCTATGAAACATAATTTAATATGAAAAAAATGGGAGAAAATACGTTTTTCTTGGATTTTTTTAGTTCTACATGACATTTTAACAGTCAATGTCATAATACTGTTTGCTTTTACTGCAATAAAATACACATATTTATATTCAGTAAAGTCTCACGTGTAAGACAGTACCCCCTATGTACAGGTTTTATGGCTTTTGGGAAGTTACAGGGTCAAATATAGCACGTTACATTTGAAATTGAAATTCGCCAGATTGGTTACGTTGCCTTTGGGACTTTATAGTAGCCCAGGAATGAAATTTACACCCATAATGGCATACCATTTGCAATAGTAGACAACCCAAGGTATTGCAAATGGGGTATGTCCAGTCTTTTTTAGTAGCCATTTGGTCACAAACACTGGCCAAAGTTAGTGTTAGTATTTGTTTGTGTGTGAAAAATGCAAAAAACGCCAATTTTGGCCAGTGTTTGTGACTAAGTGGCTACTAAAAAAGACTGGACATACCCTGTTTGCAATACCTTGGGTTGTCTACTATTGCAAATGGTATGCCATCATAGGGGTAATTTTCATTCTTGGGCTACCATAGGGTCTCAAAGGCAACGTAACCAATCTGGCGAATTTTAATGTGAAAAAACTGAAATGCAAGCCTTATATTTGACGCTGTAACTTTTGAAAACACCATAAAACCTGTACATGAGGGGTACTGTTGTACTCGGGAGACTTCGCTGAACACAAATATTTGTGTTTCAAAATAGTAAAAAGTATCACAGCAATAATATTGTCCGTGTAATGCTGTTTGTGCGTGAAAAATGCAAAAAACATCACTTTTACTGGCGATATCATCATTGTAATACATTTTACTGTTTTGAAACACTAATATTTGTGTTCAGCAAAGTCTCCCGAGTAGAACAGTACCCCCCATGTACAAGTTTTATGGTGTCTCGGAAAGTTATAGGGTTAAATATAGTGCTAGCAAATTAAATTCCCTTTACTTTCGGCATGGGTTGTCAGGCAGGTCCTGCTAATTGTAATTAATTATGATACCTAATTATGTAAAAATATTACATAAATATATATGTAGAATTAATATATGTATATATATACGTATGTGTATATATATGTATATATCTATATAATTTTTTTTAAATATTTTTATTTATATATAGGTATATATATAGTGATATATAAGTATATATTTATGTGTATAAATATATATATTATTTCGTTCTATGTGTATTTTGATATATATATATATATATTAATTTCACAATACAGTTAGAACGAAATAACACACATCTATATATTTTTAATTATTTATTTTTAATTATTTTTATAATTTTATTTTTTAACGTATTTACATTTTAATTTTTTTTATAATATATATAAATATATATATAACAATAATTATATATATATTTAATCAGTATCAGTCTATGTGTAATTTGATATTAATATATATATATAATTATATATATATTAATAGTAAAATACACCTAGACTGTGTATGTGTGTGTATGTATATGTGTATATATATACTTAGATCATATATATATAATATATATATATGATCTAAGTATATATAATTATTATTTTTTACACCATTAACTTATTTTTATTTTATTTTCAGCCAGCAGGGGGACCACCTGTCATTACAGGCAGCCCCCCTGCCGGCAATACAGAAGCCAGCTATCCCCGGCCATGTGATTGTGGGGTTCTCGCTAGGACCCCACTCTCACATGGCCGGGGGGCTTCGACGAGGACGGACGTGCCACGGGGGGCTCCCTGGGAGTCCCCCCAACCGCGATCGCCGGCGTGGGACCGCCGGCGACCGGGTAAGTTAACAAAAACCGGAGGGCGTACAATTACGCCCGGCGGCGTTTAGAGCCGCCTATTAGAGAGCGTAATTGTACGTCCTCCGGTTTTAAGGGGTTAAGGAAGAACCCATGGCAATAGATGTGCAAATGATTGCTACTAAAAACTTGCAGAATAATTGAAATTGGTTAACCCCTTCAGGATGGAGTCAATAGTGCACGTTCTGATCAAAACAAAATGTAAACAAAAACTGGAATTTGCGCTATATGTCTGTTCAACCGTAATTCACAGCTGTCACATTAAGTGCACCCACACTTATGGCAATAGATGTGCAAATGATTGCTACTAAAAACTTGCAGAATAATTGAAATTGGTTAACCCCTTCAGGACGGAGTCAATAGTGCACGTTCTGATCAAAACAAAATGTAAACAAAAACTGGAATTTGCGCTATATGTCTGTTCAACCGTAATTCACAGCTGTCACATTAAGTGCACCCACACTTATTATATATCATTTTGTTCAGGAGAAACAGGGCTTTAATTTATCATTAACCATTCATATATGGAACATAATTTATTATGAATAAAATGTAAAAAAATGTGAGAAAATAAGATTTAAAAAAAAAAAAATTGTATTTCCGTCTGACATTTTAGCTGTGAATGTCATAATAGTGTTAGGTTTTACTGCAATAAAATGCACATATTTCCAATCAGCGATTTCTCACGAGTACAACAGTACCCCCCATTAATAGGTTTTATGGTGTTTTGGAAAGTTACAGGGTCAAATATAGAACGTTCCATTTTCACATTGAAATTTGCCAGATTAGTAATGTTACCTTTGAGATGGTGTGGTAGCCCAGGAATGAGAATTACCCCCATAATGTTATACCATTTGAAAAAGTAGACAACCCAAGGTATTGAAAGTGGGGTATGTTTAGTCTTTTTTAGTAGCCACTTAGTCACAAGTCAAATCCACAGCCAGCTATAGGGGGCCATATTTGCCAGGGGAGGGCTGCCTGGGCTGTCAGGCAGCCCTCCAGAAGAGGATCGCGGCGGAGGTAAGTCCACTGGACCTGCTGGGGCTCAAAGCCATTACGGTGTTCTATGCCACTCCAACGGCTTTAAAGCCCTTTTAATGCAGGACGGCGCAGAACGCCGTAACGGCGTTAAGGGGTAAACTCAAGACAAGGTGCTGCAGCAACTAAAGAAAGTTAATATAAACAAAGCTCCAGGGCCTGACGGTATCTATCCACGTGTACTTAAGGAACTAAGTGTAGAAATAAGTGAACCTCTGTTTTTAATCTTTCAGGAAGTGTTCCGGAGGATTGGAGGAAGGCAGATGTGGTTCCTATATTCAAAAAGGGTTCAAAATCCTTGCCTGGAAACTATAGACCTGTGAGATTAACTTCTGTGGCTGGTAAAATATTTGAAAGGTTATTAAGGGATAATATTCAAGAATTCCTTGAGAAGAACATGGTTATCAGCAAAAATCAGCACGGTTTTATGAAGCACAGGTCATGTCAAACTAACATGATTGCGTTCTACGAAGAAGTAAGTAGAAGTATAGATCAGGGTGTTGCCGTGGATGTGATCTATTTGGATTTTGCCAAGGCATTTGATACAGTTCCACACACTAGATTAGTGTACAAACTCAAGGAAATTGGTCTAGATGAAAATGCTTGTTCATGGGTAGAACATTGGCTTAAAAACAGAGTACAAAGAGTCATCATTAATGGTAAATTTTCAAGCTGGACAGAGGTGGCAAGTGGTGTCCCTCAGGAGTCTGTTCTGGGACTCCTTCTATTTAACATGTTTATAAATGATCTTGAAGACAGCATTGAAAGTCATGTTTCAGTGTTTGCAGATGACACAAAACTTGGTAAAATAATACAATGTTAGCAAGATATTATTTTGCTGCAGAGGGATTTAGATAGACTGGGCACTCAAATGGCAGATTAAATTTAATGTTGAAAAATGCAAAGTTATGCACTTCGGCGTAAAGAATACACAAGCAACGTATACCCTTAATGGAAGCGAATTAGGGATAACAACACACGAAAAGGACTTGGGAATTGTTATAGACAACAAACTATGCAACAATGTGCAATGCCAATCAGCAGTGGCCAAGGCCAGTAAGGTATTGTCATGCATGAAAAGGGCATTCATTCTCGGGACAAGAATATAATTTTGCCTCTTTATAAATCACTGGTAAGACCACATATTGAATATGCTGTGCAATTTTGGGCACCTGTTCAAAAGAAGGATATTATGGCACTAGAAAAAGTGCAGAGGCGGGCTACAAAATTAATAAAAGGAATGGAACATATCAGCTATGAAGAAAGGTTAACAAATTTAAACCTATTTAGTTTAGAAAAACGTCGCCTGAGAGGGGATATGATAACATTATACAAATATATTCGGGCCAATACAAACCATTGTGTGGAAATCTATTCACAAACCGGACTTTACATAGGACACGAGGCCATGCGTTTAGACTGGAAGAAAGAAGATTTTGTCTAAGGCAAAGGAAAGGTTTTTTTTTACTGTAAGAACAATCAGGCTGTGGAATTCTCTGCCTGAAGAAGTGGTTTTATCAGAGTCCATACAGATGTTCAAACAGCTACTAGATGCATACTTGCAAAAAAAGAATATTCAAGGATATAATCTTTCAACGTAGGGTAATAACTGCTTAATCCAAGGATAAATCTGACTGCCATTCTAGGGTCAAGAAGGAATTTGTTTCCTATCTTGTTGCAAAATTGTGCTTCAAACTGGGTTTTTTTTTGTCTTCTTTTGGATCAACAGCAAAAAACAAATGTGAGGAAGGCTGAACTTGATGGATGCAAGTCTCTTTTCAGCTATGTAACTATGTAATCTCTTTCACTAAATTAGTCTTTAGCTTCATGGTCACGCAGGAATGGGGAATTAGTCATACCTGTGCGCCAGACAGGCAAGTGTTTTTTTTTTTTTCTTCTATTATCCTTTTAAACTCTGTTGTGGGCTAGCACAGTGCTGCCTGGGATGTCACATCAGGCAGGTGCTGACCACATTAATTGCTCCACCACAGGCCAGTGCTCAATAATTCATTAGAATACTGCCAGCATTCCGACTTACTGAATGCCAGGATCACGAGGGAGTGATTACTGTGGTCTGCACAAGGTGCAGATCACATGCTCCCCAGTAGAGTACATGTATCATAGGCACTCCCCCTCAAAAAAGGTAAGCAGGATGGGGGGTGTACACCCACCCACCATGGAGGGGGAGGATGGACGACATAGGGTGAGATACTCAGAGTTATTCACAAACTCTCCTAAATTAAATATGAATGAAAAAACTGAGGCAAAACGTTGACTGTAGCAGATTGGAGATTTTTTCAGATCAGCTTTCTTGTTTGCCTCAGTTTTTCCATTCAGGTTTAATCTCAGAATATTTTGGGGTTAACACTTTAATCCCTTGCTAAAGTAGATTGTTAAAAAATAAATTAAAAATCACATCCCTGTCACTAAACTAGGAATTGAACATGTTATGCCAGAATTGGTCAGTTCCCAGGCTACTGAATAAACTTGTATAATCTTTTGAAGTACCATTTTTTACTGTAATTCTGAAGTACATTTATGACTTTGTGATATGCGTGGCAGCATCTTAAACTTTGAGATACTAGATTTGCACAATGAAAATGCTCCATTCCTCACTTTTGATTAGACCACATTACAAATTGAAGTGCATTCGAGGCAACATGGCAGCGAACAAATAGCTTTTTAGTCAACATGGACTCCAGTGCAACTAGATTAAAGTCTTTAACGTAACATCAATTCTTTCCATCTAAATTAGAAGTTCCCACAGGAGTTGGTTGTTTGTCAAATTTTGTATTGTGTCAGATGTATTGTACCCATATCTTTTTACTTGTACCAACTGTACCCATTTACAGCACTGTGGAATGCGCTGGCACTTTACAAAGTATAAAAATAATACCTGTGTACTCTGGAAAGCAAATGGTCAATGGAGACTTCTTGATCTTCTCTGCAAACAGGTCCTTCTTATTGAGGAAGAGAATGATGGAGGTGTCTATGAAGAACTTGTTGTTACAAATTGAGTCGAACAGCATTAGAGACTCGTGCATCCGGTTCTGCAGCGATTAGGCAGTAGAGAGAGGAGGCGGAGGACAGAAAGAAAGGAGAAAAAAGGAGTTAGGCTGAGGGGAGAGGAATTGTTACCAGTGTAAAAAAACAAAAGAAGGAAAGCAATTAGAAGCTACACATGAATGTAATTACGCTTCATTCAATGCACACGGTAAATGTTGGGTAATATATTAAGGTATGATACAGTCATACAAGATGTTTTGTTAGAACAATTGGTCTACCTTCACATACATTGTCCATTTATTTAGATAAAAAGAAACCCATTCATTGAATTTTAAAGCATCATCCTCAAAATAAAAATGGACCAAATCTCTGTAAAATTAAATAGGGTGAGCGGCGTAATGGTCAAACTTGATGAAATGCAATTAACCCTTAATGTCTGTGCTTCAGAGCAATACATTATTTATGATTTCCTCAAATTCACTGCGTCAGAATACCAGGAACGAGTACTACATTCAGATTCCGTGAGCATTACTCCGTACGCGAGGATAACCAATCTAAGAGCGTTTGATGTAATTAAACAACAATCCTAAACCAAATAAGCTGGACACATGTCTCTTCAGCCTATGTAACTATGTAAAATGTAACACTACTCTTTATTCTGTATAGATTGACATCTGCACAAGTAACTCTGCTAATATATTTGCCACTGTAACAACAGACCATCCACCTCAACCCTGACCATATGTTACCGAGAGATACTTCAATCCAGTAATGTGCTGTTTAACAGTTTATTCACATAACTTACTAAGCTCATATGTACCAAGAATAAAGAAGAAGAAGAAGAAGAAAAAAAGTATAGTGTTTCTACTTTGGATGCAAACTAACCGTACTAAGTATTTTGTTGTGCACATTAAGAATGAATAGATAAGGCAGAGAAATAAAAAGTCACTTAGTAAAATTAATTTTCATCTGGTAATCAACAGTTAATTAAATAAATAAAATTCTACATATAATAATATATGATTTATATTCACCTATGTACCTCAAGTGCAATACATAAGTTGAACCGAATGTCCCGATCACAGTGTTTTAGTGTATTCATTCAGAATATACACAGATTTGGCACTTCAACATTGAACAAGGCAGGCAATGCGTTACGTATGATAACTAGATTGTAGACAGCCTATTGGCAGGTGATTCAGAGTTGTAATACACTGTCAACTAACCACTTTGTCTTCCTTGTGGGATACATTACATGAGAACAGCATGGCTAGTTAGAAAGTAACCCAACAGTGAATCACTGACAATGTACTGATGTTTACCTAGGGAACATATTAGGATACAATATCTGAGCCATACAGATTATAGGGAAACAATAAATACAGGTCCATTTAGCCATTTATGTCTCCCTTTCTAGACTTTAGAGGAATAAAGCAAATATGTCCAGGCATACAGCGTTTAACCAGAGACGGCAGGCAAGTCTGGTTTTGCCAAAGGGTATAAAGTCTTCTTCCTATGGCCTCAGAACCCACAACTCAGGATGGTGAACTCTCACAGCTTATAACTCAGTATAGACCACAACCACGAAGGTTGTTGGCAATGATGACATCCGTGACAGCGTCAAACACAAACTGAATGTTGTTGGTATCCGTGGCACAGGTGACGTGGGTGTAGATTTCCTTGTTGGGGGACTTGCATCGGCTCTCATACTGGTGCTGGATGTAAGCTACGCCTTCGGTGAATGAGCTGGGACCTGGAGCAGGGAGGTTGGGAGTGAGGCATGAGCAGAGGGAAATAATTATATAATATACGAAATTTAATGAGAAAATATTCTTCCACATTATGTTACGTGCTATAAATAATGTAGACCTAACCATAGGACTAATTTCCCTCACAGCGGTGGTCTCATGTTGTGTGTTTCAGCAAATAATTCTAGTGATGTGTACACATAAAGGTATGTGTGTTTGTCTAATAATCAGATAATAATGCAGGTTTATCTTCAGGCTACACTCATCACTGCCGTGTGTATGTAAAGATTCCTGCAGGCAGGTGTGTACCTGTGTATTCCGGGAAGCAGCTAGTTAGTGGAGAGCATCTTATCTTCTCCTGGAAGATGTCCTTCTTATTCAGGAAAAGAATGATGGACGTGTCTGTAAACCACTTGTTGTTACAGATGGAGTCAAACAGTTTGAGGGATTCATGCATCCGATTCTGTAATGAAAACAAGAGCCGAACATGACACAAGCCCACAGCGGTATCCACTCCAAACTGTGCAGTCGGCTTACAGGAGACAGCTTGTGCCTCTACCACTGGATTGCTACTTGATACACATGCAGTTCGGTCCCCTCAGTATTTAAACCTGACAGTCACTTAGTCTTTCCCACTGCCTTGTTTTCCTGCTGTCACTCAACTTGTTTTATGAACATACCCAAGTTCTCCTGGGAATGTACCTAATTATGGCCACTCTCTCTTTGAATGGTCTTCTACGGTTTCTTGTCTTTCTCTACCCCCAAGCTCTTTAGAGTTTGTCAACTTGCAACCATAGACATGGAACTAAAGTGCTAGTTATTTTTCCTACACACTCTCTTAACAAACATACTCTGTTATAGCCAAGCTACATTCATATATAATGATACTAGTAGATTAATACTGCCTGCTTAGGTTCTAGAGTTACCCATCATAGCTCTAGATTTTACGTATGGCTACTCTAGCCTTTCAAACTCACTTTGAACTCTCCCTTTAGTAAATAACCATTCTAGTATTTGTATTACCATAATTTAAGGATTTCTCAGTAAGTGCCCCGTAAATATTACATATTGGTAAGGGCAGAGATGGCAGTTCTTTTAATATCCTATATGTATACCTAACGCAACATTAAGTGTGAATAAGATGGGAAAAATATTATTATTATTGCTTGTAATCATTTTTACACGTCCAATGCAACTAAAAAGAACTCAAAATAGATTCACATACCTGTCCTGATTGTTGAAATGCCTAATACGTCTAGGATATAAACAAATGTTTGGGGGGGAAAACACTAACACTATACCAACCAAACACCTTACCCTGTGCTAACACTAGCCATATACCTTTCCTAACTCGAAAACTGCATTAATACATACCTTACCTAACCCTACAGTAAACCCTCTGCTAATATCAGTACTGATATCAGCAGATGGCTTCCTAGTTAAAACAGAGTGATATGTTGCTATCTACTGTCTGTTTTCAGTATTACAGGACCATTTCCTTATAACACTGAATTAATCAATCATGCTTTGCCAGCTGATTACACTGTGATCAATGCTGGGCAGCTGGTAAATCCAAGCACAGATAACATTCAGCTTGAGGATATACAGGGAGATCCTTGTCAGGGTCTATTCAGACACCGGTGGTCTCCCTTCAGCAGCCCTAGAATCACAGTGATTTAAAATGAATTAGAGAGCTGCATGCAGCATTCACTTGAAGCGCTGCATACAGCTAATTGGTTAGTAGGGCAAGACTGATGACCCCTGTTTAACCCTCCTCACACCAAAATTGCTGGATGTTTCATGCAGTCCTAATGGTACTAAAGCACACTCTGATGTTAGGACGTTCCATGCTGTCCTCCACAGAGAGGGATCAACTAGTATGTCACGACCAAAACTTAGTACATATTAAACTGCTGTCAAAGCACCACTGTGTACGAAAGTTGATCTGTTTAAAAGTTTAATCTCTCAAGTTTCTCTTTAAAGAAAAAAAAAAAAAAAAGGAAAATAATTTGTGTTGCATGTACCCCACTATATGTTCATGTATGGATCTACTTGGAACCATGTGAACCATTTGTAACAAGTATTCATGACCTTAGCATTCTCATTGGCATCTGGGGCCACTACAGCACTACAATATATAGCAAGGTCAGGAAACCTTCAGCACTCCAGATGTGGACTACATTTCCCTCAATGCTCTTACAGCCATAATGCTGGCAAAGCATCGGTGGAGATATAGTCCACAACATCTGGAGGGCCAAAGGTTCCCCACCCCTGACCTAAAGGATTCTAACAGGATGCATCAGCCCTCCCCTGCAAAGAAGAGCAAATACTTTTACTTTCCAAACTGAGAGAAGCAGCATTTGGGAGTAAGATTTGTTTTAACCTATATCATTTAACATGGTCCCTCTGTTTTTTGGTGTCTTTGTGTAGTCACACCTGATAATTTTCCTCTCTTCTCTTACATACTCATCTCATTTGCTAGTTTTCTCATTTCCTGAAACAGTTTTCCAAATTTAAGCTTGATCCTGAATAGTCTAAATTTCTTTCTATTTAAACCAAAACTTTATAAAGTATTTTACATGCGTAAAAAAACAGTTACAATTAACATAATGGCAGATGCAAGATTCCTGCATTGAGAAGATGCTGTGCTGAAGACTTTTCCATATTTTATAGGTTTCTATGTGTGGTTTGCAGATTAATTCATGCACCATGCATCAACCAATGTTACTGCTCTATGTGATACGAGGGCCATGCAAATCCTTAATAATTCATATTGGATACATTAATTCAAGACAAATGAGGTCCTGGAATTAATGACGAGTTTGAAGCCCGCAGTTGAGCAATGACCTTCAAAAGACCTTGAGTTGAATAGGATATCTCAACTTTTATTTTATGGTTTTCTATATCATCTGTTGACAGTGAAAAAAACCGTTAATATCTCAGTATGATGCTACCTCCGCCTCTTCAAATCCCACACCAAAACAAGGGCAAGAATGTTTTTTATGTTTTTGTGCATCGTCTTGAGCTAGCTAGAACAATATCCCCCCAAATCAGGTCAGAGCTCATTGCGGATCTCAACTCATTGATTTTAATAGTAAACTTCATACCTGCCGAATTTGAAGGGTCTCTCAATATCTGCTGGATATGTGTCTCTGTTAGAAAGGGGATGCACTGCAGAAGAAGGAAAGTTTTCAAAGCACCGGAGATGCGGAAGTGTTTGAAGATAAAAGAACTGCAGGACCAGGACAGCAGAAAGCAGGTGAACACAAAAACAAAGCGTACCAAGGATCACAAAGTTACGAGAGAAGTTGCAGGCCACACAAGGAGATTGGAGTAAGAAGGGAGCAGCATGTTTCTGCCAGACGGCTCTACGGTACTTGGTGAGTTAAGGAGGTAGAGGCCATTAATAGAAGTTAAAAGGCAAAAGTGTATTAAAGGACAATAAACAGTACAGAAAGGACAAATGAGGACACGCTGACAACATATACTTCTTTAAACCTTATAAAATTCTGTTTCTTCTGGAAAATTGCAAATGAATTCATTAAACGAGTTCAGAAACAAAATTAAGCAACAGATTTTTTTTTTTTTTTTTAATAGAACATGAAAACAGAATAGATGCCAACCATTAGTACCAAAACTAATTTATAAAGTGTTACAGACATTTTTTTCTGAAATACCTTTTTTTTTTGCACACAACATATTTTCAGAAATAGCATGTTAAGAGAAAGATTACAGGTCAAATTTTCTGTAAGGCTCAGATATATTGGGGGGTACATTTTTAAAAGTATTGCTAAATGAAAAAGTGGAACAATGGTCTAAATGTGAGGAAATCACTATGGAAACTAATAGAATCAGCAAGTGGCTAGACTTATAAAACTTGCCCCACTTTTCAGAAAGAAACACTTTTAAATCGCACCTATTTTGTTCCCAGGGAACTGACATTTTACATATAACGCAATCTGAAGAAACATTCAGTACCTGTAATATTTTATTGCTTGAATATTTTAAAACAATGTTTTATTATTGTATGTGCCATATCTCTAAACACCATTATTGCAGATTGGGTGGAGGTAAAGCCGTACTAGATATATTGTAACTACAGGTAACGTGGTAAAATGTATCTCATCTGAAGCTTAAATGGCCATCACTCCCAATAAACGTACAGACACCTCTTGAGTTGCTTTCACCAATAATGGAAGTCTGTGAGCCTGTAAGGACTCCATGGTATAAACAAATAGATATAATGAAATAAAAATACAAAATACTCTCTCGCCAGTCTACTGAGAGGAGGTACTGCGCTCTGATTGAGAAGGCACTCATGATATTTATTCAGTTCAAAATAGGGATAAAAAAAAAAAAAAAAGGTTTATTGCTTACCAATTGCATTCTCTCCCAATATTTACTGTACTTAGACTGTAAATCAATAATAATCACATTCACACAAGCTCACTGACTCCCAATAAAAGCGCTACAGTAGGGAGAACGCAACATTCGGCACTCCAGATGTTGGGGACTACATCACCCCTGATGCTTTGCCGATGACTAAGAGCATTGTGAGAGATGGAACATCTGGAGAGCCAAAGCTGGCTTACCCCTGATATAGCGGCATGCCGTTATGCAGATATAGTAAAGGTTGGGACAGGGGGTGCTAAGTAGACAATGTAGATTATTATATATACAAAACAAACAAGAGGTGTGAACAAACCCCAGTGTGTAAAGTGCTTAATAGATAATTAGCAGAAAGGAACTTCCCTGGTTGAGGTAAAGTATCCAAAGAAATCCCCAAAGACTTCCTCTTGTCTTCAGCAAAATGTATACAAACAAAATAGGGGATGATCTGCTAAACTGGAAGTAAATAAAGCAACATAACCTAACTGTGTTTATGTGAATATCAAATAATTGTGTTAACAAATGGCCACTCACAAATTCACAGATGTAAAATAGCTTTGAGCATAAAATCCTTCTTGGATTCAGTTGGATTTTTCCATCACTGTTCCCCCACTGTTATACTGGAACTGGGATATATGGACTCAAAAGAGAATATAGAAAAAAACTTTGAAGTGCACGTTCCAGAGTAAAGTATAAAAAATGTAATAACTTACATCATAGTTAAAAACAATCCGTATCACCACTGAACGTCCTACGCGTTTCGTCCACAGCTTGGACTTCCTCAGGGACTGGGTGAACTGTATCAGACAAGATTCAAATAACAATAACTGCCCTTTCCTCCCTCAGTACTTTATACCCCCAAAAAACGTTCATTACAGATGAGATTCTTGTCTCCGGTATTCTGATCCTATTCAGGTGGTGCTTCATTTTCTCTTCCTGTTTCCATGATGTGACGTCGTTGCGCACGATGTGATTGACGCGTGCGTTCCAGTTGCGTTTCAAGAACCTGAATCCGGAAGTTGATCGTGGTTTTTAGCTTTCATTCATTTTTGTGTCTCGATGAACGACCATACATGGGGGAAAAAAACAGACGTGGGGGGCTGGGGAGAAAGAGTTAAAAACTCTGGATGGCACAAAAAATATATTTACAAATGTACCAATAAAATATAATCACATCTTAGTGATTATATTTTATTGGTACATTTGTAAATATATTTTTTGTGCCATTAAGCGTTTTTAACTCTTCCCCCTCATGTCCGTTTTTCCCCATGTATGGTCGTTCATCGAGACACAAAAACGAATGAAAGCTAAAAGCCACGATCAACTTCCGGATTCAGGTTCAAGAAACGCAACTGGAACGCACGCGTCAATCACGTTGCACGCAACGACGTCATATCATGGAAACAGGAAGAGAAAATGAAGCACCACCTGAATAGGATCGGAATACCAGACACGAATCTCATCTTTAATGAACATTTTTTGGGGGTATAAAGGACTGAGAGAAGAAAGGACAGTTATTGTTATTTGAATCTTGTCTGATACAGTTCACCCAGTCCCTGAGGAAGTCCAAGCTGTAGACGAAACACGTAGAACGTTCAGTAGTGATACGGATTGTTTTTTAACTATGATGTAAGTTATTAAATTTTTTATACTTTTCTCAGGAAAGAGCACTTCAATTTTTTTTCTATATTCTCTTTTGAGTCCATATATCCCAGTTCGAGTCCAACAGTGGGGGAACAGTGATGGAAAAATCCAGCTGAATCCAAGAAGGATTTTATGCTCAAAGCTATTTTACATCTGTGAATTTGTGAGTGGCCATTTGTTAACACAATTATTTGATATTCACATAAACACAGTTATATGCTATGTTGCTTTATTTTACAGTTTAGCAGATCATCCCCTATTTTAGAGAAAAAAGATGTATGAGGGCTGCGCCAAAGGGGAGGAGAACAGTCCAGTAAAATATCGCTAGGATACCAGTGGATCGTCGTGGATACTTTATCCTATTCTGAAGAAGCCACTTATGGTGAAACGCGTTTATGGTTATTTACTCTTATATTTTACTGTGTATTTTAGAACAATAAAAGTTTTTTGGTTACGTTACCGTACCAATCCTCTTTTTATTGCACTCTCTATGCACTTTAAACTTTTTTACCTATTCCTGGCATTTTACCGTTCCTGCTACTTTTACTTCCACTAGCAATTTTACTGTTCCAGCACTCCAAGAAATCCCAGGTGGGGATCATACCACCTACGCCTATTCATAGAGCAGTACCTCTGCTGTATCTTTGTGAGTATTATTTTATCTATTATTCTACTCTCTTATCCCATCACGATTGAGAGAACTATTGTTGCTTTTTATCCTTCTCTCTTGGAGCTTTGGATTACCAGACGGTGCTGATGGACGTACTACCACTACATATCCCATAAGCGGGGATTATACCACTGTACGATATACACACCAGAGCTGGCCATAGCTCCCTCAAATGTGAGTTCTCTACCCTTTTCTACCTATTGCACACTGAACCCCATCACAATTGAGAGCACTATTGTTGCTTTCTATTTTCTCTTCCGAGTTTTGGACTACCAGACGGTGTTGACGGAGAGCCCTTCCCTACATATCCCATAAGCGGGGATTATACCGCTGTACGCGATTCACATCAGAGCTGGCCATAGCTCTCCCGAATGTGAGTTCTCTACTTTTGTTATTTACCGCACCTTGAATTTTACATACTGCACCATTGTTCGCTTCTACCTCGCTTGTATTTTCATATACTGAACGGTCAACACCAGACACACCTACCTCCATCAAGAAACCCTATCAAGTATCCCCGACGATCCACTGATATCCTAGCGATATTTTACTGGACTGTTCTCCTCCCCTTTGACGCAGCCCTCATAGATCTTTTTTCTCTAACTGTGTTTATTCACTGAAGGACTCGAGGGGTTCTCCTTTGTTTGGGTTGCTGCCTACCTCCACTAATTGTGTTTTAATTAGCGCTGAATTCTCTCCTTTTCGTGTTCATCCCCTATTTTGTTTGTATACAATGTAGATTATTAGGCTGCTCTGAATGTAGAGCATCTCTTATTGTTGTTACTTTATGGATTGTATAAATTAAAGTAAATAATAAAGTAAATGGTCTCACCCAAACTGAATCAGATGTTATTGTATATGTGGCCTGTTTATGTCACTGGATGTCTGACATGATCCAACCCTGACAGTCTGCACTCATTCCATGCCCAGAAATTCCTTTTACAAAATATTCAACGTGCAGCTATTTGTGGAATGGTCTGTAAAACTCTCAAACTCTCATACACTTAATTGTACACAATAAGAGGCAAGCTGCCACAGATTTTGACAAAAGTCCAGGAAAGGGACTGTACTGCATAATTTTATACATTTTTAGGTCACTGGCCCCTGTTCCTTGTCAAACTCTGGAGAATTTGTTTCGAACATGATATATGGGACCTACTTAAATATAAAACCCATTTCTGCCACTATTGTTTTAATGTACACTGTTGCAATCTACAAACTGCCTTTAAGAACATTACAAATATAAAGCTACTTGTGACATCCATCTTATTTTTCTAGCAAGTTTCCCAAGAGACAGTGTCTGAGAGAACAGTGGATTTCAAATAATACACAAAATGGTAGATTACAAAAAAAAAAAAATTATATTTATCGTATAGCAATAGTAAAAAAAGAAAATGGAGAGGAAAAAACAACAACAAAGTAACACACGTACCAGTGTGCTGGCAAAAAATGTTATTTAGTATTTATGCTCTGTATCGGCATCAATCACAATCTATCAAGAAACTATCTACAGGTTGACAGCTGCTGCTGATCACAATCCCACCTTTCCAATGGTTAAACAAAAAAAAAAAAAAAGGCACTAGGTTAAAGCAGGGCTCGACAAATCTCAGGTCACCATGGCGCCTAGGAATTTTGCCTTGGCGTCTGGGCTATGTGAGCCTGTTACTTTGGAAGCGGGCGGGTGGCTGGCTGGGGAATTGTGGGGGTGGGCGGCAAGATGGAGGATTATGGAAGCATGGGGCTGGCTGCGCGAATAGTACTCGAGCGGTGAGGGAGCTGTGATGTCTTTGCTCTGCTCCCTCGCTGCTTAGTGACACCTGGGCCGGAATATGACATCATATCCTTTGGCGCTGCTCACCTCTCTGTCTGCTGCAACATTGAGGAAACGTCCTCCTCCAGCACTGGTCCGAATCCAATCATCCTCACAGAGCACTGATGACCAGCTGCGTGTGCGTGATGAGCGCCACATGCGTTCCTATGAGCATCTGCTTTACGTGACTAAGTTTTACTCTGTCAATGCAGCAGAAGCGCCTCTGGTGGCTGTCAGTAAGAGAGCTACCAGAAGTGTATATAACCCCACAATGTTAAAGGGACACTAAAGTCACCAAAACAACTACAGCTAATTGAATTTGTTCTGGTGAGTAGAATCATTCCCTTCAGGCTTTTTGCAGTAAACACTGTTTTCAGAGAAAATGCAGTGTTTACATTACAGCCTAGTGATAACTTTACTGACCACTCCTCAGATAGCTGTTAGAGATCCTTCCTGGGGCAGTGCTGCACAGTGTGACTGACATTCAGTGTCTCCACACTCTGCATGCAGACACTGAACTTTCCTCATAGAGATTCATTGATTCAATTCATCACTATGAGGAGATGCTGATTGGCCAGGACTGTGTTTGGCTTGTGCTGGCTGTGCCTCTGATCTGCCTCCCTGACAGTCTCAGCCAATCCTATGGGAAAGCATTGTGACTGGCTCAGAGAATCACTTTTGATGATGTCAGTCAAGCAGGCAGTTCAGGGGCAGAGCAAAGTAGCTACAGGCGGGAATAAAAGTAAGATTTTACTATATTTAGGGGTACAATGGGGAGTCAGGGGGGAGATGGTGTTTTTAACACTATAGGGTCAGGAAAACATGTTTGTTTAACATGGCAGTTTTTTTATAGCAGGGTTAAAAAGGACAGAAACACTGCACTCAGACCAACAGTCAAGCAAGAGATCAGAATCACTTCAAGAGAAATTTATTTATTTATAGATATATTAACATTGTTTTACCGAATTCAACCACCAAAAGAGCTTGATAAACCACTAAAAGCACATAAAAAAATTTTTTTTAAATGAACAAATACCACAATAATCAGCATATTTAACAGCGGTTTTGCGCAGGAGCAAAACAAACACTTCATACATGTAAAATGGCTATAAGTATGAGGGGGTTTGTATAGTGCCAACCGCAGTTCCCAAGGGAACGTGATGCCAAATTATCAGAATGGCTGTCGATAACTTTCAACCAGTTATCTATGCAAAGCCCCTCAAAATAGTCATTTTGTGTGCCCTCAACCTCACCATATTGGTATAGAGATTAATGATGATAACAAAGATTAAGTCAAGTTTTATGTTTATAATGATTTATAACTGCAGCAGAAAATGGTCAAGACGTTTCTGGATTGTGAACGTGTTAAATATAAACATGCAATCCCAGCCAATGTAAGGAAACTTATCAAATGAAAACAAGTGCTAGATTGTGTTCAAAGCCAAATTTTGGACACAAATAAATAAATTAGATTATGGCTACCTAAACAGCATCCAACTACCATGAGAGTAAATAAAGAAGCAGGGCCCTACTATGAGAGTAACAGAATTATCTTCCTAGAAGGATTGTCCTATCACATCTAGTACTAGTAGCAGATCGGACTGCCACATTGGAGCCAAGAAGAATGGTCACTTTATGCGATACGGTTGGGACGTGTCAACAACAAATACAGTTGTGACCAAAATTGGTCATCCAGCATTGAAAATAAGGTTTATTGTCAAAATGTACAGACTTTCAGCTATTTGCAATGAACAAGTCAAACAAATGGCTCAACACAACAATCCCCAAATTCAACAAAAAAATGCTACTAATAATGACTTCTCCAGTCTCAAAATTATTCAACCCCCTGAATAGAATCCCGCACAACAGCACAAATACGCAAAACAGGTGTTGTCTCAAGCACACCTGATACAACTAATCAAGGGCTTCATTTGAAATATCTGAACTGACTAGGGGTTTGTTGAGTGTCACGTTTGACTGCATGTTAAAAATATGGCTAAGTCAAAAGAATGGATACAAAAAGATAGGGAAAGCACTGAATATCCCTAGAGACACCACTGGAAGCATAGTTCACAAGTTCAAAGTTCAAGTACCAGTGGTTACTAAACGCAGAAGGTTTAATTGCAGAAGAGAAAAAAATCTACAGTGGCCACCACAGTCACCTGACTTGAATCTATGGTAAGATTTGAAGAATGCAGTTGTAGTGCATAAACCCACGAATATTACAGAACTGTAGATCACTGTTTATGAGCAATGCAATGGGCAGTGGAGTACATATCGGGGTCGCGGCTGCGACCGGGCCCTGCGACCCGTTATGTACGCCAGTGTGGCCAGCCTCTTCTCCTGGGGGGCCCCACGAGGTTGGCCCTGCTGTCACTGGGCGGGCAGGCAGGCTGGCCAGCAGGCGAGGGAGCACTCTCCCAGGCTGAGCGCTCTCTGCCCAGCTCCCTCGTGCGCCGCGTACTGATGCCGGAGCATGACGTCACATACACAGATTTTTTACACACTCCTTTGGGAGTGCTGAGGGGATTCCCTGGGGTCCAGTGGGGCTGCCCGGTGACCGGTCCTGTGGGCGCGCGAAGGAGCTGGGCAGAGAGCGCTCAGCCAGGGAGAGTGCTCCCTTGTGCGCCCACAGGACCCCAAAGGTAGGGAGGCTGGGGGATCATATTTTTTTTAAAAATGTGTGTGTGTATATGTGTTAGTATTAGAGTATATGTATGTGTGTTAGTATTAGAGTGTGTGTATATGTGTGTGTTAGTGTTAGTTTTTGTGTCAGTGTGTGTGTTACTGTGTGTGTCTGCTAGTGAGTGTGTTAGTTTGTGTGTGTGTATGTCTGTTATTGAGTGGGTGTCTGCTAGTGAGTGTCAGTGTGTGTGTTAGTTTGTGTCAGTGAGTGTGTGTTTGTGTCAGTGAGTGTGTCAATTTTCGCACCAGAGCCCCATGGGCCATCTGTACGCCACTGGCAATGGGCTAAGATTCCCCAGGAACGTTGCCAGAAGCTGGAGTCTGGCTATGCATCTTGTTTGCAGGTCAGAACATCAAAAAGGGTGTTTGCCTAAGTACTAAAGATGCTTGTCATGAATGGGGTTGAATAATTTTGAGACTGGAGAAGTCATTCACATTTTCAGTTGAATTTGGGGAAACCACTTTCATTGTGTTGAGCAATTTCAATTGCTTTTGTTTAATTTGTTCATTACAAACCACTGAAAGTCATTAAATTGTGACCAAAAAACGTGCATTTTTATTTTTATTTATTACAACTGTGTATGTGAAATAGACCTCATACACATTGATACAGATCTCAGTCTGTATCAATGTGTATTACTATACAACTTGGTTATTGAATTCTATTATATGTCATAGACACTTATTATTGAAATACATCAGTGAGAGACTCGGATACATCATTTTTCTTGGTTGTGTTATTTTGTTCTGATGCTCTGTACAGGTTTGTGAATAAATAATAAAAGAGGTGCAGAATCTAAGAGGGTTGCTAATAGGAAAAGGTAACACATACAATCTGCGAGTAGAGTAATACTGTGACTGACTGGCCAATTAATGCTTTGTAGTAAAACATGCTATAAGAGTTACAATGGACAGTTCCCTGTAGCTGTCTCACAATGTCTCTGTCTCTATGCATGCCAGGCTAGACAGTGTAACATACCATAACATCGGACAGCTTAACACGTAAGCAAGCATTTACAAAGGAAGAGAGTGAAAAGCTGTCACAGCTGAGAAAATGGACCGAAATTAGGACTCGGCATGTAAAAGGTGAAAACCGTTGTTTCCTACTTAGGAGAGAGAATCATTACAGGGATGTGTGGGTGTAGGGCTTAACTCCTCAAGCAACAAGGATTAGCTATACAATGTAGCAGTAGTATTATACAAAAGAAGAAGGGGTATACGCAATCGAAATGAACAACATCTCAGGATACAAATCAATTCACATTACACACAAAATGGTTATCGGGGACAGATGCACACACTGTAAGTAGTCGTACTATCCCAGCGGAGATTGTCATACTCACCGTGGTCTCGTCTTCGTGAAGAACCTGATCGTACCCACTGAGCGCCACACAGAAGATGATGGCTGTGACATCTTCAAAACAATGGATCCACTTCTTACGTTCTGATCGCTGGCCACCAACATCAAACAGCCTGAGGGGAAAAAAAACAAAGATTTACAATAATGGCAGATGTTAAGCAGCATCAGACACGCCATTAGGGACATTTTTTATGTCAGAGATCAAAATTTAGCCCTGGTGAGTGTGCACGGGACCCTCCAGTCTTGCCGTGCAAAGTAACTTTAAGGGCTGGCTTGTAGCATAGAACATGACATTTTAAGCCACGCTTTAGGTAGCAATACAATAAGGTTACATCGTTGTTAAGGTTGAAAAATGGCTCAAGTCCATCAAGTTTAAAGATGAAGCCCATTCTTTTATGCCATTGATCCAAAAGAGGGCAAACAGCCATTTCCAATGATGTCACAAAGGGGGGAAAATCCTTCTTGACTCCACAATGGCAATCAGATTTCTCCTCGATTTGATAACCTATTACATACATATCTAATACATCCTAGAATATTCGATTTATGCAAACATTCTTTTTATATATTTGTATAGTACTAGTACATCCCCGCAGAGGTACTTTTTCTATAGAAAACCAGTTTTTTTTTGCCTTTCCTCATAACTAATATTTTCCATTCCCCTTACTAGTTTTATAGCTGGCCCCTGCATTTGTTCTAGATCTACAATATCCTTAATTAAAATGGGTGCCCAACATTGCACAGCATATGTAAGGTGGAGTCTTACCATTGAGTTGTAAAGAGGCAAAGTTATATTTGGATCACGTGACTCAAAACACCTTTTATACACAAGAGCACCTTATTAGCTTTTGCAATGGCATTGCATACTGTTGTGTAGTTTGTGATGTATAATTGTTCTCATGTCCTTTCCATTAATGTTAACCCAACTAATGTATAACCCCATTTAATGTATAAGTGGCTTGTAGGTTCCTAATTCTGAAATGTATGACTTTCTATTTAACTGTATTGAATCTTGTCTGCCACTTGCCTGCCCAGTCCCCCAAATTTATCCAAATGCTGAAAATACATAAGAATAGTTCTGGATGTGTACCAGGGTGCTATATAAAACTGTTAGATAAGTACACATAATAGCAAAAAAAAAACCTCAAAAAACATCCCCCCAAAAAAACCTCAAACAGCCAAGTCATACACATCACTACTTACTATGACCTACTTACTATGACCAAATTACTACTATTTAAAATAAAAAACACGTTTGCTATGGTATGTATGGCGCAATGATATGGACCAGTTCTAGAGATTGCACTGCAAGAAACCTTAGATACCAATATCAAAGTGATGCATGACTTTTAAATCTGTGTCCTCTATGGATAGGATGAGTGATACATAATGCGGGGCTCGACAAATCCCAGGCGCCAGGAATTTTGCCTTGGCGTTTGGGATATGTGATCCTGTTACCGCAGAGTCAGGCGGGAGGCCGGCTTGGGAATTGTGGAGGCCGGCATCTGGCTGCGTGAATAGTAGGCGGGCAGCGAGGGAGCTTTGATGTTCCTGCTCTGCTCCCTCGAGCCCTTTAGTGAGGCCAAGGCCAGACTATAACATCATATTGTGACAGACATACACTCACTGACACAGACACACATTATTGCTTGTTTTAATACCTATGGGGTCCTGTGGGCTGCGGGATTGTGCAGATGGGTGACAAGGGAGCTGTGATGTCTCTGATCTGCTTCCTCATGTGTCGCTTAGTGAGGCCGGGGCTGGAATATGACGTCGTATTACGGCCCAGGCCTCACTAAGCGGCGCGAGGGAGATCCCCCAGCATGCCGCAAGCCTGCACAATCCCCCAGCCAGTGACCCACTGGACCTCACAGGTATTAAAACAAGCAATAATGTGTGTCTGTGTCAGTGTGAATGTATGCCTGTCATGGTGTGCGTGTGTATAGGCCTGTTTGTCATGGTGTGCGTGTGTATAGGCCTGTTTGTCATGGTGTGCGGGTATAGGCCTGTTTGTCATGGTGTGCGTGTATAGGCCCTTTATGTCATGGTGTGCGTATATAGGCCCTTTATGTCATGGTGTGCGTGTATAGGCCTGTCTGTCATGGTGTGTGCATCTTTATGTCATGGTATATGCGCGTGTGCGTCTTTATGTCATGGTATATGCGCGTGTGTGTCTTTATGTCATGGTATATGCGCGTGTGCGTCTTTATGTCATGGTATATGCACGTGTGCGTCTTTATGTCATGGTATATGCACGTGTGCGTCTTTATGTCATGGTATATGCGCGTGTGCGTCTTTATGTCATGGTATATGCAGGTGTGCGTCTTTATGTCATGGTATATGCGCGTGTGCGTCTTTATGTCATGGTATATGCGCGTGTGCATCTGTAAAGGTATATGGGCGTGTGCGTCTGTCATGGTATATGGGCGTGTGCGTCTGTCATGGTATATGCGTGTGTGCGTCTGTCAAGGTATATGCGTGTGTGCGTCTGTCAAGGTATATGCGTGTGTGCGTCTGTCAAGGTATATGCGTGTGTGCGTCTGTCAAGGTATATGCGTGTGTGCGTCTGTCAAGGTATATGCGTGTGTGCTTCTGTCAAGGTATATGCGTGTGTGCGTCTGTCATGGTATATGCGCGTGTGTGTCTGTCATGGTTTATGCGCGTGTGCGTCTGTCATGGTATATGCGTGTGTGCGTCTGTCATGGTATATGCATGTGTGCGTCTGTCATGGTATATGCCTGTGTGCGTCTGTCATGGTATATGCGTGTGTGCGTCTGTCATGGTATATGTGTGTATATGTCTGTCATGCTATATGCGTGTGTGTCATGATGTGTTTGTTTTTAGGTGACCAGACCCCTTCCTTTCGCAAGAGAATGGTGTTTCTACTCATCTTTTTTTCCCACGCTGTGCTGGTCTACCCTCGACTGGCCCGGTTTCAAAGGCTGAGATTACTAAGCTTGATGATTTCAGCCAATCCAATATTTTCCCATAGGATTAGCTGCAAAACACTGCACCAATCAGCATCTCCCCATAGAGATGCACTGTGGAGATGCTGAAAGTAGGTGAAGCACCTCTAGTGGCCGTCTGAGTGACTGTCGCTAGAGGTGTCACTAGGAAGCAATGTAAACACTGCATTTTCTCTGAAAAGTCAGTGTTTACATTAAAAAGCCTGCAGGAACAGGCTATAGACACCAGAAGCACTACATTAAGCTGTAGTGATCCTCGTGGCTATAGAGTCCTTTTAAGAATTGTGTTTTTGTTGTTGAATATAAAGCTTTGTAAGTTAAAAAAAAATCTGGCTCCTAACTTTTTTAGCCAGCTCCTAGATTCAAAGCAAATTTGTCAAGCCCTGACATAATGACACATTAGATACTAGCTACTTCTGTGCAAATGTCATGGAAAATGCAGGGGTAATTATATAAAATGGTTCTGCAACAGAGCACCTCAGAGTACACATTTACTTTGTACTTTACAAAATGGAATTGTGTTCCACAATATGTTCATAGATGTCCCAGATGAAATCGGTTTTATTCCAATTAAAGGGACACTGTAGTCACTTTGTCTCTTTGAATTGGTTATAGTGCCTGGAGTGCCCTGGCACAGTCCCTCCATTCAGTGTTGCACCATGTTTGTGCAGTATGCCACAAAATAAGAGTCCCTGGCCACCACAGTCCGGCCCCTTCTGTATGTGTAGCTAAGGCAGAGATTACACACTTCCTTGTTGTCATACCCATTCATACCGTCAGTTGGAACTCTGACAGGTTAAAAGCAGTCAGCTGACACTCTCAGGGTAATACTTCCTTATTAGCCAAAGCAGCACAGATGGGATGGACTGCCGTGGTCCCTTGTTTAGCATTAAAACATTACAACATAAAAACTGTTTAATGCTGAAAGAAATGATGGCACCAGGGGACTCCATACACTATAACCAGCTTAATGAGATTAAGCAGATACACTGCCTACGGTGTCCCTTTAACAGATTTGGGGGAATGTAGGAAATATTAAAATGAACCTGCTTTAAAACTTTTTTTTGTATTATACTATTTATGTCATACTTCTCGCTTGTGAAAAAAACAAAACAGTTACAAGGATCAAGACAAAAAACTTTCAAAACAAACATGGAGATCCATTACCATAACGGTGTTTAACTATATAATCTCTTTCAATGTGTTAAATTGTCCAGGACATACTTTAAAACGAGAGAAATCACAATGTGTCCTTCCTGGTAAAATATTTTATAATTAAATAAAATGTATATTACAATTTGAATTTGCTGAATTTTTCACAGAAACACATCATGGCTTGGCCACTAGAGGGAACCTATGTTATCATCTGCTCAGAATATGAAATACTGTTATTGAACATAAAATCTTTTTATCTATCTTAAGTTTGCCTTTTGGGTTTTTCATTTTTGTTTTGCACATGATAACTAACTGTTTTTGCGCTTAATTGAGATAAAGGAACGCCATGCGGGACACAAATGATATGAATCAGTCAGGAAATGCAATGACAAGTGACAACTGCTACAATTACCATTGAAGTCTTTTGGGCTGGTTGGTGGAGTTAATGTAACGTGGAAATGTATCCCAAGAAAATTACCATTAAATATCAGACATACGCAGTATTTCCTTCTGTCACCAATCTTTGTAATAAATGTATTTACACGTTTTGAGATGCAGAAGTAATAACAAAACAAACTAATAGGGCTAACACTTCCTAGGCCATCTCAACTAAGGACACTATACAGACGCTTTATTTGTAGTTTCATTAAAAAAAAAAAGCAAGTGCTGGTGTACTTCAAACAATATTGTAGCAATCAATAAACTCCAGCTGCAATGCTAATGCCATGTAACTGTGATGGATTTAAAGGGACACTATAGTCCCCAAAACAACCACATGTAGTTGTTCTGGTGAGTATAATCAGTCCCTGCAGGCATTTTCATTTAAACACTGCCTTTTTGGCCTAGGGACCCCTGATTCAATGCATACCTATGAGGAGATGCTGATTGGCCATGTTGTTTTCTTTGGCTCTACCCCCGCACTGTCTCCTTGGCTGAGAACATCAGAATGGACGGTCTCAGATAATCCAATGCTTTCCTATGGGAATGCATTGTGATTGGCTGAGATCATCAGTTCTGATGTTGACAGCCAATGAGGTGGATTAGGGGCGTGGCCAGCGCTGGCAGATCCGTGCGGCGCTGGAATAAGGGTACGTTTTCTATCTTTTTAGAGGAATAAGGGGGAGGGATGATAGCACCCTAAATAGTGTTTTTAACACTATAGGGTCAGGAATATATGTTAGTATTCCTGGCCCTTTAGTGTTCCTTTAAGCAATCAGGGTTGGAGGATTGCAATGTCACTTTATCAAAGGATTAACATTCTGGGAAAACTGCTCATGATACCCACGCCAAAACTGGCCAATTCCAAATCTACAATCTCTTGGAAGAACCCGCAGTCACTGAGTTATGGGGATAACAATGTGGAATCACAACTGTGATCTGTGACCGTAGCAGTGGATCTTCAGCTATAAAGTTCTATTTGTGTCAATCGCTCTTGGTATATTGCCTTCAATGTATGGTGTGCTGACTCAGCCTTGTTCCTGGCCAGTGGTTCACAGCAGTCATAACCAATGGACCGCTTAACCAACCTGAATCTCATCTGCCTGTCGTTTGGCCAGCTTGATCCAGTCTGCTTTCCTGCACTCCTGTAACACTACAGACTCAGCTGAAGGGGAGTGTAGCTCTTTCAGCTGGAGACCCAACCTTGTGTCTGCATAGTCAGCGCTCTGCATCCCAACGCCACTGCTTGACCATACCATATACACTGAACCTTTTTCTAGAAGGTAAACCTCAGCTACATAAACGTATTGTCTGTGGTATGTTTATAACCACGTTGAGCAGAACACTAACACCTAATTTCTTTTTTCTACATATCTACAACCAGCCATCTTTGGCTATACCACCTACAAATAAAAAGCAAAACAATTGGAAAAATCGAAATCAGAAAATTGAGACATGAACTAGTTCGAAGTCCCTTGGAAATTTCCCTTCAATTGGCCAATTCACCCCAGGTCACATCAAGACATTATCTTTATAATTTATTATCCACCTGAATAATCAGACAGAGGTGAGAGGATCACGTTGTCATATTTATTGTACATACTGTGGGGAAGCTCACACTCTATTTACTGTATTCAAAATCGGGTGCACAATTTAAGGACTTTAAGCCCATCCATAAAGTAACCGTAATAAGTCTGCATCTCCAATATATTCAAGTGACGGTTTGTATTATATACAGAGCTGGATCTGCAACATCACAACTTTAAGTGGTCAAGCTTAACAAGAATTGTTCAGGTTGAAACGTTGTCAGGTCCACCATAGGATGGGTCAGTCGAATACATTGATGTTGCAGATTTGTATTTATTGTCGAGTAGGGTTCCATAAAGTTTGACATTTGAGGTTAAAAGGAAGATTTATAATGGGACACTAGATGGACAACTTACATAATTGGGAACAGTTGTACTGACCTGAAGTGGAGATTTTTAAATGTGAAGTGCGTTTCTACAATGCCAGTGGTCTTCACTCTGGTTCGCAAAATATCTTGCTCTGTGGGCTGGTAATCCGGAGCTCCAATTCGATCTAAGCTGTCTAGGTAGCTGGAAAACACAAAATCATGCACACAGTCAGTCATTGTCTAGACCTCGGGGGATCATTTAGAATTTTGAGTTTTATCACTGTAAGGTTTATGCTGGTATGGCCCAATCAAAAGGGAAAAAAAAATCAACTAAAGAGTCAATTACATCAATCTGCTAGATAAAATACATCATATTATAATATATATTCAGATAATGAAGAGAACACTGAACTGTAACCTTTAATTAAATTCAATATTAGCTCATTGGTGATTAAAGTATTCATCAGACAAAACACAGAGCCAGGGATCTGAAAAGCTGGTAAAACAGAACTACCATAACCACCACATTTATTAGATACATGCCAGGCCAATAAGATACAAACACACATCTTTATAATCTATGGTTTAACCCCTTAAGGACAGAGGTAATAATTCAAGAATGGAACAAAAACCAAACCTAGAATTTGTGCTATGCTTGTTCTACAGTACTTTGCCCCATTCATATTATATATTAATTATTAAAGGGCTTTCATTTAATATCCTAAATGTATACCTAACACAGCATTAAGTGTGGGAAAAAATTGAAAATATGAAGGGCGGGGATGCATTTTATTTTATTTATTTTTTTACTTATAATAATTTAAACACATTCAACCAACTACATAAAAAGAATTCAAAATAGATTTACATATCAATTCTGATGTTAAATATCCAATATGTCTAGGATCTAAATTCATTTTTTGTAGTTAACGCTAACATTATACCAACCATACCTCTTACCATATGCTTACACTAACCATGCATCTACCCTACCTAGCCTTACCCTTCACTATCCCTAACCTTAAAGCAGTATTAACCCTAACACTAACCCTTAGTAAATCCATATGCTAATATCAGCAGATGGATTTCCTAGTTAAAGCGACACTATAGTCACCAGAACAACTACAGCTTAATGTAGTTGCTCTGGTGAGTAGAATATTGCCTTCGGGCAATTTCATGTAAACACTGCTTTTTCTCTGAAAAGGCAGTATTTGCATTGTCCTTAGGGACACCTCCAAGTGACCACTCTTTAGATGGCCACTGGAGGGGCTTCTTGGTTCAGGGTTGCACAGTAAACAGCCCTGCCGTTCAGCGTCCCCACGCAGGGCCGGTGCTTCCTAGAAGGCAAACTAGGCAGCCGCCCACATCGCCGGCCCTTTAAATGCTGCAGCCACCTGAGCGATCTATAAAGAGCTTCAGGCAGCTGCAGCACTGCTTGTCTCCTCACCTACCCTTCCCTGTAGCATGGCCAAGCTTCTCTCCGGTCCGCGGTACAGAAACATCCATTTCCTGTACCCGGCAGGACTGATAGGAAGTGCACTTCCTATCAGTCCGGCCAGGTACAGGAAACAAACTCCTGTACCGCGGACCGGAGAGGAGCTCGGCCATGCTACAGGGAAGGGGAGGTGGGAAGAACACAGGGGGGTAAGAAAAAGTGAGGAGGGGAGGAGGAGTAAGAAGAAGTGGGGAGAGGAGGGGGAGTAAGAAGAAGTGGGGAGGGGGAGTAAGAAGAAGTGGGGAGGGGTGTAAGAAGAAGAGGAGGGAGGGAGTAAGAAGAAGAGGGAGAGGGGAGGAGAAGAACACAGGGAGGGGGTGAGGAGAAGGGGAGGTGAGGAGAACACAGGGAAGGGGAGGAGGTGAGGAGACAACAGGGAGGGGAGAGTAAGAAGAAGAGGGGAGAGTGAGAAGAACACAGGAGAGGAGGTGAAGGGGAGGTGATGAAGACACAGTGAGGGAGGTGAGACACAGGGAGGGGGAGGTGAGGAAGACACAGGGAGGGGGGAGGTGAGAAGAACATGGGGGGAGTGGGAAGGACACAGGGAGGGTGGGTGTGAGAGGAGACTGCTAGCCAAACTGCAGCCAGAGCCAATCACCATCCTCATCTGGTTGTAAGTAGGCAATATAGTATATTATTAGTGACACTAATCTCTAATTTACCTCACATTAAAGGGACACTATAGTCCCCAGAACCACTGCAGCTTAATGAAGTGGTTCTGGTGTCTATAGTCTGTCCCTGCAGGCTTTATGTAAACACACACTGTGTGCAGCACTGGCGTTAGTTCATATGGCAGATCATATGGGTGGGGCATTGTGATGTCACATGGGGGGAGCCTTAGGTATCCGTTGATAGCTGGGGTCTTCTGTTGTGAGTTGGGATTTGATCTGCTCACTCTGCATTGCCATCTATGGCACATTTCACATTTATCTGTCAGTCGGGGGTCTCTTAAAATGGCCCATCTGACAGAGGGGGAGCCCCAGGTATCGATTGTTACTGGGGACTCCCTGGTGTGATTTAACCCTGCTCACACCAAAACTGCAGGATGCTCCATGCCAACCTAATGGTGTCAAATCCTCTCTATGGAGGAAGGCATGGAACGCCCTAAAGCAACGGGAAGGTGTTAATATAGGACAAAACAAAACATTTACAGATCTGCATTGTGTTCCTCGTAACTACTCATCTTAAAGCAAGGACACAAAGTGTGTCACTCATCTATTCTAAGTGGCCATGAAATTAAACACACAATGCCAAGCTACCCACCTAAATCCTGACTGTGATACATATCTAATAACGTTAATAATGGCAAAAGCAAGATGTTTCAAAGAGCTCAAGCAGTTTGGAGCATACAAACTGGTCTTTCTATGGAAATACTATTAATTTCAAGAGTTGGTATCCTCTTCGATATGATCTTGCTCCACCGATATTATGCTAGCTGATGAAATATACTGTTAGCAGGTAGGAAATACAAGACTATGCCAAGTGCACCATCCCATTTTCTCTGTATTCCTGCAATGCACATTAGGTAGGTCTGTCCCCGAGCATTTTATTTGACACTACTGTAACCCAATTTTTCCTTCCTTTCTGATCTATTTATTATAAGCCATAGTTTGGTAGACCACAGGGATTGCCAGAAACACCCTTATGTCCTCAATCCATGTTGCCCCTTTAGTAGTTAACCCCCAGCCTATTCCACCCTGAGGCAATGCCCCAAAATGAAAAAAGTGACATAGTGATTGATTAAGATATCAAACAGAATATAGGATCCAATAACATACTATGCCAGATCAAAATGCAGACCACAAATGCCTAAAGAGATTAACAGTTAAGAGTTATACCAAACAAAAGAACAGTGTTTTAATAAAACAGTACTCCTTACTGTAGCCCCTATCAAATGTGGTGGGATTACCTTTAATCTAGCACCAAGACCAAGTTCTCCTGGCAGCCAGGTCCTTCTCCAGTGGAATCAATCCCCCTAGCTGGGTAGTGACTTTGCAATGGTCATCTGTTACCAGCATGATAAACATGCAATATGAACAGAAATGCCATTAACCAGCCCAGATCTCTTGTTCCTGGTTGGCTAATGGTGTTCTAATGACACTGCTGGAGGTGGAGTCACACCACAGCAGCAGAGAGTTCTATCTCTGTATGTGCAGTGTTTCAAAACAGTGAAGTGGTCATGGCGCTTGGAGTAAACCTTTAATATTACCCAACAGATTTGGCCATTATTCATTAACCTTTGAAGATAGGAAGCCTAATCAAATTAGTCACGATTCAAATTTGTTACTTTCAAAATAAACATTTCTAAAGCACAAGACACTGGCACTAACCCACTGAACTACCATACACATGTTGTGAAAATGAGGGCGCCTTGTCTTTACTCACTGGGGAACATTACTAAAAATGCATATTTTAAATGTAGGTTTAAACTGTTGATTGGGACATAGATGAATAATAAAGGCCAAGTTATTTTATGGCTGCTCAGCTTCAAAGAGACCCAACCCCTGATTATATTCCAGTTAATTGTACAAAGGAAATAGGAAGTAGGGTTAATGTGAGTACCAATAAACAACTTGTTCCTTTATGGAGGTTAACTGGCAGTTACATGTAAAAACTTTAATGTCAAGGATAGGAACAGATTTTCTCATTTTGTTTAGAGCTCTGTGTATACCTGCAAAAAATAGTGATCAAATTACAACACGGAATGATGTGATTAACGCAATGCCAGGTGCGCCTCTTTGGCAAGACCTATGACAGACCAAAATCATTTGATGCCGCTTGACTGATGAAATGGATAGAACATTGGGGAGTTTTTTTTTTGTTTGTTTTTTTTTTTTAAATCTGGACCGACACAGAAGTGACAGAAGTTGTTGATCTAAATTAAAGCAAATCTAAGACGTTTTTTTCCCAAAAGGCTAAGTATGGCCAACTCAACTTCAACGCAATCAGTTTATGGTTGGGATCTACTCGAAAGGAGATCCCAAAATGCTGTAATGGCCAACTCATGAATAATGTTCCCAGCAAAAGCAAAATTCCCCCTTGCACACTCAGTTCTTTGAAGGTTCTCCTTGGCAGCAATTCAAACCATGTGTATCCTGTTTAGTTTTTGGACCGGGGGTTTTAATACAATCAAATACTATACTGGAAATTTTAATCCTCTAAACACCAATTCTTATCAAGAGAAACAAGTGTCAACAAATGTGTTTTTTTGGCAACGTGCAGAGTCCTTGTCACGGACACGTGTGTGATGCTAAGGAAGATCATTTCAGAAGGACTGATCTAAACCATGGCTGCATAACAAAGAACCGCTTTCCAGTAAAAGTAAAGTATATTACATGATGTCAAAAAGCAGTTTAATGTGTTTCCAGAAAAGATAACCTGGGGCTGCTGCAAGCCTATACAAGAATCACAACAGGACTTGGCAGAAAGGAAAGGGATTTACCTCCTTCATATCTTATAAACTGCCTTATTCCAAGACAATATGCAGTCATATATAACTTATATAGACTAAGGAAGAATCTAATGATCCATAGTCTTTACTGGTTTTCATTTTACATTCACATGATTAACGCTTTATTTCTAAAACAAAAAAAAAACAGATGTGAAAGACACACAACTACCCAAATTAAAAATTATTTTAAAAAAAGGATATTAAAAATCCCAGTCTAGTAGATTTATTTCAAATGAAATCATGCGTGCATTTAATTATGGATTTTTTTCATTGGGGATATATACTGATCTTGTAGGTCGCCCTCGTGCTGCAAAAACAGCTCTGAGTCATCGACCTCTGAACGTGTGCTGTGGAATTTGGCACCAAGACATTAGCAGTAGATCCTTTAAGTCCTGCAAGATGCGAGGTGGGGCCTCCATGGATCGGATTAGTTGTCCCAGCACATCTCACAGATGCTCAATCGAGTCAAGATCTGGGGAATGTGTAGGCCAAGACAACACTTTTTTTATGTTCCTCAAACCATTCTTGAACATGGTTGCACAAATGTAAGGTTTCACAGCAGAACATTGCCCAGAGAATAACACTGCCTCTGCCGGCCTGCCTTCTGCAGGTCTCTTGTCTACTGCATTTGCAAGTCTATGCCTTCAAACCATGCCCAGACTTTGTGCTGTCCAATCACAGCCTTCCCAGTGCAGCTCAGTGAGAAGTGTTTGTAAGACAGGTGATCTGAGCAATTGCTGCCTCTTGAGTTTAGCTCCACTAAACTAACCAAACCTGGAACAGGACCACTTGTCTGATTGACAGCCAGGGGGTGTAACCAGTTTAATTTGTTACAATTTCTCTTGAAATCTTTACTTTTTGTTCAATGAAAAAAGAACACACTCTTCACAAATACAGAACTTAAGCAAGCTGCTTTAGGGGACTGGAGTGTCCCTTTAACTGCACTGACCACCGAGTTGGATGGAATTCTGGCTCACTGTGGGAGTCTTCTGAGCACAGCAGTGGTCTGGCACAGCACTTTACTCTATGGACTAGGTGCAGATGTGCAGTTTTCAAAGAAAGGATGTTTATGTTGGGCACGATGCTTCTGACAGTGAAGTTCTTAAAAAAAGGAAGGATTTAAGGAGGAGGCGGCTCTAGTGGCCATTTGTCTGATATTCATACCTCCTATTTAGGAGGGATCGTCCCTCTTTTCTATCAGCTCCATATTGTGTCTGAGTGTTTAACAGAGCTCCACAGCAATAATATTAGACACATAGTAATGTGTTTTTAAAGTGCTATAAATGCACACCTCCCAACTCTGGTGTCCCCAGTGGTAAGGGGGGAGTGAAGCAATTGTGTTACTAGATACCATAAAAAGAAATAATTCAGTGCTTAAGTAAAATAATTACAGTCCAATGGCAGCTAAAACATCAAATGCGGAGTCTCTCTCTTCCGATTAAAAGATGGATAAAAAAACACGAGGTAGGTGCAGCGCCTAAATAGTCCTTATAGGAGTATAAAAGGAAAAAGGGAGATATAATAGTGTAGTATTTAAAACTTCAGTTGTAGTAAGTAAAAATACAAAATGGCCACACTGCAACTTCTGCACCTTGGCAACATGATCATCGCCTAAGAATTAAGTATAAGGTTGATTCTTTGTATTCGTGTAGTTGTGGGAGGTATCCTCATGGAAATAAAAAGAAAAAAAAACATTTATGGTGTAGTATGTTGGGCTAATAAGCAAGAGTAGGTATAGATAAAAATGTACACTCACATGTTATGGAGCCATAGATATGGCTCCAAGGATAGCGTGTGAAGTATGATCCTCACTCAAGGATATGGTGCAAACAGTTATTCTCCATGGAGATATATAATTAAAAATCCCCTGCACTCACGCTTTAACTCCTTCACTTCCGGATGCATGAGCCTAATTTCCAAAGAGACAGATGCAATATAGAATGGCTGCTCACTGGTCTTAAAATGTAAATTCTTTATTAGATAAAGTTAAAAAATGACCAACGTCTTTCTTCAGGGTCAATGGACGCAAGTCTCTTTTCAGCTATGTAACTATGTAACGCATTAAGTGTATTTTTATACTTTTTATCCTGCTACAGTTTTTTTTACCTTGCTACTGTTTTTACCGTTTTTTTATATTAAAGTACTTTTTTATTGGACCTATTGCTGCTAGATCTTTTGGGCAATATCCTTGGGATAATACCACATAAGCGCACTGGATTGAGCAAACCACATTTTGTTCTGGAACATGTGAGTAGGTATTATCTTTTTTATTGTGTTTTGCACTACATATTACGGTGTACACTATTGTGGTTTTGTGTGTATTTATTTGCGATATATATATATATATATATTTATATATATATATATATATATATCCATATCCAAGGAGGACAACTATTTGCACCATATCCTTGAGTGGGAATCATACCACTTCACACACTATCCTTGGAGCCATATCTACGGCTCCATAACATGTGAGTGCACATTTTTATCTATACCTACTCTTGCTCCACAGCCCAACATACTACACCATAGACGTTTCTTTTATCTTTTTAGTTTTATGAGGATACCTCCCACAACTACAACAATACAAAAAAAAAAAAATCAACCCTGCACTTAATCGTTAGGCGAGGATCATTTCACCCAGGCGCATAAGCTGGAGCTGTATCTAAGCTCCAGAAAAGTGTGAGTGGACATTTTTTATTTTTTACTTACTCCAACCAAAGTGTTTTTTTTTTTTAAATGTTTCATTTTTATTTCAAAATGAGATGGCTTGTAGTTTTACAATATTAAACATTGTGAAGTAAACACAATTGAAAATTGAAAGTTGTACAGTTTTACATTTAAACAGCTTGGAATATGTACATCGGTGTATACAGTTTAAACCACTTTAAGAGATGGTAAGTTGTGATAAGCGAAATACAGATCTTGCAGGGGTGTCAATGCACAGGATTTCGGTGTGGTGCAAAGAACTCCCCCTTGGTATGTCTGTTCAGTTCTGTGGAGCCATTAGGTACTCGTGATAGTGGTAATCAGTGTTGAGTGGTCAGGTTCGGTCAACTATTTTTGTATTCCATCATTACGTAAAGTATGGGAGTAAACCATCTAGAGTACTAGTCACCTCTGTTTGTGGGTCTTACAAGTATAACAAAAAGACCTTTTGGGAGAAAAAGGTGTGGGAGGTCTAACTAGTGGGGGGGGGGGGTGAATGAGATGCTACTCTGCTACATCGTTTTCAGTTTTGCAGCGCATTGCTATTGCGATTGTCTACATCATCATCACCAACTACATCGTTGTTGGCTCTGGTATGTGGTATATCTCCTTCTCGATGGCATGTTAGAGAGTGGTTTTGTTTTGTTCCCAGGGGACCTTTTGGACTAAAGCAGCCTTCTCCGTCCATTTAGACCAGATTTGGCCGTGGTGTATTAGGGTTCCACTTATTGTGTGTGACATTTTTTCACTGTTGTGTGTGACTTACATTACCAATAACTATCGATACATCTGGTGCGGTGGTTGATTTCTATAGGGTGGCTATGCAGCTTTTGCAGCAAGTGTAATATGGATCAAGGCTGCTTCATACTGCGTAAACCCTTTTGGTAGTAGTGGTAGTGTTTTTTTTTCAGTTTTGATTCCAGTAGGAGTTGAGTTCCAACCAAAGTTTTAAATACTACACTATTATATCTCCCTTATTCCTTTTATAGCCATATGAGGACTATTTAGGCGCTGCACTTACCTCGTGTTTTTTTTTTTTATCCAATTGGGTTACTGGCTCCGCCCCAAAAGAAACATACCACCCCTAAGGGGGATGGGGGTCTGCTGCCTTTACTGGCAGGTCAGCCTTGGCGTGAGTACATATGCAAAAGAATAATAAGCGCTCTCTTCTCAGGGGTGAGCAGCAGTTCACCAACAAGGTGTTCCTCTACCTTGTGATAAATGGACAGATAAAATAGAAATGTGAACAGCGCTAAAAATCAGAAAATGTACATACGTTTTGTAGAAATACTGGCCAGCAGAGTAACTTAAAAAAAAGAGAAACAAAAATACAAATAATGGTACAGTATGTATGAACGATATAATTCCACAAGAACAAAGGTGTTATATTCACACTCACACTTTGAGGAGCTATATCAGCTCGGTGTTAAGAGCCTGGACGGAATAATCCCCGTCTATGGATTTCTTGTGATTCACTTTTGAGAAAGCTTCGGCGAAACGCGTCAAGTGAGGAAGAATTTTGGACTTTTATACAGGACAGGTTTTATAGTTTATTATTCACTTTTCACTTATTGTATTAAAGTATATATATTTTTTAAACTATCCAGTCATTCCTCTTGTCCTCCTTCCTATCCAATACTGCTTTGCTGCTATACCTGGGTCCACTATATCCCAAGGTGGGGATTATTCCACCTGAAATTCTCCAAACTAGAGCAGGTCGTTGCTCTAGTATATGTAAGTAGGATCATCCACTTTTTTTTCACAATATTTTATATTTACGTACTATACCATGTGGTGTATTTTACTCTTGTTTTTCATGTAACGAATATTTACACCTATAAATTCACCAACGGTCTTGAACTTCAAGAAATCCATAGACGGGGATTATTCCGTCCAGGCTCTTAACACCGAGCTGATATAGCTCCTCAAAGTGTGAGTGTGAATATAACACCTTTGTTCTTGTGAAATTATATCGTTCATACATACTGTACCATTATTTGTATTTTTGTTTCTCTTTTTTTTAAGTTACTCTGCTGGCCAGTATTTCTACAAAACGTATGTACATTTTCTGATTTTTAGCGCTGTTCACCTTTCTATTTTACTTGGCGTGAGTACATGCCAGGCTGCCTCCCTATCTTTTTAAGTTAGTCCACTGAGGGCAGACCTTGCAGGAAGCAGTTTCAGTGCTCCCTGCAGGGTCCTAGTGCCCTGAACAAAGTGTAAGGATGTTGGGACAGTGTGAAAGGACCTAAATATTGGGACTATCCTGCCAGAATGGGGATAGTTGGGAAGTATGTAAATGGATTAGAAATCAGTCTGTGTAAATAAGATAAATTGTTCCTGTTCTAGATTACATTTTAGTTTCATAAATTAGAAGTCACCTAAAATTCCTCAGAATAGCCCCGCCGCTGGCCACACCCACACTCATCTCTAAAATGAAAGAGTCTCTCTTTGTCCATTTGAAATGTTGGGAGATGTCCAACTCTAGATCCCCTTCCAAACCACTGAACAGTCTTAAAGGTTCAGGCAGATTCAGAGATCTAGCAATAGCAGTGCTCACATACAGTACATGTAAACTCCCCCCTCATTAGAATGATGGGACATGCTGTAATTTAAAAGTAACACATTTGCTACAGAAGATGTAATTCATTGTCATGCCACCTAAAACAATGTTATTAGCAAAAACATGTTTTATGATATCTGGTTGGAGAATGAAGCAGAACTGCATTAGAAACATGTCTTAATACTCAACAAGGCAATCTTTAGCCAGGGCTCTCACACCATTTGGTTTTATAAAGTCCCTTTAATAACAAATGACAAGTTAATTGGCTGATACCAAAGGCCAATGAAGCGGATATTTGCATTGATGATGTATTGATTTTCAGACTGTTTCAATTCTCTGCCATATCACAATCAAATCTAACTTTTATTGCCTGCAGTAAAGTCTTCTAGACCTTGCTTGGTTAATAAAAGATAGTCAATGTTGCCAAAATCTACTCAATGAATGTGTCATTAAGTTCTTATCCTAGGGCAGAAACTTGTACTTTAGGTGGGTCATCTAAACTGTGTGACTTCTCTCTGGAAGTACTGCAATGACTGTGAACTGCAATGCAATGGTTGTTACAGACCACGACCACATAAAAATTGGTGTTGATATTTGGAGATTATTCATACAACCAAAATCACTTTATTTTAGTCTGCTTTTAGCTACTCTCCCCCCTTCGGTGGGGCTTAGTTTGCGTGAGGCTGTCTCCATTTGACAGTATACGAAGTAGACAGGTGTATAACCTTCTGCCCACTTCAACATACATCTCATCCTACTTGTTGAGTTGACAGCTTGAATGTTACGGCTTCCTCCAACATATATACTTGAAATGTTATTAGACACCAGCACATTGCTTTTATTTCTTAGAAGTTGGAAGTGAATAGGTTTCAGGGAGAGGTTTCTTGTGATGTCTCTCTTTCCTGAACGTGTACACCAATGATGATCTGATGCATTTACAATCCAATTTTATTGGCCTTTAATCGGCATTCCTTGGTGTACTTGCACCTTTATTAGGCCCAAAACATTATGGAATAACAAAGTCACATCACGACCTCTTCTTGTACGTTTGCTATTAAAGTGATTGCTTCAAATTCTAAAGTTGTGGAGCCAAGTAGCCTAATCATGTAAATTTTGCTATTTTTTTGATTTCCTATAGCATTTATTTGTGAAAATAAATAATTCTGTTTTCTTGCACAGTTTCGGATTTCCTTTTTTTGGGGTGGGTGGGGGCATTTCCTTGTTTCTGGAATTAGCCTAAAAGTAAAAATTTGTTAGGACTCATTACCAGTGAAACCTCTAGAGTTGCAGAATGATGTTAAAGGGACACTATAGTCACCAGAACAACTACAGCTTATTGAATTTGTTCTGGTGAGTAGAATCATTACCTTCAGGCTTTTTGCAGTAAACACTGTCTTTTCAGAGAAAATGCAGTGTTTACATTACAGTCTAGTGATAACTTCACTGGCCATGATAACTTCACTGGCCACTCCTCAGATGGCTGTTAGAGATCCTTCCTGGGTCATGGCTGCCTAAAATGCATCCAAACATTCAGTATCGCCTCCCTCTGCATGCATTCACTGAACTTTCCTCATAGAGATTCATTGATTCAATTCATCTCTATGAGGAGATGCTGATTGGCCAGGGCTATGTTTGAATCATGCTGGCTCTGCCACTGATCTGCCTCCTTGTCAGTCTCAGCCAATCCTATGGGGAAGCATTGTGATTGGATTAGGCTACCACTTCTGATGATGTCAGCAGACTGCTTGTTTTTTTGTTGTTGAGGAAAACAGCATGCAGAGTTAAAGCTTCTGGCTTGAATACAGTAAGATTTTACTATATTTATGGAGGCATGAGGGGCCCAGGGGGGCTAGATGGTGGTTTTAACAGTATAGGGCCAGGAATACATGTTTGTGTTCCTGACCCTATAGTGATCCTTTAATGTGTTCATCACACCACCTAATATAATAGCACAAAGGTTGTCCTCCCATTTGAAGACTGAAATCAGTAAGACATTAAAAACTGATAATGATCAGACTTGCCAACTTGCAAAGCGGAGGAAAACTTTTTTATTTTTTTTTTGGTATAACAATCTCTAAATATCCTCGAGTCACAGTATGCAGAGGACTGATCATGCTACCATGTACCAAAAGGTGTTATTCCTTCATTTTTCCTGGATTTGCCAAACTGGTACCCTAAACATAATGCCATATGTTCAATTTTAATTTGGTACTTGCATGAGAATTGCCTTTTTCTATCGATCAACTAATTGTTTGTTCCTTTGATATTTGTCCCCTCCCCCCCAAAGCTTTCCTCTATACTAGAGAAAATAGATTTTTCTAATCTTGGATCTATTCCATTTAGGACGCTTCTCCTGTTAATCAGTGTGCCCACCGAGCTTTTATATCATCTTCGCTTTGTAGGAAAAAATATTTCAGCCTTTATCACATTAGATGTGGTTATACCTCTGGGATAAGTTAAATCCAGCATTGTGTTACTCATCTCGTCCTCATCTGCCTATGACCAAAATTCATTATTCTGTTTTTAAATCTGACATTGGAGAGAATTCTAAAATCAGTGTGAAAAAATAAAATCTAATAATGAAATATATATATGTGTGTGTGTGTGTGTGTGTGTGTTTTCTGGGTAGCCTGTACTGAGCAACAACTCTATGTCTGTAGTTAAACCATTACTCAATTGTCCGAACTAGAAAAAAATATCAATTAATTATAGTACATAAGCAGTTATTTGATAGTTATATGTTGTTAATGTCAAAACCGGATGATGCTGTCTAGTCTCTCGTAATAAAGTCATTTTTGCCAAATAATTTTACGTATTTAAATCCCTGTATTGTTTAGATTCTAGGAAATTAGATTCTAACTATTCACTCAATTGATCATCAAGGTTTAAGGCCTAATGTAACCATCGAGTCTAGGTAGCATCTTTGATCAAGACTATTCTTGCAATAGCTCATGCCAGTATTCAGAATACAAGGTTTTCTAGAGATCTTCATTATTGCCACCTCTTTATTGGTCTTCAGTACAGTTGAAGTTGGCTTTTGAGAAGACAATAAAAAGAAATCCAGAAGAGGATGTGAGGTCCATACAGTTATCCTTTATTGGTAGGTAGTATAAAGCACCCATTTAACTAATCAATGTTCTATAGTAAAGGAGGTGAGAGAATGGTCAGGATATATGTGGAAAGAATTCTATCCAGAAGGCTTTAGTGTCAGTTAATTTTAAATGTATTTTTTTCTTAAAAAAGATTAAACATCCTAACAGCTGTTTATGCAAACCTGATGAAGTCATAGGTTAAATATAACACACTTGTTTGAATCAGAAATAGTTTCTTGAGAGTTCTGTTTAAATAGCAGTTCTGGGACAAAGTTCTAGAAATGAAGCAATCACCATAGTAACTAATAGGGTGGTCCTGCTGATTTCTCTCAATGTGGCATATTAATCATATTTACTCTACAAACATAACCCCACTAAGCAGACTAAATACTCAATTTTACAAACCCACAAAATCAGCTAACAGAATTCTGCAAGGTGTTTACGCAATGAATGTGGCTGAGTATCTGTGTTTGACTTCAATTCACGCACCAGTTTTAAAAAGCCGAACTAGTATGATTAAATGCTAAAATAAAAGAAATTCTGCCAATTCTTATTCCACTTTCCTGGAATGCATTTCCCATAAACCTGCAAAACATATGTCAAGAGATTCAACAGGCTCTGTAGAGCAGCAATAGTTAATGGTCTATTTCACTATAACGGTTAGATGCACAGATAGTCCCAAATTATGTTATAAGGACGCACTAAATAATGAATGTGCACATCAAGTGAACGTCAGTCAGAAAGAAACAGATATATGATTATTCAAGTATTGCTAAAAATGAATACACATACACACACAAAAAAATAATAATAATGCTCTGGCTGGAATGGATTAATTTGTAGGTATACATAAAGATATTCACTCAGAAAGAAATGAGTAATCTCACACATTAACTCAAAGATCCATATGTCCATTTCCATTTACACCCTTTGAATCCTCACTAGTAACATTTATATATAAAAACATATGCATACACTGAGCCAAGAGCATCTCTTGACATAAGTAGAGTCACAGAGCGGTCCATGCACAGAGACCTCAATGTTGCCATAGAAACCAGGCATTTAATGAGAAGCTGATAGATTGGCTGACTGCGATCAGGCATCCTCCTGCAACTGTGATATAATGAAGCCAAGCAGCTATCTTCCCTCTCTATGTCTGATAATAGTGCACGAGTCTCGAAGGAAGAAGGAGGGGTGACGTGAGAGGGGGAGGTTTATCAACTAAAAAGGAGGAGGATAAACTGTACAGCGTGGAAGATAAGCTTCACTTTAATAACGTCCATTGTGATGCATGCTCTTCATTTTGTTGGTTTGAGAATCTAACTACTCTGGGAGCTTGCTCGCCCCCCTGGTATGTTAATTCCCGGCCCTTTTCTAAGGATTCTGAAAATGAGAACTGGATCAGGGAATGTGGGCAGAAGCGTGTGTTACATATGTATCATAGTAGGGACCTGAGTTGGCATATTCATTCTTTTCTACGGTTACATAGATAAAGATTTGTATTGATAAATAGCAAACAATTATATTATATTACATAGCCAGTATTTAGATTACATAACAATTAATTATATTATGTTACATAGCCAGCATTTATATTAAATAGCAATTAAAGGTACATGCAGGCAATTCATCTTATTGATGTTTTTATAGTGCCTGCAGTCCTGCCCCCTCCCCACTTCTACCTCCCAAAACACTATATTTCACGAATTAGAAGGTTTGAAAGTGCAGCTTTAAGAGATGCCTTCAAATCTTCTAGATATGACAGCCAGAAGTCTTATTTCCGTCTCATACCGCAACATACTGTTGTAAGAAATTGATATGCAAAACATTGTATATATTATATCTATATATTGTATGTAACTCTCTGTGCATGTGACTGGTTTCACAACTTTGGGTCATCTACTTGATAACAGTGTGATAATGATGAAAGCTATCAGTTGCATTTTACAGCACCCAGCTAAAACATAAGTTTACATCCCACCAGCAGTTCTCCTGCCAACCAGTTTTCCATGCATGTTATCAGAAGATCAGAGTAATGAACATCTAGGTGTAACCATAGGAGTGTGTGTTTTCCCAAGCCATCCTGCTCCCAACCTACCCCAAAACCAACCCAAAGGAAAGACTTGTGTAAAGAAAGAACTCTCTGGAAAAAGGGGTCTGGATAAACCAATTTTGGGAGGGAAAGGGGATTCTGGAATATGTAGTTAAGGACTGCAAGAATCAGTCTTTAAAAAGGACAACAGCCAAGGAGGTCACTCTCTTGTCTTTTTCTCTCTTTGTCTCTTTTTGGGGAGGACAGCGCAGCAAAGCAGAGGTGCCATGGTGAACTGAGAGAGACTGTCCCAGACTACCAAAGATGAAGGCGCAAGGGGAAGATCTTCATTTAAACGTATTGCCCTTAAAGTATTGCCCTTTTACTATGTAACTTTTGATTATGTATTAGATATGGGTATAATGTGTAATGAGCATGTGCTTCTAAAATCTGTAACAGTATCCTAAATTAATATTAACAATACATTTTATAATACACTTGTGTTTGTGTCTTATTTGTCACAAATTCCCTAAAAGAATATCCTTTTAAGAGGGTGTAACAGTCACCAGGGGACTTTTATAACAGTTTGCCAGGAGTTGGAGCCCAGTTGCAAGAGATGGCACAGGAAGGAGGCAATATCCAGAAGCGCAGTACAGATAAAGGGGAAATCCAAAGGCAGGGTCAGATGAGAAGCAGAAGTCAGGGCTGGCAGCGGAGTAACGTAGTCGGTAAAGCAGTCAGAGGTCAGAGTCCAGGAAATCAGTCAGTAGCGAAGCAAAGAATCGTCAGGAAACACCAAACAGGCAAAATGACCAGATACTATCTTTCAAGCAGGGCTGGCTTTTACAGCCTGCTGATTAGGTGCAGCTGACCCTATTTGGAAAAGGGCTGAAGGTGCATCAGTGCTGCTTAATCCAGGCAAGGAGGTCAGGAAGCATAAAAATGCAAACAGAAACTGAAGCCCCCTGGTGGATGTCATGGCAGAGAACCTGACTGGGATGCTAGAGCAGTGAGTTCAAACCCAGCCAGGTGTCTTAAAGGGGCGGCAACGCCTTGCTGTCTGCAGGGCTCGGGCTGAGCCATGACAGAGGGTCATAATTTCTTGCACCGTGACATCACGCACGCATCCACAGTGTGGTCACGGTCTGTGAAGGAGAATCATTGTTTTCAACATTTCTCAACGGCAGAATTTTAGGTGCATCAAGACGTGCCGCGCATCCGCCTCAGGTCCCCAATGTACGAGGAGCATTGGATTGCACGTCATTCTGGAGGCACAACTGGAGGAGAAAGCGGCAATGCCGAGGAAGACATGGTGCTGGAGGAAAGTTGAGTTTTTATATATTTATGGCCTCCTGGGGGTGGAGGGGAAGGTCAAAAACTGAACAATCACATTGGGACTGAAGCATTAGGAATACAGATATATAGTCTTAATTATATTATGTTACATAGCCAACATTTATATTGCACAGCCAGCATTCATATAGAGCTAGCATTTATATCGTGTAGCCAGCATTTATATTATACAGCAGCAGTTACATTGCGTAGCCAGCAGTTACATTGTATAGTTAACATTTTTATTATAAAGAAAACATTATTATAAAGCAAGCACTTATATTGTACAGTTAGCATTTATATTTATATTATATAGCCCGCATTTATATTGTATAGTTAACATTTGTATTATATAGCCAGGATTTAGATTATATAGACTTGATTTAGATTATTTAGCCAGGATTTAGATTATAGAAGTACGGACTAGAAGTGCTGCAGTGTATGTGCTGGGCTGGGTGCACTGCTGGGTACTTTTTTTTATTGGACCTGTTTCTACTGTTGCTGGATCTTTGAGCTACATACCTGGTGGGGATAATACCACCTATGCGTATTTAATTGCGCAAACTTACTTTGCTATTAAGCATGTGAGTAGGTGTTTGATCTTTGATCAAATTGCATAGAGATAGCTCTCCCAGGACTCCAAAGGTATAAAAATAAAATGTAACTTATTTTCCAAATTTAAAAGATCAACGTTTCAGTTTGTCACCCAAACTTTCATCAGGAGATATATATATATATATATATATATATACCAACTAAGAACTACCATCTACACCCCCTTGAGAGGGGAGTAAACCACTTACGGCTCCATAACATGTGAGTGCACATTTTTATCTATACCTACTCTTGCTCCACAGCCCAACATACTACACCATAGACGTTTCTTTTATCTTTTTAGTTCTATGAGGATACCTCCCACAACTACAACAATACAAAGAATCATCCTCACACCTGATCCTTAGGCGGGGCTTATTCCGCCCAGGTGCATAACTTGTAGCTGTATTGAAGCTCCTAAAAAGTGTGAGTGCACATTTTTATTTAACTTTTATCATCTTCAATTTAAAAGATTCCCCTACTTTTTTTTGTGTGGAATCTTTTAAATTGAAGATGATAAAAGTGTTTGTTTTGTTCTTTTTTTCCATTTCATATATGCTAACGAGGACTATTGAGACGCTGCACCATCCACCTGTTTTTACCCAGCTTTCGGATGAGAGAGATTGAGTATTTGGTGTTTGAGCTGCCATTGGACTGTAATCATTTTACTTAAGTGCTGAATTATAATCTTGTGTTACCTTGTATGACATTTTTATGTAGCCAACATTTATATTATATGGCCAACATTTATATTATGTAGCCAGCCTTCTTGTATAAAGGCAAGATCTAAGTCATTGGAGGAGGCCTACATATGAAAGACAATGGTAATTAACAGGAAACTAAACAAATCTGGCTGCTTAATTCACCATGGTTTTAATTTGTCTCTTCCCCAAATTGTCCCATTAAAATTACCTGAAAGTTCGAATGAAACGAAACACAATGTGTACGGAATCTGATACAGCCCGAAGCCTCATTTCACACCATTCTGGGAAATGTGCTAGGAATAAATATCAGGCCTTTTACTTCAACTGACAAAACTGGGACAACTTTCTCATTAAATTGTGTTTTAATTAACCACTTGGGCTCCAAAAGAGACGCACAGCACATCGCAAATAAAATGCATTGCATACAACTTTGGTTATCAAAGGGTTAATGGATTTACATACAAAGCTCAAAGCTCTCAATTTGCAGTTCATAACGTTACCAGCGTCTCCCTTGTGCCTCAGGGTGACTATTATTTAAAATCCACCTGTCATGGGTACTCCAACTTGTACTCAACTGTAAGAACATAACATTTCCTCTTTAAATTGATCAGAATTGTGAGAAAATATATAGCAATAAAATAAAATAAAAATTACTGACGAAAGCAGGAGAACCTTTCTACAAATAATTTTCTTGTGCTCATTCACAGCAATTACAGCACATGCATTGTAGTTGCTGTGATTATCCCCCTGGCACTGGCAAGCCTGTCTCACACTTTGCCAGAGCAATAAGGAAAAAGAGTGACAGACAACCAATTCAGATGCAGACTGGGAAATTAGCCTTTGGGAAGTGCTCTGTTTAGAAAGAAGAGCGCAAGAACCATAATGTCGGCATAATTAGTAAAGAAGGCCCTGCTTTGGGAAGTGTTTGGGGCAAAAGCGTCCGTGGGGGTGAGTGTTACATTAGTATACAAGTCCCATGAACATGGAATGAGAGTAGCAGGGAAGTAGATATTTAAGATAATTTAAATCAATATCAGTGACTACAAATGCAGAACTAGTAAAGCAATGTCAGCTCCCTGGTCTACTATGTAGACTTAAAAGGACCAGTTTGGGCACCATAATGGTTTTATCGAAATGGGGTTGTTATGGTGCGAGGAGGTACCTGGCGCTGGCTCACCTCACCACTGACTGGCATGAAGTGGTCATAATAATGCCAGTATAAGGCACCATAATGCCAGTATAAGGCCAGATAAGGCCAGATAAGGCCAGATAAGGCCAACCAGTAGTTCACCATTCATAAAAAAAAAAAAAATTAAATCACTTTCTTAATAAATGGGAAGCTACTGATTGCTTAGAGCATCAGCTATCTGTTCTAAAACAATCAGCGGTGCCCCTGCCTGAGCCTTCCATCCAGGTGCTTTTTTTCCCCCTGCAAATCCAATTTGGGCTTGGGATATGCCCCTATGCACCCACTACAGCCACAATTTCCATTTGCCCGCACTACAGCCCCATCGAGGGAGGAGTATCCTAGTTTAACACTAATTTATCTATGAGAAATCAGTACTTTTATAAATTAACAAGGGAACACCCACCCGGCTGTCAATCAAACAGCCAGGTAGGTTTGTAGCTTCTTTCTGTTATCTCCCGTGAGCTAAGAGAAGTGGCATGCATGTCTGCCTACTCCCACACAGACCTCATACCAAAGCTGCGCGTGTGCATGAGCCAGCATGCGCATGTACGTGAGCAGGGCTGCCATCAGAAATTGTGGGGCCCCTGACACAGCTCAAGGTCTGGGCCCCCCGGTGCTTGCACCCGAGTCCGCCCAAAGTGCTGCAGCCCCCACCCCCCCACGTCCGCCCACAGGAATGCAGTGTCTGCAGGGACGGTGCAAGGATTTTTGCCGCCCTAGGCAAAAGTTACGTTTGCCGCCCCCCATGTGACATCACAATGCCCCACCCATATGATCTGCCATGTTAACTAACACCAGTGCTGCAGTGCCGCCGTGTTTACATTAAAAGGCTTGCAGGGACAGGCTAGACACCAGAACCACTACATTAAGCTGTAGTGGTTCTGGGGACTATAGTGTCCCTTTAATGTGAGGTAAATTAGAGATTAGTGCCACAAATAATATACTAGATTGCCTACTTACAACCATATGAGGATAATGATGGGCTCTAGCTCCCATCTGGCTCCACTGGTCTGGTGTAGAACAGGCTCTCTGGAGGGGGTTTGTAACTGTGGTCACAAAAATCAATGTTCTGGGATCAACGGGAAGCAGCTCCATTTTTTGAGGGCCCTTTACACAGCTCAACGTCTGGGTCCCAGGATCCACCTTCATGTTCCACCAATGAGTTTATTCACAGGGGGTGGAGTGTGTGTGGGGGGTATGTCCTGATGCGTGTAAGGAATGCATTGTGTGAATCTGTGTTTGTATGTGTAAGGGCTGCAAGGTGAGTTTGTGTATGTATGGGATGCAGTGTGTGCGTCTGTAAGGGATGCATTGCTTGTGTATGTGTGTCTGTGTGTAATGCATTGTTTGTTTTTCTGTGTGCAAGGGGTGCATTGTGTGTGTGTGTGTGTGTGTGTGTGTGAGATGTATGTCAATCTCTCCCCCTCCCAACTGTCAATTTCCTTCTTCTCCCCCTCCCTCTCCAATTTCCTTCTTCTCCCCCTCCCTCTCCAATTTCCTTCTTCTCCCCCTCCCTCTCCAATTTCCTTCTTCTCCCCCCTCTCCAATTTCCTTCTTCTCCCCCACCTTCCAACTTCCTTCCTCTCCCCCTCCCTCCAACTTCTTCTCCCCCCTCCAATTTCCTTCTTCTCCCCCCCAACTTCCTACTTCTCCCCC
>OW240923.1:30453292-30651980 GCA_933207985.1 Pelobates cultripes | reverse complement strand
GCATTACAAACTGAGAGGGGTGATTTATTGTGTGATTTTACTGAAAGGACGACTAAGAAGGATGCTGTAAATATTCGTATGATTGCAACTTTTGACAGGGGGTGGTCAGAAGTACGGAAGTCACTTGAAAGATTCTGGCCCATCCTACTAAACGATATACATCTCAAGGGGGCTATAAGCCCACATGTGAATATTACAGCTAGGAGGGGACGCAATATTCGCGATTTATTGGTACCCAGTCATTTTTCGACCAAACCACAGCCACGTGCCACTTGGTTGTGTACCCCCCCAACTGGCACTTATGGCTGTGGCAAATGTGTAGCCTGCAAGTTTATTCTAAAAAACTCCAAGACTGTCAGCGATAGTCAAGGATTGGGTTCTTTTAAAGTTAAAAGCTTCTTTAACTGCAACACTAAAGGTCTTGTATACCTACTCCTGTGCACATGCGGACAGAAATATGTGGGGAAAACATTTAGAGCATTTAAAGACAGGATCATGGAACATGTGAGATCCCCTAGGAATCGCCTTGAGACACCTATCTCAAGACACCTTAAAGAATTTCATCATGAGGACGCTAATAATCTTAAATTTTGTGGATTGGAATTAGTGAAAAGGACCCCTAGACGTGGGGATTTTGATAAAATACTTAGACAGAGGGAATCCAGATGGATATACGAACTCAAAACGCTTCAACCATTAGGTCTGAATGAAGGCTTTTCTTTTGCACCCTTTATATAAACACATGATTATTGGGTTTTGTATATATCTCTCTCAATTTTCCCATACATTTCTTTATCTCTTATTCTCTATAATTACCAGCTGTATTGTAAATATTGTAAGTTTTGTACTTCCACTCTTTTTGTCTATCAATCATATATATTTTATTTGATTTTGCTATTTAGGATTAGTTTTTTCTTCTCTTTTTTATCTCCTCCTCCTCCCCTTTATCCTCATGAATCCCCTGTACATATGTGGACACTCTCGTCCTAACAGGCACATGAATGCTATGTAAGATATTTATGGTTTTGACTAGATGATTATAGTCTGCTTTTTTTGTTCCTTCGTATAGGGGCATTCATTATATACCTGGATCTATTAAGGACTCCCCCCTTTTTGTTTATCCACCTATTTATACATTTATATCACGTGGCGGGACTGAGTGTACAATCTATGTTACTCTACCCCTGCATTTACACCCTGATATGTATACTGACGGTTTGAAGAAACCATTTATCCTAAGTTTGGCGCGCATGCGCGAACGCTCTGGCGGGACATGCGCAGTTTCCAATCTCGTTCAGTAAGAGGATTGGATAACGCTAACCTATGGCAATGAGTATCAGCTGATAGGAGGTCAGTAGGGGTTATTTAAATGGAGGTTGGGGAGAAAGGGGGGGGTGATTCTATCTGATACATTGTATTTCGCTCTTGAGAAAGGCGGTTTACCCGCCGAAACGCGCGTCGAGCTTTTTTACTCGATGTATCTTTCAACTGTGCTATACTTCTAGTGAACTCTCCTTTTTTTTTTTGACAAGAGTTTTGCAGCGACCTTTGGGTCTATTGGGTTAACACGCTGGGGCGATTATCTAGTATGGAATTATTTTGAGGCTGATCTGTCTAGATTCACTTTATACCATTTCTACATTTCTACTTTATATTTCCCTCTCCACCCATATTATCTTCTCTATCCTTTCGATTTCCAATACTAACCTATCTACCTGTATTCTCCAATTTTTTGCAGGGTTTATTGTACATCACTTTTTACATTAACTCGTTTTGAGTTTAAATTGTTATAGATTAGTGATCGATACATATTACCTAACTGTTACTTTGGAGATAATAAGTAGGATTTTGGTATATATATGAGTCTGTAGGCAATTGGATATCTAATTTAGGTTTTTGTCTGATGTATCTCTGACTTTTTATCCACCCCTAGTGCACTTACATTGACAGTGTGTTGTAGCTACTTTGGGGTTGATTGCCTAAACATGTTGGGGCGAATATATAGTATGGAAGAACTGTGAGACTGATTTTTTCAGCCTTTTTTCACTCTATAATAACTTTCTTTTCCGTTTTCATGGTCTCCCCCAATATACTGTTCTCCGATGTATGTTTATCATATCTGCACTCTCTGATTTTCTGCAAGGCTTAGTATGTATCTAAAGTATCACTTGTAGCACCAACTATGTTTTAGTGTATATTGCTACATATAATTGTGATTGATACATGTTATTTCTACTGTAACTTTGCATCATAATTGACAGGATTTTTGTCATATATATGAGTTCCTAGGTAATTTGATTTTAATTCATTATTCTTAATAAAATCTATTTATTATTTTTCTTAGACGTTGTCCTTGGGGTGACTTGAAGGAGAGCAGCCCAGTTTGTTACAGGGCTGTCTTTTTCTTCACTTCTTTGTAGATATACAATTTTGGCTCGTTTCCCACACTCATCTAACATCCCTCTAGCGCAGGTATAGATTTTTAGCAGTTTTTCTTCTCAAAAACAGTTTTTTTGAGAAGCACCTTATACGGTAATCGCTGCATAAATAGCACATTATTCTTGGCCTAATATTGCTGAACGACAGCAGTTTTCTTTTCTTTTTTTTTAAATGCTCTCTTGTGAAAAAATTTAATCCACGTTAAAGCTAAAACATGTGCGCTTTCTTTTGAGGATCATTTTTGGCTCCAGTTTCTATGGAAAAATGTAAATAGCCAACACTGCTCTAAGACAGTGTTACAGACTCATAACATAGGAGACTTTATGAATGCGAATGCTACATAAGTCGTTTGGAACCTTCTACGTGGACAGTTACAAACTCTTACTAATAAATCCAGATTTTTTTTTTAAATCAAATAATGTTTTAGGATACTGCCTACTTTCACAATCTGAATGCTAGAACACAATCTGAATGCTAGAACACAATTCTTACTGCCGCTTCCAGATGTCACAAGGTATATATCAACTGAGCATGGCTTGTTGGGAGGAGGCACATAAATGTACACTAAGGAGATGAGATTCAGCACTGGACTTACTCCGTACCCCACCCATACTTGTGGGATGAAAGCAAGCAATGTCAATTCAGAAAAAAATATATATGGAGCCCCATCAATATTGAAAATGCATTTTAGATTTAACCGTTACATTAATTGAGTCTAGAACACGGGTAGACAACCTTTTGGCACTCCAGATGTTGGGGACTATATCTCCCCTGATTCTTTGCCAGCATTATGGATATAAGAGCATTAAGAGAGATCTAGTCTAACATCTGCAGTGCCGAAGGTTGCCTTCCCCTGATCTAGAAGATGATATATGCCATATCCTGTAGATCTCTCTCCGCCATATCTGTATATTTATATATAGATAACTATGAAGATGTTACACCAATCTTTATACTTTGTGTTAGCTCAGTAAATTATAGTAAAGAAAGCATCAGTTTAACGTTTGTGTTTCAGTGGGGATATAAAGTAGCATCCCATGGGATGCTTTTAACAGCTCAGCATCTTCCAGTATACTGTACATGGAAACATCAACATCAACCTTAGCTATAGGAGGTGGTCAGAGAGAAGAAGGTTTATCAGTGGTCAGTAACCCTGACAAGCACATCATCCAAACACAGATATCCCACCATCTCCTTCCAGTACAGAACACACACTTTATTAACCCCTCGATATTGGCTTCATTAGTGAATAAAGACCAACGAGATGTGAGAAAGCTGCACTGTGCTTCTCTCCGGGGTGTGTGTCATGCTGGGAATAACCTTTCACACTGAGCCCACCTCCCTCAGCACAGTGGGCATAATTTACATTTGAAATCTTCATCTGGCATTGGGTCGTAGTTTCAGCTTCCTGTTCCCCACATGCCTTCAGCTCTGTCCATCCCGGATTGTAAAGTCTCCCCTCTCCATCTGTCTGCCAAGTGATGCAAATATGGAACTGCTGGAGCTCTGGGGTTCCATTTCATGATACGCTCAGCAGAAGCTTTGAGGCACTAAAAATACTCCAGGGAAGACGCTAGTTCTACAGCTCTCTGGATGAAGCGGTTTGCAAATCAACAGGATATCCATGTAGCTAAATAGGTGAACGTCTATCCTCAAGCATTTATGGAGTAACAAACCCCATTACCAAAGGCCATGTCTGGCTTAGGGTGATGTGGTTGTCATTGACAGTTGGAGGATATTATATTGTCTGGCCAGGCTGCCAGATAGTGGAATTCTCATATGAATTCAGATTTCAAGCAGCAGAATCTTCAAGGACAGAGTCTTGAATCAGCATTCGGAGAATAAAATCTATAGGGAGCTTGAAGATTGTATAATATATAGTTCTCCCATGCTGAGCTCCTAGCATTTACATCAAAAGAACTCTGTCCTACTAGCTGCGACCCCCTCTCCTTAGGTAGCAGGAAAGCAGATGAGGCACAGATTCTGAGACCGTTCGATGTACATAACAGAATTAACAAAGTGAACCAGAACACAGCTGAAATGACAAACTAGATCCAGGTATCAGGAGTACCAGTAGCCGAGTAAGAAAAGTTCAAGGTATATCGGTACACACACATCCAATATGGAGTTGTGAGCACATTCAGAAGAGCTTATTATTGGAAAAATATATCAAACATTAATTGCCAAAACTTTTTAATATTTTCCTGGGTTTGGTCCAATCCTGATTTAGATTAGTTCTCTTTGTTTATATTTAAGATGCTGAAGGATATAGTAGTATATGTACCTAGTATGCAAGATATAAATTAAGCCAATTGAAAAGTTAAATAAACCATCTGGCAGCAGTGTTGAACCGGTTGAGTAGTTTCATTCATTTATTTTTTCCACAAATGAAAGTACTCACAGCAGTTGAGCTAAATATCCCGTGGTGATTTTCCCTTACAAGTTATGCACTTTGCAAAAAATGGGACAATCCGTATTAGTTGATCTCAGCTAATTCCTGGTTGCTTTAGATTAGCAGGAAACAATTAATGTTGAGAGTACAGTATTATTTTTCTATTTGGTATGATTTATGTATTTCTTTCTTTTTCTTTGCATAGCTTATAGTGGATTGTAGTTTGAAATTGATGCGTTTTAGCCTTGAATGTCCCTTTAACAGTATAATTTAAATAGTAATAAATTAGGACAGTGACACGTTCTCGGTCACATACACATGCTTGATAAAGATTTTTATTTATTTTACGTGCGCTTTAATTTCTGTGTATGTGTCATACATAAAATAAAACAAACTAATTGATGGGCGGAAGTGTAAAGGATAGGTTTAAAAATGTGTTTGTTTAAGAATGATCCTCTTACTCTACTCCCACCCCTACATAACACTCACTTTCTCTGCAACATCCTTATTGACTGCCAGACTATGTATATTTCTGCTTAGATTTGGAAATACTGGCTCCTACTGTTTTTTCTCCCTTAAGTTTATCCCCCATCATCAGCCTCATCGAGATGTCAAGCCACCTACTCCTGGTCTACAGCAACCAATACAGCAACCCTTGGTAGCAATGCCCTGCTAGGTTTCCAGACCGGGTGGTTTATGGTGACAAACAAGCATCTGGACATAATAGCAACCATGATGGTGTTGGACCAGGAAAGGGGTTCCTCAAGTGTACCCAACGCCAATTATGTGGGTCCAAGGAATTTGCAAACTGGATTTGCTCCATTATATACAAGTGTGCAAAGGAATGGACACTGGTTCTTGAGATTTAGCCAGCCCTACAGAGGATTCCTGGAGTATGTCAGGCCTTGGCTCTTTGGAACCAAGTAATGGGTTTTATCTAGATTTGCTTATTTGTTCATAAAATACAGATTAATCTGATTTACGGAGATCCCATAATTATTTATGCTCCTTCAGGCAAATACCTGCTTTGCCTAATGATGGATGTGGCCTCCTAGGGCATGTCTGCAAGTTGGGAGCCAAGCAATGAGATAAGGAGCAGACCGTATGCAAGACTCTATAAAGTGGTGCATGGAAGTGTTAGAATTAAAAAAAATACAAAAACTGAACACATATACTAGATCCTGTAGGCTGACCATAAAGACACTAATTAAGGAAGAGACATCTGGAAGATATACCCCCCTCCCCTTCTCTTCCCCCCTCCACACACACATTATTGTTATGGTTCCAAAGCTTCATCATAATTTATGCCCATTCCTTTTCTTAAAGCAAAGTTTTTTAAGGAAATATAGCAGAATCTCACGGAATGTATTAATCACAGAGCTTGCGCATCTACGCCCTGTACAAGATCTTCAACCGGGGGAAGGGGGGGCTGACAGCCAAGATGGCAGGATGTGTCCTGTGTTAGCTCCAATACAACAAGCTTTTATTGCTTACACCCGCACTGGATGCAGCTTCATACAATTAGTGTGCTGCCTGGCACCGAGCAGGAACATGAGGAAACTTCTCATAAAATAAAGAGTACTCAATTTGTCTGACCATGAGGCCTAGCTTGTGTTGCTGCCTGGTTTCCAGGGTGGCGGCCGAACTCTCAACACGGGGCATGAAAAAGAACTTCTCCCCTGGACCAATGGGTATATCTCGGTCCATGTTGGGGAAACTCACCCTCCCGCAACAGTGGAATCTCCTAACAAACAGCTGACCACATGGCTTGCCCAAGATGGCCATCACATTACAGCACCCAGAACATCAGGAGAGCTCAGCAATCCTGAACTGGAGAGAGCGCTTCAATAATCAATTGACAGGCTCTGACAGTGGTTCAGGGAGCTTGTCTATGTCAGATCTCACTCCACAGCTCAACCTGAAGAGCTCGTAACCCGTGCTGCCGTGTCGGATCACCGACCCCATTCTAGGCTGCGGAAACATATGGAGGAACTCCATGCCAGCTGCCAAGGTACCCGAATCATGGAGCTCCGAGACCCTGCAGAGCGGAAATGCAGAGCGAAAGCGCTCTTCGAGGCCGGGAAATTGAGGGGTGAAGAACCCTGGTGCAGTAGAATTATCACAGCTCACACACCTGAAGCTTGACTGTCCATACGGTACATCTTGGGAGCGATGCCATCATACCTGGACTGGAGCTATACCTTAAAGTGTGGCCTGTTGGTGGCGTGGGATGAATCTTAGGTGACCATGCTCTTGCTTTATCATAGCTAGCTCTGTATGCAGAGCAGAGACTTCCACACTTATATTCACTGTACCCAGTGGCATTACAACTACCCAGTTAAATATAGTATATTATGCCATAATCTTCTTAGTATAGCTACTCAACTTCTAGCTTATATCATGTTTTATGTTCCTCGTTAACCATATTTTTACCCATGTCTTTATCTTGGTATATTCCATTATATGTCTTACTACTGATGTGTGTATTTCACTCTGCACTACAAAAATAAAGAATGAAAAAAAAAAGGATCTTCTACCAGTCAATAAGAAATCGTTTGACATAATTCTCTATTTCTCTGCTGTAAGGGATTGCTTGTCCATAATTAACCGGAACAAAAAAAGAGGGTGTTTGTATAAACAAGGGATGTATTTGAGTCTACTAAGATAAGTAGCCTTCAGCACATTACTTGAACTAGTGCCTTCACATACTAAGAAACACCAGTCTCTACCGAAGGCTCACACTGTGGTATTCTGAACACAGAACACATGGGCTTGAAAACGTATTTGGCAGAGGACACATAAGCATCTCTGGGTGTGTAACTGAAACGGGAAAGGAAACAAGAAACACTGGGGCTGGGAACCCGGCCAGCACTTGTCACAGACCTAAACCTCACAGCGTACACACAAACATCACAAGGGCCTGAAAACCAGGCCTTTCTGTCCTTGTCATCAGAAAGCACTTGGTGGCGGATTCAAAAGAAACTCAATTATAGAGCTTTGTTACCGTGGCAACATCCATCTTCCAGCCGCCTGAGCCCAGCGTAAGATATGTGTGAAAAATGAATAGGAAGGAATAATAAAAAAAAAAAAGAATGAAAGGGAGATATGCAGAAAAGAACCTGGAGATTCTTATAGCACGGAACAGAAAGCAAACACTATATGCTTAATTTTTTTTGTGTGTTGTACTGCTCTTTAGGCGTTATGTTAAGATGGCATTGTGAATATTTTTTTTTAATATTTAAACTTTCATTTATGTTATTGAAAATTAACAGCAGGGTAACAGAGGGAATTGATGATAAATCCTTGTAGACTACGTCACTTGAGGTCTGATTATACAGTAGCAGATCTTATGGAGATAGGCATGGAACACAACAGTTTCAAATATATATTTATATATATATATATATATATGTCATGGTTCCCCCTAAGCAGTTATACGCCCTTATTCTGTTACCTTGGGGTAAGCATATAAGCATTAAACAAGTATTTCTGTGTGAAAAGTACCACGGTTGGGATTCATTTAAAGAGTTATTAGCTAAAGTTTAAATTCAAATTTAATTTAAAAAAAATTTTTTTTGTAAAAATACCAATAGTAAAAAAAAAAACAAAAAGTCAGCTATGTTTTTATTTAGACTTAATATGTCCTAAAATGTATAATTTTTTTAAAATTCACTGTGTATTCCTGAAAATTCAGCTTTTAGCGAATAGACCACTACTGGTCCTCTTGCTGAAGTATACAATGATAGCCACCATAAAGGCATTTTGTCCCGGTGTGAACAGACATTTGCAGCAGTGCCCCATTTTGTTATAAATTTATATTGGCCATTTAGACGTTTGTTTTATATACTAGGCCACACAGAAGCAACATATAGATCATGATTAGCCATTGTTCCCAAATAAGCAGCTACGTGACAGATTGCCTTTTTTTAGAAGAGAAATGCAGGATTTTCCGTGGGGGGAGGTGGGGAAATACAAGCAATTTTATCAGCTAGAACTAAATGGAGACATTTTTTAAATAGGAGCTTAAAGGATATTGCAGAAAATTATCTGCACATACTATAGGACGGAAGAAAGATAAAATCACCTTAAAAATTACTTTTAATACAAAAAAGGTTGGGGTTTTTTTTTTTCCCTCCCACCAATATTTAATTGTGGTGAATCAAAAAAAAAAAAAATTCAAGTCAGCAATTTTTGAAAATTGGTTTTCAATTCACGACAATGGGTGTTTTTATTTTTTCTGCTACTCTGCACAAAGTGAATTTATAGGAATTCGAAGCACCTCAAATAGTGCCCCAAAATCATTTTTTATTTCCCCGAAACACAAACTCCTGATTTACAATATAGGTTAAATTAATCACACGGCTGCATCTACTCTTGTAGATCGAACTTTTTTTTTTTTTTTTTTAAATCAGATATAAACTGTAAAACAGACATACATAAATATCTCTGAGGAAGCAGGATTGTGGAAAAATAGTCTATGAAGCAGCACACTTGGTGAATTAGCAGGGAGAAAAGGAGAGAGAGGAGGTGCGGGGTGTACCTAAACACTAACATCTGGATCTAGACTGTCTTTTTCTGGGAGCAAAACCCAGGCGCAAGACTCTAGAGAGCACCTTACCACATACAGAATTTCCCATCTACTGTACTTTCGAGTGCAGAGCTAAAAAGACAAAATGGTACATTAATGAGCTTGGTCTCTGGACCTTGGGGGGAAGGGGGGATAATAAAGAGGAACAGCACTAAAAATGTACCTTTTCATTACTAAGCAGGGTCTACTCAAGCCAACTTACTTTCAACCTACAGGACACTTTAATTTACTAGCACAGTCACATAGTCCTCCAACTCACCATAGTCTAGATCTAGAATAAAGGATGTACAATCACACACAGTGAAATTGGGGGAAAAAATGGCGTTCAAAGTACTATTCATACTAAGGTGGGAGGAACCACTTTCCTACAGAGAGTAAGGAAAAGAGGCACAACTATTACACTTAACAGATCCATGCAGAGAGTGTACCTCACCACCACTAAACAAGGGACCACACTTCTACTCAACAGAGGAAAGTGAGGCAACAGTCTCACTCTCAAGAGGAAGATCGGGCGACTGTCAAAAGCTCAGACGTTTAGGATAAGAAGATTAATCGACATGCTCAGATGAGGGTGCAGCAACACTCACATGCTCAACAAAAGAGCAGGAGGCACACCCTTGATGTTCAGAGTATGAAGAGAAACCAAGGCCATGAGCAAAAGGTAATATGCACTATTGGTATGTACGGAGAAATGAAAGGCATCCATTCTGTGCAAAAAAAAGAGGAATGAACTCACACTCTTAGGCAAGAGACACCATGCATAAGACATGGAGGCACACTCATGGATAACAGAAGGAGATACTTATGCAATATGAGCAAGGGAGGAACCATTCATTTGCAACAGTGTTTGAAGAGGTACCACTGTCGTTACAGAGTATATATGTACGTGTAACAGAAGAGGGAGGGACATTATTTATATGTTTAAAGGAAAGGGAGGTGACACTATAAAAAAAGGAAATAGAGACATTACTTACACTTAACATTGGGAGGCACTCATGCTCAACAGCTGAGGCTAAGTGCCTTCAAGAGCAACTGTTAGAGGGGAGGCAAGAGAGAAGGCATACTCAACTGAAAGAGGAAAGTGTCATCTCATGCTCCGCAATGATGACAAGCCAATCAAAGGCTATAAAGAAAAGGCGACTGCTATAGCTAGTAAAAGGAGAGATGGGGCTGTATAAACAGAGAGCTACATACATGAGGGATAAAATATTTTAACTCTAACGAATAGGATACCTGCATATTTTACAAATGTAAAAATAACCGTTTTAATTCACCATCCTATTGTATATTCTAGTGAAAGGTGGTGGATGCATGGAATTGCCTCCCAGAAGAAGAGGCGGTACTTAAAAAATAAAGAATGTTTGCAAATGACATCTAAGGATGCTTTGAACAAGAGATCCAATGTAGAATTCAGCTTGCACACTTAGACAGGGAATGTGTAGAATACAGGAAAGGACTGATTTTAAGTCATTATACGCTCTATTTTTACACCACTGGAATAAAGAAAAAAGATGTCAATATATGTGCTCTCTGTGGTTTGCATGAAGATATGTGTGGATAGTTTGCAGAGTGTTCCGTAATGTCTCCAATTGAGCCGTCTGTTATTCAAACTGCCCCCAACGTGTCAATCAAGATCTAGGCGTCCATTAAAATGACACGGTGACACACACTCCCCAGGCCTGATCAGAATCATTAACCCACTGGGATCCAAATGCATCTACAGCGATGCATCTCTTACCCTCTTGGTACTCCAAATGTAAAACCATCACAGCAGCACAGATCAATCTATGACTTCTGGTTTAAGCACTAGGAGACCATCTGCATTTGTGGAGTATATTAAAAGGCTTTGCGATTGCAGTACTGTATGGAAAGGGCAGACAAACATACAGACATCAATCAATGCGTTTTGACAAAGGATACATTGAGATGATCTCATGTGTTTAAGTATATCCATAAGACATATAATTAATAGTTAGTCACTTCCTCCAATTCTGCATCCCTGCACATTTCATAAGCAACGTTTGAAAAGGAAGGAAGCCGTGGTTAGACATACTAAGATGAGGATAGCAGGAATCTCTGGATGTGTAAAATGCAGGAATGATATCCCAAGACTGGCATTCACATGCCAGCTCTTTATAAGGCTGCTATTCTGGGTTAAACCCACGGGAGTCAGAGTGAGGACAGTGTGTTGCTAGGGAACTGGAAGGAGAATTAAATCATAGCAAAGTACGTCACTTACACCTTCTAATGTCAGTTACGGCTGAGTGTGGGTCTCACATTCACAACTGGGTGTGACCCGAACAATCAAACACGTTCTAAGGGCCGCAAACACTGCTAACTGGCAACATACTAATAGCCGGGCTGATCTCATACAATATGCCAGCGTTGCAAATTACACGGTAATACAGTACATTAAATGGAAACTCCAACTGAAACGCTGCTCGTTCTTTCATGACAAAATGGTCCATGCTTTTGAGGAAGGAATAAAGAATCCATTAACCGCACGTACAAGCGAAAGAATCATTCTGCGAATAACTCCCTTTATTGTCTGCTGATACTTTGTAAGCGGTACTCATAGGTGACAACACAGTCTGGGATAATCATTGAAAAGTGTAAATTGTAGAGAATTCAAAGTGAATTTAAATTGGGGAGAAAAAGTGAGCTAGGTTTTCAGTTTGGCCGTTTTGTCGGTCTAAAATTAAAATCTATTTTAAAATTCCTGACAAAACACACTCTGGGGAATACAGCAGTTTGACTGAAATATCGGATTCATGAATAATTTGCCAGAATTCAGCCTCCATTATAGAACGCAATTTTTTTTTCTGCAACTCCCCATTTGCACTTTAGCTATTGGCTGACCTCAAACTCATCAGGTTAAAGAGCAGAGGTGGCAAAATTGATAGTGTCACTGTGGTGCCAGGAACATACATTAATTCAATTAATAATGGTAATATAGTCTATATCCATTAATATAATAATGACAACATAGTCCATATCCATTAAGATAATGGCAACATGGTCCACACATCCATTAATATAATAATGATAACATAGTCCACACATTCATTAATATAATAATGATAACATAGTCCACACATCCATTAATATAATAATGATAACATAGTCCACACATCCATTAATATAATAATGATAACATAGTCCACACACCCATTAATATAATAATGATAACATAGTCCACACATCCATTAATATAACATAGTCCACACATCCATTAATATAACATAGTCCACACATCCATTAATATAACATAGTCCACACATCCATTAATATAACATAGTCCACACATCCATTAATATAACATAGTCCACACATCCATTAATATAACATAGTCCACACATCCATTAATATAACATAGTCCACACATCCATTAATATAACATAGTCCACACATCCATTAATATAACATAGTCCACACATCCATTAATATAACATAGTCCACACATCCATTAATATAATAATGATAACATAGTCCACACATCCATTAATATAATAATGATAACGTAGTCCACACATCCATTAATATAATAATGATAACGTAGTCCACACATCCATTAATATAACATAGTCCACACAACCATTAACATAATAATGGTAACATAGTCCATATCCTTTAATATAGTATTGGTAACAGTCTATATACATTAATATAATAATTGAAACATGGTCCATATCCATCAATATCATAATGATAAAATAGTCCATATCCATTAATATAATAATAGTAAACATAGAAATATAGAATGTGATGGCAGATAAGAACCATTTGGCCCATCTAGTCTGCCCATTTTTTATTTTTTTTTATACTTTCATTAGTCCCTGGCCTTATCTTATAGTTAGGATAGCCTTATGCCTATCCCACGCATGCTTAAACTCCTTCACTGTGTTAACCTCTACCACTTCAGCTGGAAGGCTATTCCATGCATGTAACATAGTCCATATCCATAAATATAATAATGGTAACATAGTCCATATCCATTAATATAGTAATGGTAACATTTTGGGGGAGAAAAGTAAGGATGTCGTAGGTTATGTAGGTCTTAAAGACTGGATCCTTTAAACATAAAATTAAAATGATCCAGGATTTGCAAATAGGTTAAGGATAGTCCAAACACAGTGTGGATGCTGATAAAACGTACGCATAAAAACAGTTAAACAGAATACACTCCAAATGTGCATGGACGACGATGGATGGGAGTCCAGGCTAGTAAGGTTTCCATATTAAAAACAGTAAGGATTCCAGTATCAATAAGAGGGAAATCATTTGTAAATAGGACAAATCCCAGTCAACCAAACATGCGAACATGGAAAGTAGTCATTGATAATGTGGATATCTGGCCAACGTAGGAATTGATTTGCTATTAATGGAGGGATTGGTTTGGCATTAAACGGAAGGATATCACTAAGTTCTTAACATCAACCAATTGTTTCTTAGAATTAAATTAAGTAAAATAACATTTAAAAAAAAATATATATATATCTGGACCATTCCAAGTTATCGATTTAGAGCACTATTTGAAAAGGAGATAAAGGCCTAGAAACCCTGTCTCCTTCCACATCTTGCAGCCTAGAAGCATCCTTTAAAAAAATAAATAAAAATATGATGTTGTTTTTATGTACAAAATGCCCACTGAACCTTAACCGAAGCGAGTATGAAGTACAAATGGACGGGATATATTTTTGTCTAATAAGAGGCACAGAACGTGATAGGCCTGATTATCCTCGATATTCCAGATAACAAGCACGGCGGGTTTCTTGGAGTGTATGGGTACTGCAACAAACACTCCATGTAAGGAGTGTCAGATGTGCGGAAAAGATGCAGCATACATTTCTTTTGTTATTAACCTGCCAGGCATTGCCTATGAGGTCTGCCCCTACATTTCTCTATCTATATGGAAATCTAATGTAATGTGCATAGCAGCCATCCCCACCCTAAAGAGGGGTAGGGGAAAACTAATATATATATAAAATATAATATAAAAAAAAAAAATATATATAAAAATATAATATAAAATATATATATATTTTTTAAATCACATTTCAAACATCCAGCTAACGGCGTAACCTTTTCAATTAAAATTTAAGCCCTTTGCTAGAGTACTGACAAATGTATGCTCAACTTAGATTACAAATGGCATTGTGTAACTATCACATTTGATGTGATTTTGAGTAACGACATTACGAATTTTTTTTTCCCTTTCAACACAAGAAGATGGTTGTCAAAATGACTACATACATTTAGAATGATTTCAACCCTGTTATTGGGGTGCTGCCTCATGGATTTTTGGTAAAACCTTCCGTGATAGTGACACATGCTAGCCAATATAAGCTAATTTCTTAGTGTATTTTGAATAGCCATAAAAAAATGCAAGCAAACACGTTGGACACAATCACTGGCGGTGGCCATGAAGTCAGAGATCAAATGAGATTAACTTCAAGGAAAACGGTCATTGTTTTTCCACCTCTAAACGTTGGATTTACTTTCTTTCATGTTGCGTGGTTGCCTTTAATCTTGTATATTGAAGTTTATCGGTCATTCCCTCTGCCACCTTCCCCCTCTTCCTGCATCTGTGCTGCAATTTTGAGTCATAATTCCTCTCTGATACGCCAAATATACCCCTTCCTCCCTCATCCAATGCCACTCAGAATGTGATTTTTGAAACATGGTATAACAAAGTATTAAAGTACTAAATCCAACTATGGCCTTGATTTAACAAGTTTTCTAAATGATTCAACACTGTTAGAAAAATGTCCAGCTCATTTATCAACAAAAATCTGCATAAACTTCAATGGTGAATTCTGTAGATAAATTAATCAAAACTTTAATATCAGAATGAAATCATTAAATCGATGGCAATGTGTTTATTGCATTTTTATAATGCACAGATGCCAACAATATCTTGAAATAAAGGAGCTCAAGTTTATTATACTAAGTGGGGCTGCAGGTGGCCGTAGCCAAAGCTACCTATATTTTGCATCTAGTTTTCTAGTATCTCTGCATAAATCAAAGTCCTATGATCTTCCTGAACATCGGTTTTAAGTACCTCTGCATAACAGAATCAGTGGAGGGATAGCTCATTTGACCTTGGGGCAACTGCAAGGAAATAGCCCAATTTAAGGCAAAAGCAACAAAATGCAATCTCTTTCTTAATTGTATGTGAAACATTTTATATGAATACTGCAATTAATTACAAAATAATACAGTTACATAATATAGTTTAGTAATGTGCGGAAAGGCAGAGCCCAGGACCAGATTTAATACTCTTCCTGCACGTGTACCTATAGAATCTCTCCTTATGGAATGCTGGTGAAAAGGACCAGGAGCTTACAATGAATCAGGCGATGCAGGCCCTAATAAGATGCTGAGTCTCTCTCTGCCGGGCTCAGTACGTATGTCAGTCACACCCAGTGCACTGCTGAGAAACCACCAGAATCAGCTCGACCTCTGGGGATGAAAGGCAGGCAGACATTTTAAATAAGCAGCTATTTTTCTAGCAGCCGCAGGAACATTTCCACATCCCAGAAGCAACAAAATGTCAGATGAGACTTGCTGCGGATCGCACGAGCTGGAGGATGCTGAGGCAGTGCAGAGGGCAGGGAGTACATGCTGATTGCTGCATGAATAACAACATAGAAAGGATTTCCATTCACTGTACAAACATTATGAGCTCTCTGCACAGTCACAATGCACATGCTTAGGCCCTATTCATGGACACAAACCACCCTAAGCAATACATACATTGCTAAAGGGAGGTGCATATTTCTATGCATTTAGTATGGCAAGACAACTGGCAGAATGCTGCAGAAATGATTATTTTTTATTTATTCTGTCCTGTTACAGACAATAACCATCTGTCAGTGGATATTACCATCCATAGAGGAACACATACTAGCAAGGAATAAACAAAGCAAAAATTAAATGGACTTTCCAAAAATCAAGGCTTCCTATGGTCAGTGTTATGGTAAAATAAATTCCTTTAGTTCTCATCTGCCTCCATCTTGTTTTTTACAGTTTCAGAGGATTGCAGAACTGCGCTAGTTATGAAGATATTCATTTGTGTTCTGCTAAGGATTTATTTGTGCTTGACCTGAAAGTACTTGTGCTGTGTGTAAACAGGAGCCATCATATTCTCCTGCGTCATCATGGAGGCCTTTCTCCTCCTTGAGGAGCATTGGGAACATAGGCGCATGCGTAGTGCTTATAATTCCTCCATAGAAAATCATTGAAAACTATTCTCTATGGTCAACGGTAACGGCATTGTGCATGCATGCATTACATCATGGTATGTTACGGTATGAGAACCAGGAAGTAAGATTCACAGCTATCATACCTAGAGGGCTTGAGGGCTCAAAGCAACACTCTCAAGCCTTCTTTTTAGTTTAGTTTTGGGGGGTTGAAGAGGACTGCAACCACTATAAAAACTTCAATAAGTTTAAGTTGTTAAAGTACCTACAGTGTCCCTTTAAAGTCAGTTGTAACAAAGTAACAATTAAACCTTAAATTGAAGCTGTAAGTTAATTGGCTACACTGTGTCCTCACCCAATCAGAATCCAGCTTGAAATCAATTAACTGTCAGGGACCCAAAAATATACAGATATGGATAAACTCACATTTTCCTATCAAATACGATCTGGAATAGAAACAGAATAAAATAAGCAATGTTTATAACTTTAAGTATTACAATATTTTTAAAAAAATGTTCTGCAGTTTAAGGAGAGGAATGTTATCTCTCTCTTTAAACCAATTAAATAAGTGATCATTTTTGAGAGATGCTTGCCAATTAAACTTAAAAAGGAATTCTCACTCAAAGCTAATGAAAATGTAAAATATATATATTGATTTTTTTTTTTTTTTTTTTTTTAAAGACTTGTTTCTTTTAAGTTCAGTTTTTTAGTGTATGTGTTTGTGCTTTTTATACAGAACGCTTGTTCCACTTTAAACATTATTGGGATTTTAAGCAAGCAAAGCATTGTGAGAGATGTTTAGAAATGTAACAGATAGATTTCAAAGTGATGCTTGTATCGCTGGAATTGTGTCAGCCACCATAGTGTGGCACCTGACAGTTCCTTCAATGAGGCCAAATGTGATCTCTTTACTTGAAAGTGACAGGTGACATTAGAGTAGTGTTCGAGGTATATGTGACAAGGCTGGGCAATACAAATTTGGACATACTGAATGGCCACTTTAACGAATGACAAGATCCTTTGGTAAAGTTGAGCTTTGCTCACGGTTTACTTAACCTCCTGCCATTACTACATTTTTTTTTTCCGGACATCATTCTGAATTTAAGACCATGTCTTTTAATGGTTTGTTCTTGGAAGGATCAGTTGTGATTATTTAATTCCTACCAAAAATCAGATATTTATATGCATTGATAGACACACTGTATTAATAGTTATAAAGAAACCAACGTAAGAAAGACGAGGTACCCGTGAATAAAACAGGGTGTAGGCCAGCGGCACCGGCTGCCCCATGCACTTAGGACCACCCTATGGCAATGTGTCTTCAGGGGCCCTGTTGTGCACTGCTACCCTTTAACAGCACAACCGGGTCCCTTAAATAACGTAATGGCAGTGCTGTGAGGAAGTGAAAGCCAGTCACTTCCTCCCAGCTAACTCTGAGCCGAGGGAGGATTAGGCACAGGAGGTAAGCATGGATTGGAACAACCATCGCCTAATTTCCAACAACCTCAGCCAGCAGAAGCCATGTGCTAGAATCCCAGAGGTGCCCTCTAGTGGCTGTCTAGTAGACAGCCACTTGAGAAGGAGTTAACCCTGCAAGGTAAATATTGCAGTTTATGAAAACTGCAATAATTACAGTTGCAGGGTTAAGGGTAGTGGGAGTTGGCACCCAGACCACTCCAATGGGCAGAAGTGGTCTGGGTGCCTGGAGTGTCCCTTTAAGTAAATTCCTCTGTATGTTAATGAAGAATAAAACATAATAGCATATCAATCAACCTGTGTATATTGATGATGTTTGTATGGAGCAAACGTTTCGGTTTCCTTGAATTCCTCCATAGTATCATACCGTGACAAATTTGTCAAGTAAAATAAATACACAGGTAAAATTAAAGGCCCGTGTATTTTTCCATAGTCTGTTTGAAGAGTCTGCACACTCACACTCCCTATACATATATGATCCGCTAGTGGGCAGATCCTTAATATCAGAAACAAGCATGCCATCATTTACATGTTTTTATTGTTATTGTACCAACCAGCATCTTGCGGTCTACTAAATGCCATTTCTATTTTGTTGTTTCTTTTTAGAATTATATCATGCTGATAACCACCCAAGAAGGTCATACTTTCAAGGTAAGTTGTGAAAGGGCTATTCCAAGCACCATGACCAATTAGTGATTTAAAGTGGTCATGGTGCCTGGATTCTGTATGTGCAACGTTTCACCAGTTAAACATCAAAAGCAAAAATATAATAATACACATATGTCCTTGATACACAATTGGACATGTAACAAATACATTACAGGCACCTTTAAATCTTGAACTCACTCGAAACCCAACAAGTAAAAAACACGTTCTAAAGATTCTTAGCACAATCAGCTTTTCAGATATTACAAAATGATCACAGCTTACTTTGCTGTGTGCTATCTCTGACAAATGTCTAAAATAATTACAGCTTCTCGCCTGCTGAGATATTGGTTTTAATTCTTTTTTTAAGAATGTAATGCCTTTTTATTAAATTTTATATTGGTTTACCGTAAGACGTTTTTACTTGCATTATTCTTACAGAGTAAGTACCAAACCCAGCAAGGCTACAAAACTACGCACACAAATCTGTGCTTTTTACAAACTGGTAAACCAAGAGTGCTTACTCCCAGGTACAATTGATGCTCAAAGTTACGTTTGTTTTGCTTTATATGTCTTGGGATTTTTTTATTTTTTTTTTTTATTTTTTTACACAAACATGTATTCCTGCCCCTATTGTGTTATAAACACTATCTAGCCCCCCGGTGCCTCCTTTCCCTCTGAATATAGTAAAATTTTACCTATATTCCAGTCTGCTGCTGCTGGCTCTGCCTGTGATCTGCCCACTTGGCTGGCATCATCAAAAGTGGTGATCACAGCCAATCACAGTGCTTTTACAAAGGAAAGCATTGGATTGACTGAGCTTGTCAGGAGGTAGATCGGGGCAGAGCCAGCACAAGCCAAACACAGCCCTGGCCAATCAGCATCTCCTCATATAAATGCATTGAATAAATGCATCTCTACTAGGAAAGTTCTATGCAGAGGGTGGAGACACTGAATGGCAGTCACACTGTGCAGCACTCTAGTAGCCATCTGTGTAGTGGCCACTGAAGGCATCACTAGGCTGAAATGTAAACGCAGTTTTTTCTTTGAAAAGACAGTGTTTACTGCAAAAAGCCTAAAGGGAATGGTTATACTCACCAGAACAAACATCTTAAGCTGTAGTTGTTCTGGTGACTATAGCGTCTCTTTATCTGTATCACACTAATGTGTCCATATCTGTGATTTTACATGTAGCACCATATAGATAATTCTGGTCATCTGAGATAAGTATATACCCTTTTTATCTTTTAGACAATAGCATATGGCCTCTACCTTAGTTTATTGGTTTTGCATGACTGATAGTTCTTGGAGGAAATATTGTTGCATATTATACGTACTAATGTCTATCATTTTACACAATTTGTTTAGAGGTTAACCATATTAAAGCACTACCACTAAATCACCATCTCCAAACTACAGATATTTGAAATGTTACAACGTAACATCCGAAACACAGGCCAATGGTTTAAAGGAGCACTATAGGGTCAGGAACACAAACATGTATTCCTGACCCTATAGGGTTAAAACGACCATCTAGCCACCCTAGTCCCCTCGTGCCTCCCTAAATTTTTTTAAATCTTACTTGTATTCAAGTCTGGAGCGGCTTACTTTGTCCCAGTTTCCTTTTGACCTGCCCACTGCCTGCTGACATCAGAAGTGGTAGCCTGATCCAATCACAATGCTTCCCCATAGGATTGGCTGAGCCTGACAAGGAGGCAGATCAGGGGCAGAGCCAGCATGCTTCAAACACAGCCCTGGCCAATCAGCATCTCCTCATAGAGATGACTTGAATCAATGAATCTCTATGAGGAAAGTTCATTGTCTGCATGCAGAGGGAGGAGATACTGAATGTTTGGATGCATTTTAAGCAGCCATGACCAAGGAAGGATCTCTAACAGCTATTTGAGGAGTGCCCAGTGAAGTTATCCATTTTCTCTGGAAAGACAGTGTTTACAGCAAAAAGCCTGAAGGTAATGATTCTACTCACCAGAACAAATTCAATAAGCTGTAGTTGTTCTGGTGACTATAGTATCCCTTTAAGTAGGATTGGTTAATTTATTGGTTATAATAAATACATATTTATTTATAAAATATTTTATCAGGAAGGATACATTGAGATTTCTCTCCTTTTCAAGAATGTCTTGGGGCTAAATTATATATCACTTGTTTAGAATTCAGCACTGGATTAGGAAAAGGTAAAAAAAAAATTGAGAAAAGATTCTATTCTGCTATTCTGATATCACACAGCAGGAAGGCAGTGTCAAGTGTGTGGGATTTAGAAGCCGGAGTTGGACAATAGACTTAACATGTTCTAACAGCTTACAGCAGTTGGCACGGTGACCATCGACATAATGTCACCTGCAAGAGGCTTGTTATGCTCGCTGAACTCTGACAATATGGCGATAGACAGAACTCGGAGCTCCCAGAGCTCCTGAGGCTCAAACATACTCCAAAAATATACCAAGCCCATCCTGTGTTCTTCGTAGAAGAGAGCAGAACAGTGTGCTGACAATGGGAAGAGCATTGAGAGAGCACGGGAGAGAAGATGTTGCCTTGTATGTTGAAGGCATGGTGGGGGGGGATCTCCCTGTTCAAAAAAACAGGCACTATGGGTAAACCTTTTACTCCAGGCAAATCTTGTTAAACCTCCATAATCCTCCATGTCTGAATAGGCAGCGGTCTAGAAAGCAGCCCTCTGTACTGGGCACTGATAAAAGGCAGGATTTGTTATAATCTTTAGAAAGAAAAAAAAAATTTTAAAAAAAAATAACGGAAAGGAAAAAAATAGAATTCTACAAGTGTCATGGATAAAATGCTTTGAAATTAGCAGCAGACCATTTGATATAGGCAGAACTTCCAGGGATAGTTAAAGCCCCATAACAGATGTACACTAACAAACCTGATGTTGGGTCCATCTGCTCAAGAAAGCTGCAGCCTATTTAATATTTAAAGAAGAAGGACACCGCCACTGGACCAGTGGGCTTGCTTCATAAGTGAAGCCCCGGAAAGTGTATCATACTGCCAACATATTCTATAGCCTATTAAAACTGGACACTAGTAAGCAGGGGCTACAGGCTACTCGAAAAGACACATTTTGCTTTCTGTCCCCTTGCATCATGTGCATGTTTTTTTGGGGGAAGGACATACATATTTAAACAACTTATTTTAAATGGCCATTAAGGCCAGTCTGTCAAAGTTTCCATTAAAGTTTTCAACACACTTCCTGACAGCCGCTAGGGGCACTTTCACTTAGACTAGTTTCTTCATCAAATGGTGCTAGTAGAGAACGTTTAATTGACACCGCATGTCAACGTGCCGTGCATGCACACTAGCCTTCCAATGTTTCCCTACGTGGAAGCATTGTATTGGTTGAGATCATCAATCTTAATAATCTCAGCGATGGAGATGGAGCAGGTGTAACAAGACCAGCATGGCAAGTGGAGAAAGGTAAGCAAAACATAAATAGGTATGGAAAACTGTAGCTAAATAACTTAAACGGAAACTCTACCGCCAAAGTTCAAAATAAGATTAAAAATCATTGTTTAGTAGATATACCAAAATTAACCCATGCATTAATTTTACAATGCAATTTTGGGGGTATATCTAAAATCGCTTACAAAAACTGCAGATCTTTTGTCTGCTACCTTTGCAAGCACTCCCTCCCCTTCTAACCCCGTCAAGACTTTCTGTGGCTGTCCAATCACAGACCCCTGCAGTTTTTGCACGGCAGGTACTAAAAGTTAATTTTAGAAAAGTGACAATTTCTATTGAAACCTGCACTTTTTGCAAAATTAAAAAAAAAAGAGGACACACTTCACATACAAAGCTTTTCAGCAGGCCAAAGTGGCTTAGGGGTCCGTAATGTCTCTTAAAGAGCAGGGCAAGCAAATTTGTGAAGGTGCTTTTGGCTATCACTGACAATAATACAGTTTCATTACTTTTAACCACTGAGAAACACAGATATCCCTCTCTTCAGGTTTGTTGTGTAAGTGAATGAGTGAGTGAACAAGCGAGCAACTGTATTACAAATACTGAATTTAATAACAATTACCATCCAATGTACGTCACATTCACATGAAGTTTTAGGAGACAGTTAGTAAACTGTAAGTTATTGAGTACTGACGAAGCAATTGCAAAGCTGAGGCCAAAATAGCAGAACAAGAAAACGTGGCTTGAATCCATCTGGACCTAAAATAAATTTTAAAAAAAATAATACTATAAGGACATTTTAATGACTGCAAAAACTTGTTTCCAGGCGGTGGAAAAATACACAGCACCAAGACCTGCATACTAACTAGAAATTTGACAGAACGCCAAGCAGAAATGGGAAAGGCCATTATTATTAGCAAACAAAGGATAGATCACCATGACCAAGTATGGGTCCCCTGCATGCACTGACCAAGTATAAGCACAGAAAAATAATCTCCTCTGTCGTAAACTGAACTAATGACTGAAGAGAGAAGTAATGGTGTAAGTAAGTGGCTTTCTCCTTTCTATTTTCGTTTCGCTGGTATATCTGTATAAATGTATACTCTGGGGTATACGGACAGTCATTAGAATTTTTACATTAAAAATATTCATTATCAGCTCTCCGTTTAATTTGTAATAACAAAATAAATCTGAAAACAATAATAAAACATTTGAAAAAGAAATCATTTGAATGCGTCGGTAACAGTTATATGTGTAGGTTTAGTGGCAACAAAAATTATGTAAACCCTGTAGAAATTACTGCACATATGGATAGTTTTGTCTTAAAAATTTGGTTTAAAGGAACACTAAAGGGTCAGGAACCCAAAAATTTATTCATGACCATGTAGTGCTAAAACCCCCATTTATCCCCCCATGTCCTCCTAAATATAGTAAAATCATACTTTTATTCCAGTCTGCTGCTGCTTGCTCTGCCCTTGATTAGACTTCTTGGCTGACATCATCAGAAGTGGTGATCTGAACCAATCACAATGCTTTCTCATAGGAAAGCATTGGATTGGCTGAGCTTGTCAAGGAGGAAGATAAGGGGCAGAGCCAACACAAGCCAAACACATCCATGGCCAATCAGCACCTCCTCATAGAAATGCATTGAATCAAGCCTTCCAAAAAAAAAAAAAAAGATCTCAGAAGTGCAATCAAGAATCCAAAAAGCGTTACAAAGTTATCTCAAAGAGTTAAAATGATTTAGTACTGTGGCTATACTCCCTAGATGTGCCTGCCCAGCCAAGATAACAAAGGGCACACCACACAATTCTCAATGAGGTAAAAACAAAACAAAAAAACCTTAGAATGGCAGCAAAGACCTGAAGAAATCATTGGAAATGGTTAAAGGACCACTATAGGCACCCAGACCACTTCAGCTTAATGAAGTGGTCTGGGTGCCTGGTCCAGCTAGGGTTAACCCTTTTTTTTAATAAACAGAGCAGTTTCAGAGAAACTGCTATGTTTATAAATAGGTTAATCCAGCCTCTAAAGCCTCTAGTGGCTGTCTCATTGACAGCCGCTAGTGGCGTTTGCATGCTTCTCACTGTGAAAATCACAGTGAGAAGACGCAAGCGTCCATAGGAAAGCATTATAAATGCTTTCCTATGAGACTGGCTGAATGTGCGCGCAGCTCCTGCCGCGCATGCACATTCAGCCGAAGAGGCGGAGAGGAGGAGGAGAGCTCCCCGTCCGGCGCTGGAGAAAGCCAATAGCCAATACAATATGTTCTTATAGGTAAAGCATTGGATCGTCGAAAATTGTCAAGGAGGTGGGGCCAAATGCCGGTTGGCCAATCAGCACCTCCTCGTAGAGATGCATTAAATCAATGAATCTCTATAAGGAAAATTCAGCGTCTCCATGCAGGACGTGGAGACACTGAACGGCAGTGCTGCCTACTGTGCACCCCTGCCCCAAGAAGCACCTCCAGTGGCCAGTATTTGCATGAAAATGCAGTGTTTGCATGAAAATGCCTGAAGGTAATGAATATACTCATCAAAACAACTACATTAACCTCTTAAGGACTGAGCCAAATGTACACGTTGCGAACGAAACAAAATGTAAACAAAACCTGGCATTTGCGCTACATGTCTGTCCAACCGCAATTCACCTCTTTCATATTAAATGCACCCACCCTTATTATATATCATTTTATTCCGGGGAAACAGGGCTTTCATTTAATATCAAATATTTAGCTATGAAACATAATTTAATATGAAATAAATTGGAGAAAATAAGATTTTTTTTACTTTTTAAGTTCTACATGACATTTTAACTGTCAATGTCATAATACTGTTTGCTTTTACTGCAGTAAAATACACATATTTGTATTCAGCAAAGTCTCACGTGTAAAACAGTACCCCCTATGTACAGGTTTTATGGCTTTTTGGGAAGTTACAGGGCCAAATATAGCACGTTACATTTGAAATTGAAATTCGCCAGATTGTTTACGTTGCCTTTGGGATTTTATAGTAGCCCAGGAATGAAATTTACACCCATAATGGCATACCATTTGCAATAGTAGACAACCCAAGGTATTGCAAATGGGGTATGTCCAGTCTTTTTTAGTAGCCATTTGGTCACAAACACTGGCCAAAGTTAGCGTTAGTATTTGTTTGTGTGAAAAATGCAAAAACGCCAATTTTGGCCAGTGTTTGTGACTAAGTGGCTACTAAAAAAGACTGGACATACCCTGTTTGCAATACCTTGGGTTGTCTAATATTGCAAATGGTATGCCATCATAGGGGTAATTTTCATTCTTGGGCTACCATAGGGTCTCAAAGGCAACGTAACGAATCTGGCGAATTTTAATGTGAAAAAAATGAAACGCAAGCCTTATATTTGACGCTGTAACTTTTGAAAACACCATAAAACCTGTACATGAGGGTTACTGTTGTACTCGGGAGACTTCGCTGAACACAAATATTTGTGTTTCAAAACAGCAAAAAGTATCACAGCAATAATATCGTCTGTGTAAGTGCGGTTTGTGCATGAAAAATGCAAAAAACTTCACTTTTACTGGCGATATCATCGTTGTAATACATTTTACTGTTTTGAAACACTATTATTTGTATTCAGCGAAGTCTCCCGAGTAGAACAGTACCCCCCATGTACAGGTTTTATGGTGTCTTGGAAAGTTATAGGGTTAAATATAGTGCTAGCAAATTAAATTCCCTTTACTTTCGGCATGGGTTGTCTAAAAATATTAGATAAATATATATGTAGAATATATGTGTGTGTGTATATATATATATATATATATATATATATATATATATATATATATAATTTTTAAAAAATATTTTTATTTATATATATATATATATATATAGTTATATACATTACATATTTATGTATGTAGATATATATATATATTATTTCGTTCGTGTATTTTGATATAAATATATATATATTAATATCACAATACAGTTAGAACGAAATAACACACATCTATATAAGTTTTAATTATTTTTTTTTTTATTTTTTAACATATTTACATATTTAATTTTTTTATATTATATATAAATATATATATATTTATATATATATTAATAGTAAAATACACCTAGACAGTGTATGTGATATATATGATCTAAGTATAAATTTTTTGTTAATTTTTTTTTACACTTATAAATTTTATTTTCATTTTATTTCTAGCCAGCCCCCTGCTGGCAGTACAGAAAATAACTATCTCGGCCATGTAATTGTGAGGTCCTACTTGCAAGGACCTCACTCTCCACGGGGGCACGGAGGAGGAGGATCTCCCGCGGGGGCTCCTGGGAAGTAAACAAAAACGAGGAGGTACAATTACGCCCGGCGTTTAGAACGCTTAAAATAGGGCATGTTATACGCCCTCCGGTCTTAAAGGTTAAGCTGTAGTTGTTCTGGTGACTGTGTACCTTTAACCCCTTAAGGACCAAACTTCTGGAATAAAGGGAGTCATGACATGTCACACATGTGTGTATTATAAGGGTTAATGGGATGTGTTTAACCCCTTGGGACACATGTGTGACGTAATGATTCCCTTTATTCAGAAGTTTGGTCCTTAAGGGGTTAAAAGGGATCCTATAGTACCCGTTTTCCTGACACTAAAGGCTCCTGCAGTGCCCCAATCCCTTGCGCCCTCCCCGACTCCCCTCTGCACCCCCCTTAAATCACTTACCTGAATTCAGCGCTGATGTTCTTGGGTTCTGGGCACGCGCTCCATGCAAAGGTCCGTTTGGATTCCGGAAGTCCCTCTAGTTGCTGTCTGGTAGGCAGCCACTAGAGGAGGAGTTAGTTCTCAGAGGCAATTATAGCACTTTTTTCAAAACTACAATTATTACTACTGTGGGGTTAAAGAATATGGGCCACTGAACCCAGATAATTTCAATAAGCTTAAAGTGGTCTGGGTGACATAAGTGTCATTTTAATAAAGGCATGAGAGATTATCAGGTTCATTCACTAACGTGAGAATTCAAAGTGAAGTTTACATTTCAAGCCAGAGTAGTCAAACATGAAGCATAACTGACTTAGAGAATTTTTCCAATTAAGCTATTTTCCCCTAAATTTGACAAAAACTTTTGCTTGATACTATACATGTGCCCATCTCTCTGAACAATATAAAAAACACTTAGCACTATCAGCCATCTAAGGAATCTCAAAGCACAACCTCTCTAGAAAACACAAAGAATGGCAACTTACCCCAAAATGATGAATTGAACCCATTATGATTGGGGTGGTGGGGCCTGAAGGGGTAAGGCCCTATAGGGGGAACACTGTGTGCTGTAATGATTATGGTGCCAGGAGTAACATGGGACACCCCCCCATGAAAAATAGTCTGATAATTTAGAACCGGCTTTGTGTTGGGGTGCTCCAGACGAGTCAGCGGACCTCTTTCAGCCAATTAGCTAAGAATGTGCCACTGGGCCACAGAGAGCAGCACCCAGTCGACCCCAATCTAGTTTTTTGGAGTAATCATTGTGCAACCCTTGTGTGTAACCCATCAACTACTTACACATTGTGAGGGTGCCATGCTTATGATTCTTAGAGTGTTCCTCTACCAGAATTCCTCAGTACACTCTATACACATAAATAAATGTGCCCATTAGAAATAATAGGTTTCCATATTTACATCAGCATAATGCTGCATCTAGTTTAAAAATCAGCTTTTAATCCTTTTCTGGAGAAATTCCCTTTAATTCTAGGAAAAAGAAGGAAGTTGGGTGAGGGGGTACTCTGCAGTAGGAATGTTCATATTCATCAGAGGATGTACAAAGTACAGGAACAGGTTTTAATAAAAGAACAGTGAGAAGAAGTGACTATGCTTTAAAATCTAAATCAATGTCAGGCTAAAAAAGAAAAACGGAGGAAGTACTTCTTTTACAAAGCAGGTGGCGGACGGCGTAGAATAAAAGAGTAAGATAATTGAAGGACCCTTGGAAAAGATAACCAAGCTAGTCGGACAGAGAATGCAAGTGATTAAATGAATTCTGTGGTTCTAAAATCAAATGGAGAGAAGATCAGACGAGTCAAAAGGTTGTAAACTAACCATTCATGGCGAAGCTTCTACTTTTAGATCGCACTCTATGTTCCGTTATAAACTAGGCTTAATCTCATATTTATAGTGAACATTCCTACTTAAAGGGACACTATAGCCACCAGAACCCCTACAGCTTAATGTAGTGGTCCTTGTGTCTGTAGCATGTCCTTGCAGTGTTAGCAATGAGAAAGGCTGGTATCAGCTCTAGTGACTGACACTCAGACAGCCTCTAGAGGTGCTTCCTATTCCAGTTCTGGCGTTCAGCGTCTTTACGCTCTGCATGGAAACATTGAACTTCCCCATAGAAGTTCCTATGGGATTCCTATGGGAAAGCATTGGATTGGTTGAGCCAGACACAACAAGGGAGAAAAGTGGAGTTAAATCGATCACCTAAACAGCCACTTGGGCACTATAGTGTCAGGAAACACATCCGTATTTCTGACACTATAATGTTCCTTTTAGGTAACTTAGATTTTTTCCTACAGCCCTTAAGGGATACTTGCTAACTCAAATTATTTTTTCTTGAAAGTGCTATAAGTATGCAGCACACACTTGAGTATTAGAAAGAAGGTCTTGAGTCGATGATGCAAGTGACCTGGTCTTCTCAAACCAAACTGAAGTCCATCCATTTGAAAGGTTCATCTCATTTCTCTTTACATGATTATTTGGTCACAAAAATAAGTGAAAAATTATCCCTGGCAAGTGTACAATGTGCCATGGACCCTCCAAGCTTTCTGTGCTGAGTTACATTTAGGGCTGTCTACAGCATAGCAGTACAATTTTGAGCTTTGCATATAGACATTTATTTTTAACCAGGAATGCATACAATTAACATAATGTAACCTACACGAGATGAAAACTACAATAAAAACTACCCTCTCTGTATACATATATGCTTCCTTATGAATCATTACATGCCTCTCAACCGTCATTATATCGTCAGGACTTTCACGATTTTTCCTACTTTGTTCCCTGGTCTCGTGCATTTTGGGGACACAAGGGAACAGTCCACAACGAGCACAGCGTGTGTGTATCAGACATGTTCACGCTATCCACAGGATACTAGTACCCTGCAGAGAGCCCCAATACCTGCATACATCATCCTCCATTGGCAGGCTGGCCTACTTAGTTGGCTCGCAGTCTGGTGTGCCTTCACAATCATCTCACGTGTCAATTCAACGGATGGACCCACCCCTTCCACGAAAAGCATCACTGGCCCACCCTCCCACCAGGCTCCTTTACAGGATGCCAAAGTTGGGAGGGTATGTCAGTGTAATGCCATGTAAGATGATGCTATGTTCAGGGGCAGCCAAGTTCTTGACATTCCACATGAAATAAATTTAGAATATAATTTAGTGCTCACAACTGACCCCAATTTATTAAAATATATTTGCAAAGGACAAACTCAATAAAATGCGTGCCAAAGCTTGATGCCTAATTTTAAGGAAGGGTTTTACAAAAACAAATATTTGCTCATTTCTACAAAGGAAATATTCTAAAAAAAAATGTAAAAAAAATTTAAAAAAAAAATAAAACCTGAAAAAATAATGTTTTTTTTTGTTTTTTTTAAAGGTCTATTTGGGATGTTAACACATACACATAACCAGATAAGCGGTTCTAAATATTTCCTTGATATAAGCTCTGCGTGTAAAGACTAGCTCTCTGAATGTAGATGTGTTTTCTGGACAGAAAGGAATGTGCGCAGACGGCAAGTACAAGAGGTTTAAATGCGTCAGATGTGATTTGACCTAATGGATTTTGACTGGAGCTTAGTTCGCAGATGGCCGAGAGTGAGCCAGTGGACAGACGCAACAAGTTCTCAGACCCGACTCAAGGTCATGGGTGAGGTCAGGAAACTAGTCCAAGAATCTGGAGAGAGTGAGTCAGTCAATTCACACATTCTTAGCACTGAGGGGGTTAATCGACCCTTTGTAAGTATTGTCCTTTGCCTGTGACTGATCCCTCTTAATAGTTGCTGTGTATGATAACTTTCTATCGCCGTTTAGATGGTTAAACAGAAATGTCTGCAAAGCAACTCATGCAACAAAACCTGTAGTATTAGACTATTTCTGACATCACTACCTTCCCTGCTGAGGGCAATGACTGGGGAGCAATTTCATCTTTATCTTTAGCTAAAATTACGCAATGCTCATCTGGCAGATGGCATAGTGACAAGGGAGGACGTGACCATGACAGCTGGATGGGGGTAAATGTAGAATAGCATAGGAGAGCAGAGGGACACATTATATTGAAAGATAGTTAGAGATGTGGGTTTAATACCAAGGGGGAAGAGGGGGGGAACTAAAAATGAATGAGCACAGGACAGGAATTTGAGGGGGGTGGATGGTGGGTGAAAGGAGATTGCCAGCTCTGTGCTAAATGGCGTGTTCTATGTAGAACAAAGAACAAGGTGCAACAATTGGTGATCAGGATAACACAGAAAAAGTGGAAAAAAAAAGGCTTGGTAGTGTGTTTACTATATTAATTCTCTAATGGTATACAATATTGCATACAACATATATATTAGAGACTAGATTTGCGCTGTACGGGAGATGTTAAATTAGGGATGCGTGTAATCATCTCTCTTAGATCTGCATCAGAGCATCAATTAGTTCAGGTGATGCCCTCTGCTATTCAGCATGCCACATGATTCAGACTTAATGCCTCCTCTTTTTGCCTTCAATTCTATGACTCACCCTCCACCATGCGCCATTAATACCTCAACTCATTAACTCTCCATAGCACCAGTCTTCTAAATAACCAATCCACAGCAAGAGCTAGAACACTCCTGGGTGGACAGTAAGCCTCGGCCACTTTGTCCACTCCTCACCCTGACACGTTGCCCTCTTCTGGTTGGCAATTCTCACCCCGCAGCGTAGATTCCATCATCCCTTACACTAGATATACATAAATATTCTGCAATATGCTACTTATTAATCCGAGTAAGATACGTATGTGGGAAATACAGATGAATCAGACACCTTATAAATATTAATGATTGAACCGCTTTGTCATTTTACAGCAATTATGCGCTAACCTTATATAATCAGGCCAACCAACCATTCAAGAGAGATCTACAAAGTGTGATATGTAAAAACTAAAATGTATTACACAGACACTGCACACACAACAGATATCTGTGTGTGTATACAGACACACAATAAACATACACACATTCACACACAGTTTAAAAAGCACAGCAAATTTATACCTCCACTATTTTATTATATCATGAAGTTCAATAAGTTAATTGTTCATTTTGAAGGGGAAAAGCAGCTATTCTGGATATTAGACTTGTATAACTTGTGTTAACCTTTTTACATTTTTTTTCCACTGGATGCTCTTTTTATGACATATTAAATAGTCCAGACACACGTTGCAAATGAGAAGAAAAACAATAGGAGAGATTTATCACAGTGTCGTAGATAGTTTCAATCCCTTTTTAACCCCCAATATTTCTGTGGAAAATGGTGGGTAAGCTGACATTTATAGGACAATTTCATAAATATGAACAGATTAGACACCAAAAAACATAAGACACTTCACTTTTTTTTTTTTTTATAAACCTCCCTCATGGTTTCTCTTTTGCCACCTCACACACAATTGCATAGCTTAAAGGGACACTGTAGGCACCTAGTCCACTTTAGCTCATTGAAGTGGTCTGGGTGCAATGTCCCATGTCCCTTAACCCTGCAATAGTAATTATTGCAGTTATTGAGAAACTGCAATAATAACTATCCAGGCTTAACTCCACCTCTAGTGGCAGTCTACCAGACTGAATAATGCCTTCCAATGGGGAAATCCTAATGCGAGCGTAGCATTGCCGCGCATGTGCTTTAGGTCTCCCCTGCAGGATGATGTTGGCAGGGAGGAACATGGGCAGCGCCTGACCGAGCCAAGGGACATCGGCGCTGGATTCAGGTAAGTCACTGGAGGGGTTTTAACGCCTTCAGCACCGCGGGAGGAGGGCACTGTAGGATTCTATAGTGCCAGGAAAACTACTTTGGTTTCCTGGCACTATAAAATCCCTTTAACACATATCAAATTGACAAATAGCGACACTTTAATTTTAGGGGTGTGAGTGGGGGTATGGCCAGAGGCGGGGCTGTTCTGAGTAAAATTTTAGGTGACTTACTATAGCAATTTATGCAAATGAAATTTAATTTAGAACAAGATTAATGTATCAATAGGAGAGAAAAGAGTGACAATCGGGAGAGGTATCAATTTGTTTATATGGGAGATAAGTAAACATAACATTTTAAAGTAACACTTTAGTGTTAGGAATACAAATTGTATTCCTAACAATATAGTGTCCCTTTGCCCCTTCCCCCGCCACAATTAAAGGGTTAAAAGCCCTTTAAACACATACCAGATTCCAGCGCCATGGTCCCTCAGCGTTTGGTCCATCCACTCCGATGTCAGCAAGAGGGGAGCACCTATTGCGAATGCTATGTAGCACAAGCATTAGGCCTTCCCCACAGAAAGGCATTGATTTAATTCTTTACTATGTGGATTTGCAAAACTCTGTGAAACTGCAGGGAGTGCCTCTAAAACTGCTATGTTTTACACTGCAGGGTTAAGCAGACAGGGACCCTTCACCAAGACCACTTCAATGAAATTGACTGTCTAGATGCCTATATGGCCACTTTAAATTAGATTTTGCAAATGGTACAGCATTTTAATGCATGTACTGGCTTTTTTAAAATTTATTTTGCACAATGTGTAGATCTTTTTAGACACACAATAAGCATGATTTTCAAGACAAAATTCCCTTTAAATCTCTTTGGAAATCAGGAAATATTTGGAATAATCATGCAGAAGTGTAGATTTCTGTAAATATATTTCATAGTTATTGAATATTTTACCATAAAAAGATGTAATCAGACGATCCATGTAATTGTACTGATTTGGAAGGAAATTAACAACTTGCTATAATTTACATAAATGTGCAATGATTAAACGTATGCCCCCCACTGATTGGAAATTTGCATAGATTCAACAAAGTTTTGTTGGTGGTTTCCACCCCTGCTGCCCCCCACCCCCCAAAAAAAATATATTTTCTTCTAACAAACAATGCAACTTTGTTAAATTAAAAAAAAAAAAAAAAAGGACTTTTAAAAATTACAATTTCCTACCAATATTATAAAAAATAATGCTAAACTGACAAGTCTACCTCTGTCACAAAATGAGATATTCACTTGCATAGCTCTACCAGAAAACAACAATTAATTTGGCTAATATGGGGATGTGAAACGTAGACCTCCCAGCAGTTTTAGGACCTCAGGTACCAGAATACTCTGGCACCTTATGGCGATGAACACATTTTTGGACATACATTCTGATAACTAACAGGACTTTTTACATTTTCCAAACACAGTAGAGTAATTTTATGGAAGGGATTTCATTACAATCCAACAGGGCTGTCCCCAAACGTATAAGGCATTTGAACTGGTGACAAGTCCCCTTTAATTCCTCAAAGGCTTTCTGGTGCAATATTTTACTGCAGGCACAAAGACTGCGTCAGACTCCATTTGTGAAAACTCCAAAGGCAATAGACTCAGGGAAGTGAGACAGGCAATCATAAAACAGAGAACATTACCCTAATCTAAGTAAACTCATCAAAATGACACCTCATTACCAGACACAGCTGGGTATTGCCAAGATCAGCTGACTAGGCAGTACAGGCAACAGAGATTAGCAGGTTCTGGTCCTATGTCAAGTGCCACATGCAAACTCGTTTATAGCTGTTCCTGGGTACCTCAGCAAACCGCAGCATGCATTTAAATTGAAGATGTGACAGCTCCAAGCGAGCCTTCACTCAGGTAAAGGCCTTGTCAGAGAACAGCTGCTCTGTTGAACATTCATTCACTTTCCGATGATCGAGGGATTTTTTTTTGTTTTTGTTAAAGATAATTTTATGGCCTTATCTGCTCCCATCAGCATTTTATAAAACTTAGAGGATATTTTAGACAGTTGTGGGGCAATGATGATTTAATGTATGCTACATAATTGTTACCCTATATTGAAGCAGAAAGACACAAAAATCCCAAAATATAAATGTAATCACAAAGTTTCAGAACTTGCTGCCAAACGGAACAGTTTATACAAAATAAAATATTATAAAATCACAGGGACCAAAAACAACAAAATATAAAAAAAGGGTGGTGCAACATGATTATTATTTACAAAATGTAAGTATATTCTGTTACATTGTATATTGTTATTCTAAAGAGACAATTTACTCACCTTTTACCTATCTCTAACCTTACCTGTCCTAGTTCTGCAACCTCCTTCTACAATTCCACCCTCTCCTCAACTAGACATCATGGCACCTCCTACATTTAAACGCCGCAGGCCCCCCCAAAAACAACCCTGGCACACCAAGCTCACTCGATACCTCCAAAAATGCTCCAGAATTGCTGAACGCTGTTGGAGAAAGTCTCACTGGGCACCTGACTTTCTCCACTATACATTTATGCTGAGCTCATACAGCTTGGCTCTTTCCTCTGCAACAGTTAATTACTTCAATACACTCATAACCACACTCTCCCGCGAACTCAAACGACTATTTCACACATTTAACTCTCTTCTTCGCCCTGCTGTTCCTCCTCCACCTACTAACTTGACCGCCTCAGACTTTGCAACTCACTTCACTGACAAGATCTCTACAATCAGAGAAGAGATATCTCATCTTTCTTCTTCCCCTTACAATACTTCCCCTAACTTCACTCCCTTTGCTGTTCTATGTTCATTCGCACCCACTACATTGGAAGAGGTTTCTGCTCTGCTCCAGTCCTCCCGCCCCACCACCTGCTCCCTAGATCCAATTCCCTCGCATCTCATCCGTATTCTGTCTTCTTCACTTTCTCCACCTCTCACTAAAATTCTCAATCTCTCTCTCTCCTCTGGTATATTTCCATTGCCCTTCAAACATGCAACTGTAACCCCAATTCTAAAGAAGCCCAATCTTGACCCTAACTCCCCATCCAACTATCGTCCTATCTCGCTACTGCCTTTTGCATCCAAGATCCTTGAAAAAATTGTGTATGCGAGATTGACAGACTTCCTCGAGTCCAACTCTCTGCTAGACCCGCTTCAGTCTGGTTTCCGCGCTAAGCACTCTGTGGAAACGGCACTGACCAAAGTATCCAATGATCTACTCGCTGCAAAATCTCATGGTCACTACTCTATCCTAATTCTCCTTGACCTGTCTGCGGCTTTTGACACTGTTGATCATCAACAGCTTCTTCTCATCCTCTGCAATATCGGTCTACAAGATATTGCTCTCTCCTGGTGCTCCTCCTACCTCTCCCAGCGCTCTTTCAGTGTTTCTTTCTCTGGCTCTGCTTCTTCTCCCCAACTCCTCTCTGTTGGTGTCCCCCAAGTCCTTGGTCCCCTACTGTTCTCCATCTATACTGCCTCCCTTGGTAAACTCTTTAGCTCCTTTGGCTTCCAATATCATTTCTATGCAGATGACACGCAAATCTACCTGTCCTCTCCTGATCTCTCCCCGTCCCTCTTGAATAGTGTCTCTGACTGCCTCTCTGCTGTTTCTAACTGGATGGCTGCCCTTAAACTAAATTTAACCAAAACTGAAATTCTGGTCTTTCCTCCCTCAAGTGTTGTTACTCCTGTGTCCGTCTCCCTCCAAGTCAACGGTGCTACCATCAGCTCCACCACGCAGGCTCGCTGCCTAGGTGTTCTCTTTGACTCCGACCTCTCCTTCAAGCCTCATGTTCAATCTATTGCCAAATCCTGTCATTTCCATCTCAAAAACATTGTGCACATCCGCCCCTACTTAACGCCAGATGCGACTACGGTGTTGGTCCATTCCACTGTCCTTTCTCGCCTTGACTACTGTAATCCGCTTCTCAGTGGTCTTACATGCTCCCAAATAGCACCGTTACAGTCCATAATGAATGCGGGGGCGAGGCTCATCTTCCTGTCCGTCCGCACCTCCCATGCCTCACCCTTCTGTCAATACCTACATTGGCTTCCTATAAAATATAGAGCTCAATTTAAAATTCTGGTTCTTGCTTTCAAATCTCTACATAATGCTGCTCCTACCTATCTATCCTCCCTTATACACAAGTATGTCCCGTCTAGGCCCTTACGATCTGCTGAAAACTTACGTCTATCTTCTGTCCGTACTCCCACCTCTGATGCTCGCCTTCAAGATTTCTCGAGGGCTGCACCGTTCCTGTGGAACTTGCTTCCCTCCTCCGTTAGATGCTCACCCAGTCTCCACTCCTTCAAAAAATCGTTAAAAACCCACTTCTTCATAAAAGCGTATCAATTAAACTGTTAATAGCTCCTGACTGATTCCTCTTCTGCAACTGTCACTAGTCTAATACTATCCTTACCTTTTTGTGTCATTTTACCCCACTCCCTCTAGCATGTAAGCTCATTGAGCAGGGCCCTCAACCCCTCTGTTCCTGTGTGTCCAACTTGTCTGGTTACAACTACATGTATGTTCGTCCACCCATTGTAAAGCGCTGCGGAATTTGACGGTGCTCTATAAATATCATAATAATAATAATACACTATGGACATACCTGAGAATCTCATGGAGTAATTGCTGCGTAAACTCCTATGGATATGTTTATGCGTGAGTAGTATAGAGTGGAAATTAGAAATGCCATTTGGTGTACAGAGTTGAAAAGAGCATGATTGTGGCCAAATGCTATGTGTATAGCAGTGCTCTAGAGGGGCATAAACGTGGAGGGTAATGCAAACGTTAAACACTGTAGGTCAAATTTAAGCCTGGACTAAGGAGCCAGCTGAAAAATGGAAGTGCCACAAATTCTATGTCCCGTGGCAACAATCTATAATTCACAGCCAAGAATTCTAACAAACCTCATGTATTCCTTAATTATCCATTCAACATCTGGAACCAACATCATATGGAGCACAGATATCCAACATCCACATCACATCAGAGACATATTTTACACAGCGGTATAGGTCACATGGCAGGTGTTCACAAAAACACCCTTAGCTATGGCAGTACTATTAGAACACCAATATTGCATACAGTATACATGACAAGTATCATTATGTGTCACAAATACACACCCCACACCAAATTCTCTATGTCACGTGATGAAGATGTAGATGTTCCTGCAATTCTCATAGTGTGCAGTGCATATCCACATTCTGTAAAATGCACGGCAATCTGTGGAACAATACGCGGTACTGCATCACTGCTACACTGCCTTCACAAAACAAAGTAGGTGCCGTGAGGCAAATTGCAGGAGCCATGGTAAACAGGTGTCCTGGGTTTGCTAAGCCCTGTTAATAACTACAGTAACATTTAAATTCACTTTGGTAACATTTGCTACATTTTTGATTGGTACTTTACATAAACTTCTAGATGTACTTCTGCTTGCTAAAATTGTTAAACGTCCATTTGTTTTTTAACTCAAGGATACCTAAAAGAGAACAGACACAAGATTTTTATTTTTTTATTTTTTGTATTATTATTATTATTACAAGAATCTTTGCAGCATGTAATAAAAAGATATGGTATTTTTTTTAAAATAAGGTATATGTAAAATTACCTGAAAATCTTGCCCCTACTTTCACAGAACACTAGATCCCTCTGCCATATTCACACATCTTCGGTTGTACTGAGATAGAATCCAACTGCTAGGCTCCTACTTCAATCCCTGCACAGAGTGGTGAGGTCATCAACCATTACTGTGTGTGTGCTGCCTAATCCGAATTCTGACTGACTGCATTGGAAGCAACTTCCAGTTTTAATGTTCAGTAGATATCCTGATGGCAGATAGGGGCATATGGAGGTAAAATACCTCCATTGTTGCAATGCAGGATTCTTACTGATCCCCATTCAATTTTTATTTCCCAATTTATTTATTTTTAATAATTTTCATGTTGCAGTGCCGAAGGTTTAAACTATTTGCATTCTGGCTGCTAGCGCTGTGATCATATTATCATTCACTTGAAAATAGCAAGTGAATGACAATTTGAGATTCTGGTGCCGTAGATTGGATTTGGCGATTTACGCATGCAAACCAATGTTACAGAATCGATCACTCCGACCAAATTTTGACCGCACTCTGATTTAGTAAATATGAGAATTGCAAATGCGGTCGAAATTCGAGAAAAGGCAGAGCCGCAGGGCATCATCGCTCTGTGCAGGGAGTGAAGTAGGAGCCGTAAGATTCTACGTCAGTCCGACCGAAGGTGTGTAAATACATTGCGGTGGGATCTAGTGTTCTGGAAAAGTAGGAGCCAGATTTTTAACTATTAATGCTGCAGGGATTCTTATTAGAAAAAAAACAAACAAAAAAAATTACATTCTGGTGACAGTTGTTCTTTAAATTACAAGGCAGCAACAGCAAAAATATTTTGTATTTTGCCACCTAACCCCATAGGAGTGTTGGAATAACAGGCATCGACAGTGTACAGGTAAGTATTTCACCTTAAAAAACGTTCATCTGTATACCATAGTGAGTATGGCAATGTGAAACTGCAGTCAGGGGCAAAAAATGTGCTGGTATCCTATTTTGGGATATCCTCCCCTTTATCCAGTCCCACGTCATGTATTCATCTGGTTGCCATACATGGGAGGTCAGCCTATCCAGACTGTTTTTACAAACACACTCCGAGGGAGCCTGCTCTAATTAGACAGATACAATTAGATCCACAAGTTTCATACAATCTTGCAGATTTTTTAAAAACATTACATGTTCGTAATAAGCCATTTATTTATATAATCTAATCACTTTAGCTATAACGATTCCATAAAGATTTAAAGGAGTCTGTAAAAAACTGCCGGATGAACTCTATGTAGTCGATTACTCTAATGCTGGAGGGACAGTTTTGTCAATTACATGAGGTTATACACTAAACCATGATTATTTCAATGAAATAGAATAGCAAGGGAATCATGAGAGTTGTAGTTCAGCAACATCTGAAGGGCCGCAGGTTGGACAGCCCTGGTCTGGATGGACAAAACTGGGTTAAAATGGATGATATCTGATGATATCGCAATTTTTAAATTTGCTAAAAACCAATTGCTGTCGGAATTTTGTCAGCACGAGCGAATCTGCCGCTAATGCTGGGATGCATTCGGTGTCTGGATTAAAAAAATTGTGTTTTCGCATCTAAATTCTTTACAAATTATAGGATTTGGATGGTTCATAAAGCAACGGTTTTACTAACATTCAAAACCGAAAGCTTTTGCAAATTAACATTCACTTACTTTTTTGCATGTGAATGATAAAGTTAAGTACTATTTGCCACTGGCAGTGCTAGCAATGCGAGGCTTCATTACGTGGCAGCTGGCCAGCAGACATATTAAAAAAGTAAAATAAATACAAATAAAACCCCATATTTTTAGAAGTCAATGTAGCAGATGGGGAGCATGTTTACAATACATTTTTAAACTAGCGACAATGCAGCTATTTCTGACCAGTTGCTAAAAAGGCCCCATGCCATGAGGGTGGGGAATGTTAAATAGGAGGAGGAAATAGTCATATGCCCCCTCACGTGGGATCAAGTGGGGGACATTAAAATAAATAAGGGGGTGGATTGATCTCTCGGGTCAGTAGGTGGGGGTTATTAAAATATAGGGGGAAATAGTGTCTCCCCCCCCCAGCCCACCCACTGGCGCTAGATGGGGAGGTGTTGTGCCCTCCAACTGACATCCACCCATTCTCTCCAGCCCCCACCCATGGGCTGCGGTTAGGGGGGGGTGTAGGGGGTCTAAATTATTACACAAAGGTAGGAGGCAGGGGGAAGAAAGCAGTTATATAGTCTTTCCCATGCTATGACAGCTGTTGCATCCCGCGCTATTCTATATTATTAAGAGATAACCAGAGTGCTCTTACAGCCTTGAAAGATGTGATTCCTCAGCCAGAGCGCACTTACTCATATTGCATAGCGTAGGAAACTTTGATTAATTAATTTTATTGCACTATGCCTGGTTTAAAAAATTGCTGTTTTGTTTTTGTTTTTTTTAAATACTGCAAATGTTTTTTGGTTTTTTTATTAGTTGCATCAGGAATTTTGGATTTTAATTTGGCGTTGTTCTTTTTTTGGTGCTGAAGAAAAGGAGAGTTAGAAGAAAGAGTCTCCCCTTTCCTTAATTATGCCATCTTCCCATAACTGCTCTTCTGTCCCCCTGCTCATTGGGTCTCTTCCCCCCAACCCCCCCCCGGCAGCCGGACGTACAGGAGGTTGAGCTGAGTTATGATGTTGATGTCCTGTCCACACGTTCTCCTGCAGTTCTTCCGGCTGCCTGTGGGGGAGAGAGGACCTACCGCCGAGGGTGCCAGGCAAGAACGGAAAAGCGCTCTTCTCGCCTGAGCACTCCTGCTGTACCACCAACAATACAAGGTACAACAGTGCGCCCCCATTACCGTGTGCTACCGAGGCCATGGCAGCTTTATAGGAAATCCGGCCCTTCCTAGGCAAGTCTTTGACCCTCACCCAGTGTACCTTCTGCCAAACTTGACAGCATTAGCACAATTAATTGGTAGTACTGTTGAAGAGAGACAGACGCCCCAAAGAATATGCTGCTGATTACATGTGTATTACTCTATCACTCTGCTGGGTGCAAGTGGTAACAGCAATTACACTGCTGATCTCCCGCCCAGCATCTATGCCGACACAAGGCTTCAGAAAAGTAGGGCAGAACAAGAGTGCAGCATCCATCTGCTGATACCCTCCCGTGCTCAGTGTGACATGGAGGAGTGGGAAATATGGAATAAACTCCTGAGACACAGAAGAGGTATTAATTATACTACCAGTTGCAAAGGTAATAAGTAGTCCATCAGTTTCCTGCTGCTTTAACCCTGTGTACACTGTTTGCTGACAGCTAATAGTGAGTGTGGAGTAGCTGAAGTGGTTGGAGTCTCAGTATCTTGATGCTTTACCTTTAACCATGTGCACACTGTGTGCGGAGAGATATTGTAGCAGCTGACGTTTTCAAAAGAGCAACATAATTAATAGAAAGCGGAAGTTACTATAGCAGGAGCACTACTGAAAATAAGATCATGTAAGGGAGAGCTAAGAGAGGGCTAGGAATATATAGAGAAAAGTGGATCATTATACAGAGACATGTATTGTGTAGGGATCTCTGTATTGCAGCTCTATGTAATCCATCAATGATCCTGGCTGTGTGGTATAGTTATTAGTATCTCCTTATTGTGCCCAGCTCTATATTTTACTCAGCTCTACCTGTTGTATGGGTATCTCTGCAGTCTACCCAGTTCTGTGGAATGTATAAGTATCTCAGCTCTGTTTGTTGTATGGTAATCTCTGTATTGTACTCCGCTCTATGTATTTTATAAATATCTTTATGTTGTGCCCAACTTGTTTTATTGTATGATCTTCTCTGTATTATGCTCAGCTCTCTGTATTCTACGAGTATCTCTGTACTGTATAGGAAGGACTAAAATTATATGGGAGTAATCTGGTGCACCCCTGGCTTAAAACTTCACTATTCGCCACTGATCAGGTTGCTTCTAAGTGATTCTAATAACACTTACATACTGAAGGCTGTATTTTGTAAGAAGAAAATTGCACTTTTTAAAGGTTACCAAGCACTTCCCATGACTTTTAATATAATAACCACTACTTGCTTGTGAGGTCAGAAAAATAAAATGTTGAAATCCGGTGTATTAACTTCTACGCTGAAACGGAGTGCATCCATCATCATTATTTTAAGATCTGCTCTTTTCCATCAGTGACTTTATTTGCTATTTATTCTCCCCCCTCGGATACAATGTGCCCTGGTTGTGTCTGGACTGTACAAGGATATGATTGGTTTAAAAAAAAAATTAAAAAAAATTACATTTAAAAGTTGTAACATCACGAGAAAAAAATAATATAAATAAGATACGATTAGTACAGACTGATTATATGTAATACAAATCCATTAACTACAGCTGTGACCTTATAGGATCCTACAGACCTGAATAAACTGGTTTACTACAGGAAGCATATGAATTCTACATACTGCCAGGTAACCTTATTCTCGTATCTCCTAACAGCAACAAAAACTGCTCTGTATTTAATACTTTAGAATTGTATTTTATTTAACCCAGTGACTAGTTTGGGAAGGAAAGCTATCCACGTTCTCCATTGGGACAAGCCGTACACTCGTTATATTAGGGAACCATCGCAAGGGCAGTGTCTCAAAGCTTGCGTCTAGGTAATAACTAAAAAAACAAACTGTGACTCACCCTTCGTTCTTTGTCACCATACTCAATGCCGAGCGTGTCCATGGCACGGACTATGGCTGCCAGGGACTGGATAGTGTTGCTATAAACCACAGGTTTATACTGCTTGACATCCTCGCCTGAGAACCCATCTTCATGAATAATCCTGTAAAGGAACAAAACATGTTTAGAGATGTCTCAACCATCTTTATTTATGAATCAGATATTGAATGATTACTGTGAATGAAGTAACTCTACTACAGGATAGCAATTGCATCTACTTGACCCTCCACACCCCTAAAGCACATTAGTTTGTTGTCATGCTTTATATGTGAAAAGTGTGTCCTCTCTTTTTCATTTTATAAAAAGTGTAGATTTCACTAGAAATTGGCACATTTATAAGTTACCTTGTTACACCCCATCTGACTGTCAATCAGACAACCAGTCCTGTTACTTCCTGGTTTGCTTAGCTCAGTGGAGCTTAACACAAAAGGCAGGAAATTGACCAGAGCACCTGCCTTACAAAGAATTCTCATTGATCTGCACTGGGAAGTCTGTGATTGGACAGCCACAGAACGTCTGGGAGGGTTTTGTGCAGGCTACCATAACACACACAGTCTAGTATCCTTGCCAGTCTGGATATTGACATGGTTACTCACTAAAGCGTAAATTGTTGAAAATTCAAAGTGAATTTTAAATTTAAGGCCAAAATAGCGAAATTGAAAACATAGCCAACTCAGATATTTTTTTTACTTCAGCTATTTTGACATTAAATTTGAAATTCACTTTGTTTTGCCAACAATTCATGCTTTAACAGGTAACCCTAACTTTTAGAAATTTAAATGTGAACAAATGCACCAAGATGGCTCCTCCCAATCAACCACAAATTTACATAAATTATTCATTCTCAAGGACATCCCATTACGGTGAGTGTATGAATGAAGCCGGTTAGATTCCAGGAAGCTCGCCCATTTCATGAAATAATGGACGCAGTCTAAGTGCTCTCACACCACTTAAAATGTCAATCTCTGATTTACCGCTATTTGGAGACTCAGCAGAAATCAAACCTAATCATATTTGCAGTTAGACACTGCTCAGTCCAAACTCACCATTGAGCAATGGGTCATATAATGAGCTTTCAGGAGTACCAGTGCAGGGATGCAGAGCAGAGAGTTCGATATTAATGGGTAGAGGGGAGAAGAAGGGAGGAAGGGTCAGCATTTGAATCTTAATCCTATGATGGTAACATAACAGAATAATAAGAATCTATATGAAGCTTCACTGATAGGAAGAGATGAGCAGAGCAAGACAAATTTAGAAAGGAGATCTGTTACGAGATTGCAAGCATCTCCAGATATAAAGAACACTATGGAAAAGTGTCAGAATGTTTCAAAGGAACACAAATGCTTCATTTTATAGCTTTTGACTGAAATAATATTTTTCCCTGTGTTCAATTTTGTATAATTATTGCAAAAAAATAATAAAATAAAAGTTTTGTAGAATTCTGCTCCGTAATCCCACCACCTCCCTCCCACCAACCCCGTTCTAAAATTTGTCCATTTTTTTTTAGATGAGGTTGATGGGCCAGGTCAGTGTAGAGGTTGAAGAGATGGCAGCAGAATGCACTATGGGAAGAAGGCGGCAAGCTAACAGAGGCAATGTTATGCTGTGGGCAATGTACTGCCGGGACACTGACATTCATGTGGACGTTACTTTGACAGGTACCACCTACCAAGAGATTGTTGCAAACCACGTACACCCCTTCCCTGATGGCAGTGACCTCTTTCAGCAGTATAATGCACCGTGCAACACTGCAAAAATTCTTAAGGAGTGGTTTGGGGAATATGACAAACAGTTCAAGATGTTGCTTTGGCCTCCAAATTCCCCAGATCTCAATCTGATTGATAGAGGCTCCACCTTGCAACTTGCAGGATTTTAATATTGTTGTCTGTATTATAGATTGAAAAGAGGATGGATCAATTCTAGCCGAAAGTGCCCCTTTAGTGGTAACAGAGTGAATACCATACCATATCTTGTTCCTTTCCAAATCCCATCCCCTCCTATCCTATCCTATCCCAATCAAAATATTACTTGACCCTTTTTCCCCATCTCACAAGCCAGAACCACTAGAAATGCCCCCTATTGTGTCCCGAGTCGGTCACTAATTTGAGGCACACAATGCCCAGAAGTGGATTTCCATCAATATCTTCCCCTAGTCGTCCTATTCAGTCATACAAAGTTACCACTAAAAAAAAAAAAAAAAAATGATGGTTTAGTCTTCTTTATCTATTGCTGGCCACCAAACTCCTTACAGCAACTTTGTGATAAGGATGAAAGAAATTATCTTTTCCAGATATATCGCTTTGTATCAACTATATCTTGACAGCAGGAAATGCACAAATTTTTAAACAGTTTGGCATTGGCATAGAAAAAAAGAACCCTTTAACCCCTTAAGGACACATGACATGTGCGATATGTCATTATTCCCTTTTATTCCAGAAGTTTGGTCCTTAAGGGGTGAAACAGACACCTAGCCTTGGAAATTAAGTTAGTGAATGTGGATGACAAAAGCAGACATGAAGTCTTCAAATTCGAGGGGATTCCAGATTATATGGCAGACAAAATGGCCCCCCATTTTATAAGTAATTTACGATACATTTCTAAACGCTTTTAAAGTAAAAAACGGGCTATTGGCTACTAATTTACAGATGCAAAGTCACCTAAAGTCTCCCAAGGTATCATTTACTCCAATTTGAACAAAATGAGCACTATCCAGGACTCCTCTTCATATATCTTGAAGGCTATTTTGTTTTTCTAATTCCATTATCTCATAGAAACATAGAATGTGACGGCAGATAAGAACCATTCGGCCCATCTAGTCTGCCCAATTTTCTAAATACTTTCATTAGTCCTTGGTCTTATCTTATAGTTAGGATGGAGGCAGTTCCTATGGCCGGTATTTTTGAGGAAATAATGCTATTCTGTACTGCTGTGGTCTAGAACATTGCCTGTTAACAATGAAAAGAAGCAATTACATCACTGCATCATAAATTCACTCGGTTCTTCAGCTTTTCACTTTCACCCACGGATGAAACTTGACGCAACAGACAACCTTCCATCACAATTTGGGATGTGCCTGAAAAGTCTTTTTACCCTACTAGACGAACCACCACACATCTGCTTTTGCCGTTAGTACTTGTTTTAGCCTTTCTTGAATTTCAACACTATTTGATCTACTTGTATTTGGTAGGTTGCGGTTTGACTATAGGATACCCCAGGAAGGAGGTCAAGGACCAGGAGCAAATCTCGAGTGGAAAGTGTGGCTTTGAATGAAATATTAAATTAGCAATAGACAGATGAAGCAGTCTGCAAACATGTTAAGATCAGGGAAATCTAAAATGCCACTGAAAGATTGAGGATTAGGAGTAACAGACAGTCCAGACTGCATCCTAGAATTAATACATTATTGGTTTCTAATAATCAGAAAGTGCAAGCCAGTAAGTGATTTAATATGTATTTAACAAAGAAGTAAAAAAACAAAAATGATTGTGCACCAAACAGTACTGAAGCAAAATGAAGGAGCTAATATAGACAATATTTTGTTTCAGGAGCAGGCAGTCCATCTTATTTTGTCAGCTTTGCTATGTGCACCTTCTATAGGACATGGTTGGAAAAACAAAAGTATCACTTACACATACACACAACCTTCTTGAGAGTATTTAGCCCATCTGAGCAAGGTAAGCCTCTTAATAGAATTATGTAAACCTTTTCACAGTCAATTGGACATGGTAGTCAACAGAGAAAGAGACAAATCCTGGGACATGTATATTTTCCACTAATTATGGAGAAGATTTTTCTATTTTTTACGAGAATTTTTTCATCGGGTCTCAAAGTCTGTGAGGAACCACTGTATATCACGTCCACTGGCCACCATTCGAAGAAAAGCATGCTGTGAGATATCTGTATGAAAGTCTTAATTAGAATGGAATCTAGAAGAACCAAAATGCAACCTATTAGGGTCATCTACTTTATTCTACAAAACATCCACCCTGTATTACAGATATTCTGTAGTTTTTATGGGACTACTAGTAGGTCATCCATTTTATGCTCTATGGTGAGGAAGAGGGGTGCCAAAATGGTAGCTCCCCAGATGTTTTAAAACTACAGCTTCCATGATGGTTTGTCATTCTAAAGACATGGGAGCTGTACGACATTTGGGGATCTATCTTTTGGGCACTCCTGGTGAAGAATATATTTAGAGAATGGAAAGCCAAATGAGATTTATAATAATTATAATAATAAGATAATACAGATATGAGCTGCGGTCCATAACATGAATTCACTTCCCAGTGTAGCAGTATAACATTATTATAACATTACTTAACAGTTATCACTTTCCACTGTCACTTGTGAACGATAGGAGCTAGACGCTGCAATACAATGTGTTTCCACCCCAGTTTATGTGTTTCCAAAGACAGCTGAGTTTAATTTAACAGTTCATGCGCAAAACATCCCTATACCGAAGCGAACAATGAAATCAATTCAAGTAACCTTCAAACAAATAATACTCTGTGATTGCAGGTTAGTAAATGTTCAACTAAGTAGTTAATATGAGGTTTGATGCATTAAATTAAATGTATGCAGTCAATTTTAAATAGTCGATCTGTATCTAATGCTGCATTAAAAAAAAATGTCAATATCATACTGGTGATGTACCAATTATCTGACCTCACCCAACACAGAAATAGAAAGTTCAATCTATGTTTCTTTTCTATGTCACTTCCAGCTCTCGCTGAGAAGGGACAAAGAGATTCTGTTCACAGCTCTATGCAGAGAGCGTCTCTGAACAGCAAAGGTGACAATTTATGGTGACACAGATACTCTGAGTGACAGAGCAGTCCAGGGTACATCGCCAAGCGTTAATCTTCGATTGCCAAAACAGAAAGACAAGCCTTGTAAGTTGTTGTTCCGTTTTGTTCCTGAAGATAACTCGAGACTTCGTAGTGGCTGCACTTGAAAAAAAAAAAAAAAAGAAGTGGAAATAGCAGGCCACAAGACAATCAGAAATAGTGTATTTGAAAAATCTAAAATGGATTTACTCTGTTAGGTTAAATAAATGCCTACAATAAACAAGAAGAGTTTGCCTATGCCCAGTGTTTGAGAGAAGATGATGCAGTATATTCGATGTCCAGTGTAAATGCCAATGTTTGCTACAGAGTTGTTGAACAGACAAAACACAAGAGTCAAACTAGGTGGTGGTGTAACAAGCCTAGTAATTCTGAATTTAAAGCTGAGAAGGTCCGTTAAACAATTTTATATTAGAAATGTATTGACTAAAATAAGATACCTACCTGGAAGAAATTCAAGATTACGTACAATATCCCAGGGTACAACTCAGCCGGTCTCTTAGCTACACCTGTGTGGTGTGAATACCTGTGAAATTGCTGTGCTTGTGCCACAGTTTCTGGGTTCGGAAACAAATTGCTGTCCAAACTGGCAGTGGAGTGACAACGTCTTTCGTAATCCACCAAAAAACTGGTGGACTCTGCTACCTCTATCCAACAGTAAACATACATACTAAATTCTTTATCTAGAAATCATGTTATGTAGAAATATTTCATACCCAAGTGTTCAGACTAAAACAGATAAATATACCTAACAAAGTGTTCGTGTGCTCATTTAAATTACAAGCGAACAGTAGGGCTGGAGGAATCCTCACTTCTTTTCGGGTTTTGTATTTAGTGCATTTCTTCTGTTTGTTCTCCAATCAATTACTCTCAGTGATGCTGAACCTCTCCATGTAAGGGTCTCTGCATTTGGCAATGTCATGGAGGGGGTTACACTGCTCTGCATTGGAGAATAGCAAGACGTCTGATAGAAAGGGACATTGTTGGGGGTTGGGCATCTCTATACAATGCAATGCTTGGGGGTTCAACGAGAGTATATTTAACCTCAAAGAGGAGGGAGAGAGCAGGGCAAAGAAAATACAGAGGATGTGAAAAGGGAAATGAAGGAGAGACAGAATTATGGTTGGATTATAGACATGAATACAGGATACTAGCCTGATCGCTACCTCTGGTTTTGCTTAAAGAAAAATATGGTATGAAAGGCAAACATCTGTTACTGGGAATGATCTGAATAAAAAATAAAAAAAATAAATAAAAAAAAAATAAAGTTTTAAAACATGCTAACTGTGTACAGTAGGCAATCCAATGTAACCTAGAGATCAGCATGAAGAGGTTGCATCTCTTATAATTAAACATAGATTAGCATACACGCTACTCTAATCTATATGTTAATCCGCTAACCGAAAATGCTATTCTTCTTGTCTGCTTCATGGAAACGGGGTTCTTTAAATGAAGAAACATAAGTTCACTGGTTGGTATTGGTCAGGATTTCAGCATCAGGGAGAAAGAAAGACCAATTATATACGGCTAAGGGGCTTAAATGTGTACAAGTACATAAAAATAAATTTAAAAATGCTTAAAGCGGTACTGCGTCGCCCCCTACAAAATGAGTATTTCAAGGATAGAATCTTTGTGAAATTCTTATATTGAATGTGTTGGGATTTCACTGAAATAACAACCCAGTCAAAAGATATACTGAGACAAAATAGAGACTACTTGGTCTCAGTATTTTTCCTCCGCCTGACAAAGCTGGACTCTGGGTGGAGCCACTGCCATCTGCACCAGCTATCACCAGTGACAGCTGCATGGATACTAGCTCATTCTATGGAGAATATTGCAGGATCCTCCATAGACCTCAATGATGAGTACATCAGTGACGTTGGCTCCTGGCAGCTGAAGCACCAGGAAGAGAATGGCGTCCTTGCGAGGGACAGGTTGACAGACTTAGACCTTTCCCCCGGCCACTGGACCTCCAGCAGCAATGTGACCAGACAGTGACAGATCCTTTTTAAACCACAGACATGAGGCTTGCTTGTACCTGCTAAATATACGCATGTGTATGGGTATACAGCCACATCCGAACATTCTAAAAGGACTACTTGACTCTTACTTGAATCCTTTGAAGGAGGGGCCCTTTCTTGTGTAATCTGCCCTATTGGCAAGTCCCCCTCTTCTGTTTTCAGAGCTGTAAAATAAGCACTTTACTCACCAGGAACCCAGCACCGGGCACTGTCCAATCACAGGATTCTCGTAGAGAAGTTGTGATTAACCTCTTGCCAGCTCAGAGAGCATACGCACACTTCAGGCTGGCGGAGGGAGGGAGGTGGAGAAAGGTAGCTCTTTTTTGTTTGTTTTGTTTTTAAACTTAACTGTTACTTGGAGGAAGATGGGAGGGAAGGGATAGCTAGCTTTCCATTGCAATCGCTCTGCCTGTAAGGTAGTGTACACCGCTTGTGCAGTGCACTCTGACAACAAACGTAATCTATGCACAGAATTGACATTTGCAGCCCGGAATAAAGTCACGTGTGCTGGGGCAGGGGAGCAACCTGTCTAAAGCACACAAGTGCCAATAACTCTAGATATGTAGCGTTTCAAGCTGAAACACAGCACATACAGACTCCTACTAGCAAGATCATTAAGGCAATGCTTTCCTATGGGGAAAGCCTAATGCGCGCCTATGATGGGAGGAGTCAGGTAAATGTTTAAAGGCTTTTTTTTTTACCACTTTATATACTACCAGGGTAAAAGGGGGGGGGGAGAGAAGATGGATCCTTTAGTATTAGGAATACATCTATGTATTTTAAGTTTTCCTTTAATGCATTGTCCATAAATGTCATACAAAATTGGCATTCATTCCATATTAGTTGTTAAGTTGTGTGCAGAATATACAATGCATATGATATAAGACCATATTGGATTTAGTTGATGGTTGGCGAGAGGACACTGGGTGTACAATAGGAAATGTTCTAAACACATGAGACTTACCGTAAGTGCAAATGTGACAATACAAATTTCCTTAAATTACCACTAAAAACAAACAGAACACATTGCAAAATTCTGTAACCCTAACAGTTGTCTTTTTTATTTCATTTTGTGTTCCATTGAATGCTAAACGCATCAGGAAAAGGGATAAATTCCCAGTGGGGATTATATGGAAATTATATCCCAAAAGACACATTATGCTTAATGATCTTTAAGTAATGTGACATCTCTCTGCTGCTACTTATTGTGGTTTATGCACCTGCAGTCTTCATTTTTATTTTCCAAATGATCAAAAAACGAAATAAATAAGTAATGAAGACAGGAAGCCGGCGTTTGCCTTTCGAGAAGCAAGTGCAGTACCTCGAAGTGAATAAAATATTACATAAATCACTTTTTCCATCGTGCTTTCCAGCCGTTCAAGAATTCTGGGAAATGTAGTCTGGAAGCTGGATCAAGAACGTACATCCCTGTTTAAATGTAACTTGATGGCCTTATTTTTGGTACTTCCAAAGTTGCGTTGGTGCCCTGTGCCATCAAACGCATTCATGAGGCCTATGTGTAGCTCAAAAGACTATGTCTCATCTTAGCTTACACGGGAAACGGCTGTGGCATAAGCATGCAGTACAAATTTATTTGGGCGCATAATTAACACACTTATAACAAATTCACAGTTAGATAAACAGTGACTGACTGGGGTGTGGCCAGTCAGGAAGTTGATATGTGGTTGCCAGGTCAATGTCATCACAGTGCTACATGCCATTTTTATACCTCCAAACATTTCAAATAGATAAAGAGGGACACTTAAATATTAGCGGTGTGAGTGGGGAGGACAAATTTTAGGTGACTTATTAATAACAATTTATGCAACTAAAATGTAATTTTGTACTATGTATCTTATTCTAACACCTTTCTTTGTAGTTTAAATACACATTGTTGGGAGTATTATTCCACTTGAGCTCGGTCATACACTCAGACACACCAATAATATGGAGCTCAGAGAAAATGGGAACATTAGCATAGAAAAGCTGGACAGAGGGATCTGGACACAAGTTAGGGACCGTCCTGCCTAAATCGGGACACTTGAGTTGTATGCACCTTATTCATCATGAATGTTGACAGGACTGGATTTTGCATATCCATGGAATGTCTTAGAGCCCTGCAAAGTTCTAAAAAAAAGAAAAAAAAAGGCTATTTTGAGCAATAACTGGACCCTGAAACAGGCAACAAGGATTGGTAGGATATGTCCCCCAAATTAGGAAAACACAGCATAAAAAGGGATAATTGTATGATCAATCAATACATATAGAACAGTTGATGCCTTTAAAGGTGCTATTTCTATCATTAGCATTTTAACCTTATAGCGCATGATTTTTCCCGTTGTAACCACCAGTACAAAGCATCAGAATCTTCTGAAATAATAACAGAATACCCGACTTGGACACTGATCAGGCAATCTATCACCCAGATAACATGGCTCTTCTTGGATGATAATTAATGGACATGCCCTCAGAGTCTCCTGGCAAATCTGGCTCGTTTCATGTGACAGAATGGAATATTGGTGTCTTTATTCTCCCAAACAGAACACTGCTCATTTTCCATTAGGTGTGAATGATGGTACCCCATTGGAAATATTTTATTTACATCTCCAGGGATATGTTTACCCATTGTTCTTTAGATTTTATCCTCAAGCATTCTAGTGTTTGTATTTTCTGACCCTTCAGAAGAGGCATACAGCTGGCAACCTTCCCTATTTTGAAGATCCCACCGGAGAGAGCTGGTTTTATTCTACTCTGACTGGATTTTAATTCACAAGCCTTTTTATTCCGAGCCAGTAACATTGTACCCAGTGAATTGCTTGCTGATTTGCTGCACATGAACAAACAATACAATATGATTGCTTTTTGGAGAAATACACTTTAGATCTTGCTGACTGATCATTTCTCATCAACATAGCGCATCTCCAAAAACAACTCACAAAAATTTAAAATATATATATAGAAAGAAAAAAACACAATATATACAAAAACACTCACTCCAGACGTCACCAAGTACTTGCCCCGGTCTAAATAATTTTTTTTTTTTTTTAAAACACATTTTATTATTTTATACACACACATATGAACACCACATCCTAACTATTTTAAGTTTTGTTTTCTAAAAGTGACAAAAAAAAATAAAAAAATTTAAAAGTCCAGGTCACAGTTCGTTGCCCATGTTGCTTGCTTTGTGTACTACATACTGTACACAGACACAAACACTTGCACAGTCACAACATACATAATCACACAGCATAACAGTTACATATACAGTCACATATTTACACAGCATAAGTAACAGTCACACATACATACACACAGTCCATACTGTCATGAACACTGGGTCCCTTGTGTCTATTGTTGATAAAGCAGGCAGCCTTCATGCTTTCCCTCTGCACAGAGGCGGCTCTAGACCTTGGGCCACCCTCTTAAACAGTGTAAAGGTAAAAATATTAATAATTATTGAGTGTATGTGTGTGAGTGGAGCAAAGCGGATCCCGGTACAGGAGTTTCTGTTTCCTGAACCCGGCTGGATTGACAGGAGGTGCTCACTGAGAGCACTTCCTGTCAATCTGGCCGGGTACAGAAAACTGAAGCACCTGTACCGGGATCCGCTTTGCTTGGCCACGCTACAAGAGAGGTAGGAGACCACTAAAGGGGTGGGGGGTGCACCAAGGGACAGGGAGGGAAGGGGAGAGGAACACTAAGGGACAGGAAAGGGAGGGGACCACTAAGGGACTGGGAGAGGATAGGGACTGGATGCGAAAGAAACACAGCGGGGCTTGAGAAGGGAAAAAAAGACACACAGAGGGGCGGGGGGAGACAGATGGGCTGGGGGTGCAAGACACACACAAAGGAGCTGGGAAGAGCAAAAGACACAAGGGGGCTGGGAGAGAACGAGCCACGCAAAGGGGCTGGGAGGAATAAGACACAATGTGGGAGGATGTAAGTGAGAAAAAGAGGGGAGATAAGAGACACACAAGGGGGTTGTAAGAGATACACAAGGGAGGTGTACGACACACAATAGGGAAAAATAGGAGAAAAGATACACTAAAGGGGGTAAGACATTTAAAAGAGGGGATAAGAAACACAAAAGAGGGGATAAGAAACACAAAAGGGAGGTTAAGCGGCACACAAGAGAAGATATTTTTTGGGGAAGAAGGGGTGGGGGAATGCATCTTTGCCTATGTACCCAAAAACCCTTGCACCGGCCCTGGTCCTATGGTCATGAGCCTGCCATAAATCATATCATAACACAAAATCATTGCTCAACAATGAACCATTTCAAATTATGGTTCAAAAGGCATCGGCCCACCCAGGTATTTCAGACAGCACTCCAATAGGCAGTGGCGTACTAAGGGGTGGGGGGGGGGGGTGGCAGTCCGCCCCGGGTGCCACTCAGTAGGGGGGGTCGCAATAACAATCCTCTCCCTCGCAGCTCCGGTGCTCAGTCAGTGAGTCAGAACACAGGGAGGGGATTCCCAGCCTGAGTCATCACTGAGCACCAGGGAGGTTGTTATGGAGTGTGCCAGCAGGGGGCGCAGAGCGTGTATTCTGCCAGGTTTCTCCCCTGCGGCCACTCTGCCTGCATCTGCAGACTGCCTGACCCTGGGCTGGGATGGAGAGAGACAGCCCCTGAATCATGGTAAGATAATATTATTGTAAATTCACCCTCACCCCCTCCCCCAGTCACCCTCACCCCCTCCCTCAGCCACCCCCCTTAGTCACTCTGTCACCAGTCACCCCTACCCCCCCTCAGTCACCAGTCACCCCATCACTGTCAAAAGTCACCCCCTCCCTCAGTCACCCCCTCCCTCAGTCACTCCCTCCCTCAGTCACCCCCTCCCTCAGTCACTCCCTCCCTCAGTCACTCCCTCCCTCAGTCACCCCTTCACTCTGCCACCAGTCACCCCCTCACCCTGTCACCCCCTCCCTCCGTCACCCTGTCACACCCTCCCACAAGTAGATTGTCAGGGCAGACAAGTAGATTGAGCAAACATTATAGTCCCTGGACAAGTAGTTTTTTTTTTTAAATGTAAGCACCCCCGCCTTGTCATAATGCCCTCCCTGCCATATACACCCCTGCCTTGTCATAATACCCTCCCTGCTATAAACCCAATACCTGGCCATAATTCCCACCCTGGCATATACCCCTTTAACATGCCATAATACCTTCCCTGCCATATACCTCCACCTTATCATAATACACACCCTGCCATACACCCCTGCCTTGACATAATATCCTCTCTTCCATATAACAACCAATGCCATTGTTCTCACCAGTGACATAAAACACCATATACTCACCACCTCACCTGCAGTCACCTCCTTAAATCCACTGTGTGCAATGGCACACACTGTCATAGTATCCACCACACTGTCCCACCCTGCCAATGTAAACATGCTTACATTGAAACACGCAAGCACTGCTCAAGGCTACATACATTTAAAAAAAAATTGTGGGTGTTTTTTTACATTTTAAAGTGTGTGTGTGGAGGGTGCGGGGGGCGAGGTGCCAAAACGAGGACCCGCCCCGGGTGCCATATGCTCTAGTTACGGCCCTGCCAAGAGGTGATATCAAATGACTTGCTTAATACTGTCATTAGAGCTTTTTTTATATGAGTTCATTTGGGCTGTTTTAATAATCAATGAATTTTTACTTTTTTTGGAAACTGTATAGTAAAAACAAATAAATAAAAGTATTTTTTCGTAGTTCCAGTTAACAAGATACAAAGGTAAGAGTTTTTTTTGTGCAGAGCAAAGCTGTTCAAGTACGAGAGCCTTTTGGCCTCCTGAATTGAAACATCTGTAACTGCTGGCGTGATGGGTAGAACATTGTTTTTGAGCTGGCAAGCAATCCAGTAGCATTTACTAGCCTTATCAGAGGAATTCTGCATGGGTTATTTTTGCACAGTTAAATATAGGACAGGCAGATTAAATTCTCTAGTGCAACACTTGATGTTTTTTTTTTCCTTTCCCTAAATACATTATCCAAGATTTCCGCTGTAGTCTGCAGAACTGAAGCCCTAAGGTGAGGAGAGTCGCTGCGATCAGAATAACCACAACAATACAAAGATACATAGCCACTGCCTTTAAAACACTTAAATAGGGCGTCCTTGGTGATTCTAGGAACCCAGGAGCAGAGATACCAGTTCTATAGAGAAGGACTTCCAGGATGTGTCTTAAAAAAATATTAATAAACAACTGAACAAATGTGAGGTTTTTAAAAATGGTGGAGACCATCATGCATAACAAATTCTAAACCCTCAATTATGTTTTTATTTAAAAAAAAAAAAAAAATTGCCTGCAACTTGGCTAGAAGCTGGCAGAAAGCAAGTGGCCTGGTTGGGACTGGACCATAAGCAGGCAGTCTGGCAGGAATTGACCATGAGCTGATATAAACCTGGCCAAGAACTGGACCAAATCTGGCCAAGAATATGCAATCACATCCAAAGTTGGATGCCAAGAGCATGTAAAAAGCGAGTGAAGAAAAAGCAAACGTGAAGGAGAGGTTGGACTCAACACACTTTGCCCAATGCCCGCCATTATGTAAAATCAACTGTACATATTAATTTAACATAGCACACTTTCTAAAAAGTGCTCAAGACAGGTTAACTGCAATAACATACAGGGGGAATGACACTGGAATAACCCACCAAGCAAGTAAAAATATACAACACCTTTCAGAAAATGTAAACATGCAGTACACACAAATCTCACTGACAGCAAAAGTATGTCAGACCCTGGAGATGGACCCCATAGTCAAGAAGAAACAGGCATAATAATACTACAAAGAGCTGCTTTTATTCTGTGACATTCATAAATAGCATCAAACTGAGATAAAAGCCCTTCACGCTCATGTTCCAGTAATATGTCTGGTTTTATCTGTCATTACCCCAAATCTTGCTTTAGCAAGCCTTGCCCTAATCAGCAGGGCCTGGGCACTTAATGCATCTTCTCTACCTCTTCCTTGACCTAGCTAAATGCTTCTTCCCCACCCCCCCCACCCCTCCCCAATAGAACACTTGATGCTCAGCCAAGCAGTACATTATAAAAATCATCCATGGAATGATGAAAAGAATTGGGCTAAAACCATTCTGGCTGCCTATTTAATGCCCTGCTCCATAATCTTTGGATTCTCTGGGAGGTGCTTTTCATGTAAGCATTTCTGAAAATCACAATTAAAGGGACAGTGACATCGAACACTTAAATTGTAATTTGTATTTTTTTTTATTTTTTTTAAATAGAATTTCCTACTACATGAAAGAGCACCTTGTAACACACACACACACACAAAAGATGAACTAGGTTGTGCATGTAAACGTATAGTAGCAGTGGTACGGCTGCTAAGATTTTATTCAGCAGTTTCACTCATCCTGTTTAATGAGTGGAAATGTAGCTAATGATAAACTACTTGTCCCATTAACTCCTCAACAGAAGTTCTTGGGAAAAGAATAGACTCCACCGAATAAGTGATTCCTGATTGGAGCTTAACTTTTGGGCCAGAAAGAGGTCTGCCTGTAGCTGTACACAAACATACTAAACACTGCATTTCAGGGAATTTGAAAGTTATTATAATTTTTTTTCCATATAATAATATATATCTGCTGGTTAGATCTGAGAAACCCAGGTCTAGAATTCTGGTTATCCCTATGTTTATCTGCCTACCTCAAACCCTTATCGAGTGCATGTTCGTGTGAGCGGACTTCTCCAACTCTAAAAAAATATCTTCTTTCAATAATTGTAAAGCGCTGTGCAATATGTTGGCACTACATTAATGCCAAAATTAATAATCAATTAAATAAATTAATCTACACAACACTTTTTTTCCCATTTAAAGGGACACTGTAGGCACCCAGACCACTTCACCTAAAGTGATATGGGGGCTGTAACCCTTTTGCACTTAGTGCTGCAATGTAAAACATTGCAGTTTCAGAGAAACTGCAATGTTTACATTGCAGCTCTAAGTCTGCCCTTAGTGGCCGTGTAATAGACAGCCGCTAGAGGGCGTCCGAAATCCAAACTGACTTTTGGTCCGTTATCTGACGCTGGACGTCCTCACGGACCTCCAGCATCAGATTTTACCCATAGGAAAGCACTGAATAATGGTCTAATGCGCATCCGTCTGCGGGGGAGGAGTGTGGGCGGAGCCTGGCCTAAGGGGTTTAACGGGTTTGTTTTCCTGGCACTATGGGATCCCTTTAAGATCTTGTGAGTGGACAGAAACTAACAAAGCGAGATATTAAGACTGGCTTTTCTATGAAAAACTTCAAAAGTTTGTTCTTGGAGATTGACCCAGGATTGCAATATGTTTGTATTGCAATATCATCAGATACAATAACTCTGGCTGTACCATGCGAAAGCTGTAATAGCTCAAAAATAAAACCGTAGAAAATAAAAATAAAAAAAAAAACACACAAAAAAATGATTTATGTCAAAATAACAAAAGAGAGGATTACATAAATATCAATGCGCTTTAAAGAAACACGTTGAAATAATATGCTAACCAGCTAATGTAAAGGGTAATGTGACTAATCTGTGTCATTTTATTCTTTGTAGTGAGAATCAAGAGAATGGCTGATTTGTTTGGTGTCAGGATAGTGGCTCAACTTACGCAAGGCAAGCTGTCAAATGAAGAACTAATGCAGGGTTTAATGAAATGCAATGGATTTGGTATTTCCCACACATACAGCTTAAAATGCTTTAAGCATTAAGAGATTCAGGATACAAATTCATGTTTTACTTCGAGGGATTGATTGATGATAGACTATTACTAGTAATTGTATGGACTGCAGCTCATTAAAAGACCGAGATGACCCAGCAGCATACACTACCTACTGGGTTATCTAGGGTTTGGACAAAAGCATTCAGTTAGTACATTAACCAACTGGACTCCCTTGCCATCAAGGGCAGTCACTAGTGGGTAACTGTTGCAGGCATTTGCGGGACCAGTGTGACAGTTAATTATTTTATTAACCTGAGATAAATTCTGCTGTGTGTTTGAATACATATTGAAGATAGCCTGACACTATTTGAGCTACTAAAACAGATGTGTCATTGGAGAGACTAGAAAATAATTTATTAAGCTTAAGGGACACTATAGTCACCAAAACAACATTTGCTTAATTAGGCCATTTTGGTGTATAGATCATGCCTCTGCAGTCACTGCTCAATTCTATGCCATTTATGAGTTAAAAGACTTTGTATATGCAGCCCTAAATGTATCATGCACAGCTTTCCTAAACACTTCCTGTAAAGAGACAACTAACGTTTCTTCCTTTACTGCACATTATGTTTAATTTAGAATTTCCTATCTTCTGCTCGGTTAATAACCTTTTAGAATCTGCAGGTGTCTCCTGTCTGTGATTAAAGTTCAATTTACAGAGCAGGAGATTAATAACTTATAAAGCACATTGACATCTGAATGAAAAATTATACTATTTTGTTTCATGCAGGCTGCGTCGCAGCCAAGGGAGGTCTGGCTAGCGCTGCATAAAAAGAAACAAAAGTGATTTAACTCCTAAATGGCAGAGAATTGAGAAGTGAGACTGCTCTATACACAAAACTGCTTCATTTAGCTAAAGTTGTTATTATGACTACAGCTACCTCAAGCACACCATGCAAAAACCGACAGCTGTGCCTCCCCCTTAACCTACAAAAATTGATAATAATTTGTGAAACTACCAGGGTTGCAACTGTCCCTGGATGTGGAAATGAAAACAAGCGCACAAAAAAACCCAGCAAAATCAGGGGGCGGGGCTGGACCGCCAAGATGGATGGTCGCAAGAACGATCAGCTCCTGCAAATCATAATCTATGAAGCCAATATTCCATGCCTTCTGACAAATCTACCTACCTGTAGCTGCGACCCTCAATGAACACGGGCTGCCGGATCCGAGGAGAGGCTTGCTTCTGGAGTTTTAGTCCCTCGGAGGAGAGATCACTGCTGACTCCGGTGGGTCCTTCTCCGGCAGTGAGTGGGGCAGACGGCCACTGCCATCTTTCCTAACGCGGCCCGACAGACACTCTTGATCGGGGCGGATACGGTCCCGTTACCCCCCCCCCTTCTGGACTGGGGGGGGATATCCTGGTCCCGACGGGCGACAGCCTGAACTACCACAAAGCCCAACTACCAACCCAGCAGTGAAAGGCAAAAAAACAGCACAAGACAAGATGGCCGACAACGCGCAGCCAAGTGTGCAACTACAGGGCGAGACGACCAAGAACCACCGGGTGCCCAGAGCTAATACTCACACGATGGGCCCCCCAGGGCTGAAGGCCACCTAGGACATACTCCCGAAGCACCGCCAAGAACGGCGGCTTCCCACCGGGACACACTGCAGCCCTCCACAAGGACAAGACCCAGCCTCCCACAGGAGACACCCAGTTCGCGGCCAGATGATGCAGGCTTTCAAGACAGCCCAGGTCTTTGGGGAGAGCTAGCTCGAGCTCTACCTTCCGACCACACTCTGCCCTCCAGACCTGCTGTCAAGCAGAGGCAAGTGGTTCGGGGACTCCCACACCAACCTGATATGCTGGACTGTTCATGCAATCCCGGGACTCTCTTGCTATCACACCTGCTAGCACACACAGCCCCGCAAGCGACTACACACACCTGACAACCTGGCAACCCCACTTGCAGGCACATCCAGCATGACGCACCATAAGGCAGATACACACTCCACATACTCCTGGCACAGCCACCCACACGGCTCCAACTGCACACAAGCACGCACGCCACCTGAGGCCCTACCAGACTCGGGGATCGGCACCAAATCTTAGAACACATTAGGCCCTGGAACCCGTGGCAATTTTAGCCTTCAGACAAAATCCGACACACAGTCATCCATAAAGTGATTACACACTCATGCAACTATAGCCTGACCACTGAGACATCATAACATTTAAGCTTCATGTCTATACTCACTGACTTAAAAGAAAAATGTGCAAGTTATATCTATGCTCCTAATGCTGTACGAAATGTGCTTGAGGACTGCTGTCGGGGCACCACAAGCTTATGTGATACAATCAAATATGCACAATAAAAATATTAAATAAATAAAATAAAAAAAACAGCAAAATCAACAAACCATCTTAAATACAGATCCACTTCATGTCCCTAAATGTCATCACAAAGGCTATTTCTCAGCCTGCTATTTGCCATCACTGTGATAACATACATTTCACACACTTTAAAAAAAAAAAAAAATCATTAAAAAGGGAGAAAATAAAATCCTTTGCCAAAAGTTATTATTCTAGGAGTTAATAGCAACACGGTACATCACATGTTCAGGACACAATGAACTACACAGATAATGGTTCTCAATGAACTGCACAGATATGTGTAGGTGTTTAAAAGAGGTGTGTGGAAACGTGTGAAGATTGAAAATAGTTGTATAAGAGCCATGTGTTTAAGTCATGAGATGACGATGTAGGAAATAAGTGGCCCTTGTTGGTGTTTTCAAGCGAAACTCATCTGGTCTTATTTCCACGTCCTTCTCCTCCACCCATTGCTACAAATGCGAATTAAAGTCAGGTTACGTCCGGTCACTGCCAGCCCCGCAGATATCAAGGCTTTCCCAAGTCGCGCATTGTTTTCCCTTTCAGAGGTAATAAAAGTGTTTAATGTCTTCCTCTCATAAAAAGAAATCCATAAAGTGGGACTTTTTTTTCAGCACAGCGAGCCTCCTTTCAGAGTTTCCTGGTAATGTGGGCAGACATTAAGACAGCGTTTGTAGACCGCAGGCTTCGAGGCGACCATTAGACATGAGCTTTTAGGATTCGGGCTGTTTACGGTGTGTGATTACTGATACGGACACAATAATAGTCTACCAGGGGATAAGCAGGAGCATGTCTTGGCACTGTGCCAAGCTAGGGGGCAATCACCATTAATTTGAACCTTCAAATCACACCAGCACTCCACAACCCATACAGAATTAGGACATTAATTACAGTAATCTTAAAATCACTGCAGCTTTTCTTTAACTGATCACAAACGTGTGATATGGAGCATGTATAAATACATTCTATCTGCTCTGTCTCCGCAAGATTATGGAACTCTACGAAAGGCAGACCCATCTGTCTTCCCCTCTTTACTCCCACCAATGTTTTTTTTTTTTTTTTTTTAAACTTAAATGTTAGCAATGATAGTAGAATAAAAAACAGCTAGTATAAATCACTCGATACCAATTCCTTATATATCACAATTATCTTTGATAACACCTGTGTGATCAGGGGGCTCATTCTGTTGCATTCTTAGACAAGGTGTTACTTGGTGCTGTAAGCTGTTAAAGGAGAGAACCCAACGGGTATATCCTTAAAAGTACACCGTAACTGCGTCTTAAAATTTAAGTGGTTATAGTGTCTGAAACGCCCTGGAGTCATCCTTCCATTCATTATTAAACTTTTTTTTTTAATGTTTCAATGGTAAATGGAGATCTCCAGTAGCTCATCCTCTCTGTCTTGCTTGGACTAATGAGACGAGATAGCCTGAGCAGCTATAGGTAGTTGTGATTGGCTGAGTGTCAGATGACCACTTTCAGCCAATTACAAAAAATTTTAAAGAAATACTCTAGCATTAGGAATACAAGCGTGTTAAGTTAATTTAAAGGAACACTATAGAGTCAGGATTACAAAAATGTATTGCTATTATTTTCTTTATTTTTTGTGCATCAATCAATAGGAGCATGCTTACAACGCCACAATAGCGGTCAAAGACAATAAGTAAAACAGGCATAGTTTCAGCAGTTGTGTGGCATTCATGAATAGGCACTTTTTTATGTATTTTATAGGTCAAGCTACCTACAGGCTGGCTTTATGCATCAGTCGTAGTGTATCTTTTCAGTTTCCTAGCGTGTTATGTATGAGTGTGTGGGGCTTTGTGAAGGCTTCCCAACCCCATATATCGAGTTGGCGTTGTCCTGTGAGATGTTTGGCCTTAAGGGAGCGTGTGCTTTTGCGAGCGATGGTGTTGGGGGATATGCTTTACTGCAAGAGGTGTTGCTTTGCTGGAGCTTGTAGCCGGCTGACCAGCAGGATGTGCTAGTGTGTGCCTGAGTTGGGTGATGCCAGCAGTGCTGCATGCAAACGTGTTTGGCTGTGTGTGTACCACTGTGCAGATTCCTGCTTGGTGAGTGTGTTCCGGAACATAAGTGTAATAACTCCTAATAAGGGGAGTTGCGGGGGGGGGCGGGGGGTATTTTCATTATACCGCCACAAGGTATGAGTGTATATGTGGGAATGCTGCCGTGCTCTGTCAGTTTGAGGTGGGCTGTGCAGGGTTCTTTGTGTCATTAGGTGCAAACTATCTACAAATTCAAACATGGTGAATATTCCCCCAAAGACATATAAGCAAAATCATTAAATATGCAACAGGGCAGGCAATAAACTTTTGGTAGTAGTTGGGTTTGCGAAGAGTATGCTTGTGTCCTCGTTCTGCTTCCCCTGGAGGGGCTAAGTGTCCAGCGTCAAACCGGTCCCCAGAGGCTGTTGTCGTTCTGTGGTCTCGGAGCTCCCGGCCCTTGGAACAAAGGGGGTGATGTGTTCTGGGTCCCAGCTATCCATGGTTGGCCTCCCATGTGGGGTAGCAGCGATCGGGATGTCCAGTCCCAGTGCCTTCAGAAACTAGGGTGCGCCCTCCATTGTGGTGAGTGTGTGTTGAGTTCCGTTCCATTGCACCATTACGGAACCGTTGGGTTCGATGCCCACCGACCTCAAGCCACTGGTGAGAGAAGAGAAGGTTTTCCTCCAGGTGAGGGTGGCTTTCGTTAGGTCCTGGAAGAAGTACAGTGTAGTTCCTTCAAAATCCAGTGGTGCCGCCATGAGCTGAATTTTGTCCTGTACTGTTGGACATCTGAGTATCACATCTCGGGCTGTGTTTTTCGGTGCCCGGACGGATGAGGGTAGACGATATATCTCTGCTGTGGCTAATTTTTTCGCTGTGGCTGGAGGCAAGATTGTGGCTACGAGGTGCCTGGAGTAGTGTGGCAGTTCGTTTGGTGTGATTTCCGCAGGGATGCCCCTTATCTTTATGTTAGTGCGTCTTTGGTTTTCTTCCAGAGCAGTGAGCTGTGCAGTTATGGCTCTGTGTTGTGTATATACTTGCTGCACTGATTCTTGTAGGTCAGAGAGATGTTCCTGCAGACTCGTGATGTCTTTTTCGGTTGCCTGCACCCTGCTGGTAATTGCTTTGATGTCTTTTTTGATGGGAGCAAGTTCCGTCGCTAGAATTTTGTGAAAGTCCGTCAGCAGGGTTTTTAGATCCTGTCTGGTGATTGGGGCTGTGTCGGCTGTATCATCCCGCTGTTTTGTGCTCTCTACCTGGGTGTCCTTGGAGACCGCCGTTTCTGGGTGGTGAGTGTGGGCTGCGAAGCACGGGGGTTCGGCAGGGGTGGTTTTGGCCTGCTGTCTGCTGTGTGTTGCGGTCATTAGGAGCGGCGACCCATAGCTGCCATGTGTGCCGGTGAGTGTCGTCTTGGGGGTCGTCCAGTCCCACACTTGCCTTGCCGCTGTGCCGCTCAGGATCGCCTCTAGGCCTGTGTGCGTCAGCGTGGGGTAGGCCCCGATTCTCTTTCTCCGCTTGGGATGATGGGCGGCCGTGAAGAATGGCATCTACCGCTTCAGGATGGGTTGGAGGATCTGTGTGTCCACTTTCTGTAGCTGGATGGGCCGATTGTGGCGTGATTTTCCCCGGATTCAATGAGGTTTGTGGAGGAGCATATAAGAATGGCATCTCCCAATAGTGTTAAAACATAATTTTGCCCCCCTAAATATAGTAAAATATTACTTGTATTCCAGGCTGCAGCTGCTGGCTCATAGTAAAGCATTTGATTGGCTGAGGTTGCCAAGGAGCCAGCCCAAGTCCTGGCTAATCAGCATCTCCTCAGAGATGCATTGAATCAAGATATGCAAAGCACTAAAACAAATGCTTTCCTATGATAAGCATTAAAGGACATTCAACATACGCAGTCAATGCGAGAAGACGTCGAACATCACAGAAACACATCTGACTCGGTCTTAGGAGAGGAAGACAGCCACCAGAGGTGTGTTTAGCCTTGCAATGTAAACACTGCCGAATTTACAAAATGGCAATGTTTTACATTCCAGGGTGAAAAAGACAGGACAACAACACCCTTTGAGATGAAATTATCTGGGAATAGTCTCCCTTTAACACTGAATGAAGGAGCAGCGCCAGGGGACTCCAAGCACTCCGATTCAATTAGATTAAATTGTTATAGTGCCTAGAGTGCCATTTTCAAGGATGGGGTGTGCAACTATTAAGTCCAACTGCTAATAGGTATTGGGAGGTGGCATAAACATGATGAATCAGAACGCTAAATATCAAAACTGATAATACATTAGAGACAGGTGAGCAAGCTGCACCACTGTGCATCATCCTAAGGAGGCATCATGCCTCTACATCCTAACAAATGACATCCGCATTCTGCACCCTCAAATGGGGTATCCGCATTCTGCACCCTCAAATGGGGTATCGCATTCTGCACCCTCAAATGGGGTATCCGCATTCTGCACCCTCAAATGGGGTATCCGCATTCTGCACCCTCAAATGGGGTATCCGCATTCTGCACCCTCAAATGGGGTATCCGCATTCTGCACCCTAAAATGGGGTATCTGCATTCTGCACCCTCAAATGGGGTATCCGCATTCTGCACCCTCAAATGGGGTATCCGCATTCTGCACCCTCAAATGGGGTATCCGCATTCTGCACCCTCACAAGGGGGAATCTGTGAGCTCCATTCTAAGAATGCTACATTACTGCTGACTTGGCCTGTAAGTGTGGGATGTCTGTAAGCAGGGCCATCAATTACACAGCATCAAATGTCCACAAACCAGGAAACGACTACAAAGTATCAGAAATTCCAGGTGATGTATACAAATTACTATAATTGTTGGAATGACACAATCTCATCTCACACGATTCTTAAAGCCCACTAGAAAACAACCAGATGTTTTTTACTCCTGTTACATAAAAAAAAAAAAGCCCACACACTTGGGAAACAAGAGGTTGGTAGCAATTAAGTAGAACGAATCTGGCATTGTGAGACTCTGCTGAACTGTATCATGTCACCAGAAAGAGATGGGCTGCAATCAATGTGTCATCAGCAATAACCGCACGTCTACAGAGAAAAACCTGATCAAAGTCAGGATTTACTGCTAACCAACTGCTCTGGTAAATATGTATTACTTGCTCGTGTGGCTAAAAAAAATACTAAATTTAGATTAGTTTATTCTTAGAACATGTTGCCCCTTCGCAATTTGAAATGCCTTTGTATTTGTGTGTTTTTGCCAATAGATATAGGCCGCCTTGTCATGTCAATTACAAGCAAACAGCAACATTGAATATTTGGACCAGCTCCTAGGGATGGGTGGGTTCTGCAGAGGCAAGACTGGGCTTGTGTTGTTGATGTGATTCGGTACGTCTCGCAAGACTGCTGCACCCTAAGCACAGGCCCTTATGGGACGATGGGTCTCCCCGGTGGTGTTTTCCTTGCTCCCACGGTACAAACAGGCAGGTGTCTTTAAAACAATAAAGAAGAAATACTAGATCTCTGATTACCCAAAGTCCCAAAAGAGTAAGGGTAGGAAAGCTGATCAACTAGCTGATGAGCTTAGGGATATGTTGGGGCATTATGGGGATTGTAGTTTGTCAAGAAGCAAGTCAGATATAGAGACAATATTCGAAATGAAAAAAAACATTAATGTTGAGGCCAATGGGACCATATCACCCAGATTCCAACAACATTTTATTTCTAAATCCATCTTATGCTCTCACTTCTTATACGTTTCTGCTTAGTTTATTGCCAGAGAAAGTCCTACCGGAATATAAAATGTTTGGTTAGGGAATTGTTGTGCAGTGTATTCATGATATACGACTAATAAATTGTATTTTAGTGCAGTTGGAGTGGATGAAAGACCGCATATCTTACACGTATTCATATGGGGTTGCTTCTAGCTAATTTAGATGGGAAATTAAAAGCTTAGTAACCTTAAAACTAAACAGGTTTCCAACATACATTCTATGGATCGATCCAAAATATTTCAGGTAAAAAAACAAAAAAACAATAGTATTGTCAGGATTACTGTTGATCCAGCACGCAGAAATAGTATCACACCTAGGACCAAGTATAACGTATAACCAGACCTTAGAATGGCCGGACTTAACGTCTCCAAGAATAGTCAAAATACTAACCGAGGTCAGGGACACAATGATGAGGAAAGCCAAAAGACAAGGATACCAGAAATCAGTCAAACGAAGCCAAAGTCAAATACCAGAAACACAAAGATCAGGAACACTCTCTTGGAAAAGCAGCTAAGGGAAACCACGACAGGGCACTGATCAAAAGGTAATTTGGGTTTAAATAATCCTCCTAGAGCTGTAACTGGCTATGAGTAACCTGTGACCCCAAAACGTGCATGCACGTCTATGACGTGATGTCGCACACACATAAGCGCCATCTTTAATATGGACAAAGGGTAAAAACTAATTTAAATTGAGTAAGTTTTACTGTGAAGTGCTCTTTACTTTCTGTGATTTTAAGTGAAAATGGACAAGTCTTGGCACAGAAATCAAGCAATCTAAGATGTATTTTGGATACTTGAGGGAATAAAATTGAGCCTCAATCAATAGGAATGATGTCTAAATATGTCTTGAATATATTAATTCAAACCTGACATAGACTGGGTGGACAACTGGGAAGGCACACGACTAATACAGACCACCTTATGAGTCGGGTGACGTATGGCAATTATTTTTTAGAAAAATTATTTTTTTTAACAAATTAATAAAATTTATGTAAATGTTCTTGCTATAATGTGATTACCAAGGCTTAGAATTTCAAGTCTAATGCCACTAGCCAGGTTCTAAAAGTTACTCACCAGTCACCACTGCAAACCTGGAGGGTTAATGTCAAATTCACCAGGGATACATTTTTACTTGCCGGTGGCTAGCAGAGATTGGATATTGTGAGCCCCGTGCTTACTACAAATAACATGGAAGCTCTGTCAGAGATTGAACAGTAAAAGTTATTTACCTTGTCTGTTGGTGGCTTAAAGAGCAAACTAGATTACATATCCATCTATACATAGTTTATGAAAAGCAAAAGAATGTTTGGGCCCCACAGATATGCAAAATAAAAGTGGATAGATATGCAAAATAATGAGTGTGGCCAAGTATTACAGCAAAATGTGTACACGGGATCATATCAAAAGTTTATTCTTAAAAAGTATTCAAACACTTGCACTAACGAAGTTATTAATGTATGGGTGTGTGTGAGAGACAGACAGGTACACACGCAATTAGTTTGGTTATATTAAAGGGACTCTCCAGTGCCAGGAAAACATATCCGTATTCCTGCAGTGCCCCTTTCCCCTCCCACCCCCCTCTCCCCCCATCCCATGTTGCTTAATGTGTTAAAACCCCTTCAGTGACTTACCTGAATTTGAATTCAGCACCAATGTCCATTTGCACTGGGTCAGGCTCCGCCTACTCTCCTTCCCCGCTGGCTGACCTAATGCGCATGTGCGGCAATGGCCGTGCATGCGCAATAGACCTCCCAAATGGAAAGCATTATTCAATGCTTTCCTATGGGGACTCCGGCGACGCTGGAGGTCCTCATGCATAGCGTGAGGACATCCAGCATCGTTTAAAACACTTTTTGTGTTCTAAGAACCCGGAGGACCTAACCCTGCAAGGTAATTATTGCAGTTTATAAAAACTGCAATAATTACACTTGCAGGGTTAAGGGTGATGGGAGTTTGCACCCAGACCACTCCAATAGGCAGAAGTGGTCTGGGTGCCTGGAGTGTCCCTTTAACAGAAGGCCCCAAATAATGCTGTAAGAAGCAGTTATCGAGTCTTTCTATGAATCGTTCTTTTGGATAACTGCATGCAAAGTGAGTTAATTAAAAACACTAAGCTTACTAATGTCACGCAAGCTTATTTCTTCAACATTTTATAAGCAAGGTTATCACAGAAAAGAATAACTGTTTTCCCCAACCTTTGATAGAAATCTGAAAATTGCAACTGCACACATCAAAGCAATCGCTAGCAGGAGATGGTGCTTATTGAGATGTAATTGTGCCTAACATATCTCCTTGCTATAATTTATCTTTAAATACCAGTTACCTGAAATGTTTGCGCATCTGTCTTTGTTAAACTGAAACAGAAGATAGCACGAGCCGACAGAAGCAAATAGTACGGAAGGAAGACAGAAAATGATGAATTATTGCTCTGTTCTTAGAACTGTGTCACGGCAGTATGTTTGTATTTAACACTAATACTTGTCTCAAAGAATAGCAGAAATAATGCAGGTATCAAGCCAGGGTTTTATTTTTCCAGACATCTTTAAACAAACCCAAAAGGTGGTACAATGTCTCTGATGCTCAGATAACGAAGAAAAGAAGAACAAAAAAAATATTCAGAGTAAAACAGGACTAACTATGGTGCAAAACATAAAAACCATCCATTACAAACTGCATGAAAACAAACTCTTTATTTTCTTTAAATAATTTTTTTCCCCCCTAGTCTTCCATAAATCTGAAAAATGTTCCAGGTTTAAGAAAAAGGTTTTTGGTGTCCTTCACATAGCTCAATTCTAATTTTAGGTAAATCTGGAAAACAGACATTGGTCGGATGTTCCTGATCTCATCAAATGAAAACATGCTGGTGTCAGGAATGTGGCCTTTGTCTGCTCATAATTTTCTTAAATAAATGGAGGGTGCAAGGGGAGCAGATGGAGAACAACGAGAGAAAGCAAGAATGATTGCATTATCCCATTGAATTGTAATCCTCGTTAACCGTTATCACTTTGTGCTTTGTTAATATTGTATCACAAGGTATTTCCAAATACCTATTACATGGGACTGCCTAAAATCCCACTCAAGGGCAGAATCTCAGATAAAGGAGTGTCAGGCTCTATATATCAAGACAGCTGATGTGGTGGACCTCTGCATGGAGAAGAGTGAGAAGGTCCTGAGTTGCTCAAACAGCTGATGTTCTTCTTTTGACTCCATGCCAACATTCATCTTGCTCGTGAATTTTGGTAGACTCCCTTCCCACACCTCAACGAGTTTTATATGTTCCTCATTCACTCACTAACTGTAACTACTCATGTTTGACAAAATATACAGACCTTTATTTTTCCCCTCTACTCTACTTGTCTACCGAGTTGGCACCTGCAGACTTTTTATTGGTCACATGGGGCCCTGTGATGTCATCTCAGTCAGCATGAAGCCCCAGAGCACCAGCTCCAGACAGGAAATGGAGCCTCCTAACACAATCTTTACAGATATGAAGCCTCCCGGGGTCAATTAATGAGGTTTGTATCTCTATTAATGAAGCTTCTCCAAGAGGTAAGAGTGGCAGCAATTTGTTAATAACCTTGTACGATATATATGTATATAATGTTTTCTTTGATTATACAACATCCTTAAAATTGCTCAGTCGACCCAAATATAGTTCTAAAAAAACTTTACAATCATCTGCTCAACAAGTGAAATATTTGAATACAATGAAGCTAAAGTACGTATAACTGTAGTTCGTATTTAACGGTAAGAGGTTATTTTTTAAAACATATATTAGATTAGATTTCTTGGGCAGGGCATATAAAATCATTATAGTAGCATAGACACATAGCGGACTAACAGTACCGTGTTTAAAAAACAAACAACAAAAAAAACCTTCTCTAGTAAATAAAAGACAATGGAAAAAGGTAAAGTCTTCTCAACACCATAGATTTCGGACTGACATTGACGCCAGACAACCACAGGTACCAGGAACATAAACATGAAGAAATATAACAGACATTCAAATTATTTGAATACAAACAAAAACGCAAGCAAACCAAAAATCAGAATCGAAGAAGATTGCATGTAACCTCGATTCTAGGGCTGTACCTGGTGGGGGGTTCCTTCAAACTAATGATCCAGAATGGGAAAGAGGATCCTACACTGGGCAGACATAAGAAAATGCAGTCGCTCCGAGAGATTACTCCCACACAACAAGTACCTCTGAGAAGAGAGATACACAGGAGGGATATAAATATAAGACATATATCACCTACATTTGGCAGTGTCTTCCACTAAGACCGTGATAATAATACCATCCTCATGCAACTCGTGGCTATATATAAAAAAAAAAAAATCAGAGAACCTTCAGGCTAGTACTAGTTGCAGGCCCTCAGTATTGTTATCATAAGCCTAAGTATAGTGTGGTGATTTGAGGCTGTTAGCGCCAGGCCCTTTTCGTCTGTTGAGAAGGTATTTAGTGACACTGAAACCATAAGGGATAATTAACTATACAAGTTAACATACAAGTAAGGATTTAGTATATGTATTACGAGGCACAACTCCCTTCAGGTGGTAAAACAAGCTAATCAGCCAAGCATGTTGAGTTTACTGGTCCAATATGTATTAGATACCCGCCCCAACACGCTTTACTCTGTACTCCATATAGACTCTTATCACCAAGACGAGAAAGCATGTATTGTGATCAGGCTTTCAACAGAGAAAGTATAAGCATCCCAAGATGTACAGGGTGGTACCTGGTTTACAGGTATAAACCAGGTATAAATAAAATTGATACTACCTAAACTATATTTAAAAGAAAAGAAAGGTGCTGTGGAGACCCTCCCAATTGCGTAGATTCCTAAACCTATTTGTGAGAGTTTCTTGTTGTGCCTCCTGCAAGTTGCCAGTCCTGGCTGATCCTCGGGGTAACACTTGAGAGGAAACTTGGAGGGAATAAGTGGTTACTATCCACAGTTACATCCCACTGGAGCAAATAGATTTCCTCTACTGTGGATATTACTTTAGTGATACTGTACTGGTGGGAAAACCCTATGGTAGATGATATCTGCTGCTTCTCAAGTTCTTGAAATAGTGGAAAAGAAATGGAAACACTATATACCATCACATCATGGGGAGCTGTAGTAGGAAGATGTCTGAACCTAGGCAGCCAACAAATCCGGCCCAGCAGCAAAATCTTTCAGTTCTGTGGTGGGCACGATAGCATGAATATATGATAAGTGACAAACTAGTACAATGCAGCATTATCAACAAAGTTCATGAGGTCTCCAAGCCATATATTGTTGCATCTGGAGCGATCTTCAAGATCAACTAGTTTCTTCTCCATCGATGCTCCTCTGCCTTGGTGTTATAGGCAGACATCAACTCCTCTCATTTGTCAGTGAGCTCCCCCAGAGAGTTAATCTCTTTGCGGATGTCATCTGCAATTTAAGAATACTACCTTGTAAGGAGGTTTGTAGCTTGTCAAGTAGCAGCAAATAGCCCAAGGCTAAGGGGATACTATAACTAGGATGGTAGCTGTGAAACATGCGTTGGAAAATGATCTTGCACAGGAGCACAGCACCCAAGCGTCCTACCCCATCCGCTTCCAGATACATCTCTAGGAAGGAAACTTTTTAGTGTGTTGGTGGTCATCTTGCAACTGCATTAAATATTTGAAATTTGAAGAAAATCAATGATTTAAAAAAAAAAAAAAAAAGTGATTTTTTTTTTTTTTTTTTTTTAACAATACAGAACCTGGGATTTCCTAAGTGGATATGCAATGTTTTTGGCTGCCTGACTTAAATTATATCCATTGTACTACACTGGGGTATTGCTTCATAACTGGCAATAGACATTCAAGAATTATGCCATAAGATATCCTCATTTAAACAACATTCTGTTCTATTTATTTTTATTCTTTTTATTTACAAGGGATTGCATGACAGAATTACCTGCCTGTTTAAATAAGAGGCACTGAGCCAAGGTAGCCCAACTTGACCTCTCTCCAACTATTAAAACAACGTGCACCCAAAAAAAATTATTATTCTACATGAATATAAAGAAAAGGCTTTGTTCCACTTTCGTGTTTACATTCATAGATTTGTGCCACGCGTTAATATGCAGCAATACACATTAAAATACCTAATAGTATATAGCATTCATGACCTGAAATAAGGCTGCTGATTAGAACTGTAGATTGTGGTATTGATAGAATGCGTGTAACTTATTTACTTGTGTATTTGCAATACATCCCTCACATTGTAATGAGCAACTAGCAAGCTCTTCCAACAGAAAACCTTACATGCCAATAATTACAGCTTCTTATGATCAGCTTGTATGATCACTGCAATAGAAGCACATGTATTGCACACAGCCCCATACATTGCAAAGACATGTACACTCTCAATAAAATGTACTACATATCCAACAAGTAGCTCCTTAAAAACACGTATTTATTTTTAGCCCAATTTATTATAATTTTGTATAGACTTCCAAATTATTATTGGAGCACAAAATAATAATTACCCATTTCGGACCAAATTCCTCTTTTCTAGGAGTTTCATATGGTCTGTGTGTCCAAGTGTATAACAGAGCCGCGCAGCAATAATACTCACAGTAATGTGTCTATAAACTACAATAAAAACTTTAGAAATCGAAAACAAAACATAACAATTAAAAAAAAAAAAAAAAAGAAGTAAAAGCCATGACCATCCACAGCATTATATACTTTCAATCTTGTGCAAAATGGAGGGTATATGGATGCACAGATGGCCTGGCCTATACAGGCACCTAAATCACCAGCTTGGCCCTCTTATGTACTGTACTCCTAAAGTCTGGGGTTGTAGTGATACCTGGAGATTGTTGTAGAAGTTCCAGCCCTGATTAAGAAGCTTCACGATTACTAGAAGCATCTGCAGGCCCCTTTTTTTCAATGTTCATTCTACCACTCCAGGTTCAGTTCTATTTCCCAGGGCCGTGCTTTCGTATATACTAGATGTTGCTTATTACACTACATCTCATACTCCAATTTCCTTCTCAAATCCAGATTGCACACTAGCTCTTTCCAGATGTCCATAGTTTCTTAAAAGGATTAATTTCACTTCCCATCCATTTTATTTCTAACATCTGAGTAAGATAATGGAGTTCTTTACATATTAAATACTAAAATTAAGCTCAGTGCTATTATTTTATTGAGCTGTGCTACACGTCTATTCTAGATACTTCTCTTCCAGTCGTGTAGTTTGCTCCACCCGCTCGCCTTTCACCACCACCATTATCTCCATCAGTCAAATGAGAAACATGCCCCCTGATGAGCCTCTGAATGAAGGCGAAACGCGCGTCGGGCTCGACATCATAGCGATACTATCTTAGACAACACCATTGTCCTTTCTCATTCTTGAGAAAAAAAATAAATAAAACTTTTGTTGTGGATTGCGGTTGAAACTATATACCCGTCATAACGTATTGACTAATCTTTGACTCAGACCTCGGACTTAGCAGTATTGGATCACCCTGTCAGAGTATCTGACCAATAATTGTATTTTGGCTGTTTTAGAGCCACTTACACGTAATTATGTGCTAACAAACATACCGATCAGGGTACTCTGGGTAGCTATACATTGACCAGATCTAACTCTCTGTCACCCAGCTATTTTGTACTTCTCTTGCGTATACACGCTTTATTCAGTGTGTATTATTACCTCACATCTCTTCCTTCTTTACTATAACTGGTACCCATGAAGGCACCATTCCTTTCTAATCTATTTTCTGATTATTAATAGACCACCAGTGGAGGAGGTTTACGAATATTCCCGATATTGCACGCCCTCTCCAGGCAAGGCATTATCCTCGAATATCTCTTCATCCGAGGTGATTTAGCTGCTTAACCAGCACGAACTTAGTGAGCATTCAGACTTCTGTGAGGGTTACATTTACACTATATTTTGGTAACAACATCTTAGGTACCTCTACATAGCTCTGTAACCATCTGCTAAGCAATTGCAACAACTTTTACTCTCCCTCGATATTTCCCGGCCCTTCCAGGCTATCTTAGGCTACCTTGACATAGTGTTTATATTATCTACAAAGGAAGTGATACAATCGATACTTTATTTCCTTTGTATTAGCCTATTAGATACACATTTGTTAGTAACTCCAGTGGTCTATTTATAGATACATATTTTGACGAAGTCTATCGTTACTAGTGTATTATTTTCACTGTGCATAATCCTCCGGATAGTATACCTCTTTATACCCTGTGGATTAATGCACACACACACTCTACTCGCTTTTTTCTTGGGTGTACATTCCGATCTTGGTAATTGCTACCAATTATTTTATTTCATTTATTTTTATTAGTATTGAGTCTTGACAATTTATTTATTGTATGTACTCCATCACCCCCTATATCCCTCCCTGTTTCTTTACACCATAAACACCACTGTGTTGGTCACTCTGGCTGTCTATTTTTAAACAGCCAGTTTATACCACATCATTGTGTTAAAGGTAGTTTAACTTGGGAATGTTGTTCTAATATATATTAATAAAGTATTTTTAGACCTCTATTTTTGGACAGATCCTTTTCGTTTCTTATCTCATTTTAATTTAGGGTTACCCCCTCTCTGTCCTCTCTACTTATGAGAACCTCATGGGCTACCTCTTTTCTTTGCTTCCTTTAAATGAGAAACGTGTGCTGAAATCAGAGTATGCCGTCCAATTTATGAAATTACACGCCAGGCACCATTGCAAGGACCTGGATGTCATTTTATCTAAAGCATTTAAACCATTAATGAACAGTTTAACCACAAACTTCAGAAGATGGCACCACCCACTCTAACCAGCAACTTCCTTCTGAGGCCTGAGGCTTAAATCCAGAAGCCTTGGACTGGGTGTTGCTGATAAAGTAAATATAATGGTCCAGCACTCGAAATGTGAACTCTCCAGTTATTGCAACGACATAAACAATGTTTCAGCCACACACAAGGCTTTGAAACATCACTTTTTAATGTTGTTGCAGTAAACAAAGAGATCACATTTTGAGCGCTGAACCATGTACTATACATTTTGAATACTGGATTGTAGGTTTGGGGTCCGTGCACCCCAAGAAAGGTGTCATCAGTTGAGTGCTCATTTCTTTGTATATATTTCATAAAACTGAATAAAAAAAGAAAAAAAAAAGAAAAAGGTCTTTTTACCTTTTGTATTGGTCTGGTTATATTGTACAGTGCTACGGACCAAGGCACATAGATAGTCAAATATAGAAAGATGTACACATGCACATACACACACACACACGTAACTGATGTTGATTAGCATAGTGCAGATTGCTTCAAAGAATGTGAACTTGTCATCTACACAATTCAGGGATGACAGTTTCTCTAAACGTACAAAGGCCGATGGATTGCAAAAGTTATCTATTGCTCTCTAGCGGAGTACCCTCTCTACAAGTTACATCTAAAAATTAGTATCCTCATAGTACCAGACTGACAGTACTGTCACTTACTGCTGATTGGCTGTCTGTACACGCTCCTCTACCAAGATTAGCACTTGATGTAAAACTGCAGGAACCTGCAAAGATTCAAGTCAGCACTACATGGTTTGGCTGCACTGCAAATATAGGTATCAATAACCTAGTAATTTCTACCAGTGGTCGAAAAGTTCAGATTCACTTTACAGCTTTGATGGAAAAATATTCCATAATATAAAGAAACTATACTCTCCATGTGCATGTGTCATATGGAATGATCACAGAACATAAAACAACAGAAATTATAATATCAAGTCTTAGAATTTAATTTACAGTGTAAGTTACCATGCATTTATTGATCAGCCATGATTCAATCAAGTGTATTGCAGGCAACCAATAGTTGTTTTATTTCTATGAAAAAAAAGTCCCTTACAACCATCCGACTTGCACAGAGTTTCCTAGATTTAGGTTCTGCACACATTGTCGTGTCCTTCTGACTATTTTTAAAGAATTGTCTCATTTTATTCATTTTTAACTGGAACCGGAGCATTGGCCAGTGGAAGCAGAATGCAACATTGTGTGTAAGCGACACAAAGATTCTGACAGAGAGAGTGGAACCCAATGAAGAGTCTGTGGTTTGTATCAAACTGACAGCATTAGCTAGGTTTCCACTTGACAGTTTACAGAGCGATAGGACAGAGTTCACAAAGTATCACTGTTGAGGGCAGAGAAAATGTGCAACAAAATATCAACGTACAGCACTCTTGGGAGTTAGTCTAGCAAAATAAAACCCACACATTATGGGTTTGTCAGTGGGCATAATTAACACACACACACACACACACATTCTCTCTCGATAGAGAGAGAGAGTTTTTGTTGCAGGTACATATAACTTAGGAGAGAACATAGTGACATTTTATTTTCAAAATGGCAGGTATATGATTGAATTTTTTTAACATTCTGTAGCAGAAAATAGCACTGAATTGTGGTTTCAACAGATCAGGGCTATTGCCCATAGAGCCAGGGCTACTGCCCATAAAGCTAGGGCCACAATGGACCTCCTGAGACAACTGTTTCCAGATCGATTGGCCTCCATGTTCGCCCAACCTTTCAACTCCCGATTACTTTCTGTCAACATATCTGATGGATCACATGTACACGAACAAACTGTGTACACTTGAGCAGCTCAAGGAGAATACCCGTGCATCAATTTGAGCCCAAGAGCCTCAAAAAATAACCAATGTCTTGAACAATGCATTAGAAAAAGCCAAACTTCGCAAGGCGGCAAATGAAGCTCATTTAAAAGATGTCATCTTCTGTATCTAGTCAAACATAGCTCTATACATTAAGGATTCATTGTATGTAAAAGCATTGAAATTTCACATCCCTTTTATTATAGGTGGAATTTACTATTAATTAAACCTCCACTTTTTGAATCACTTTCATAAATATGCGCAAAATAATGACAGAATCTAAAGGGACACTATAGTCACCAGAACAACTACAGATTTTTTAATTTGTTCTGGTGAGTAGAATAAGACCCTGCAGGCATTTTGCAGTAAACACTGTATTTTCAGAGAAAAGGCAGTGTTTACATTACAGCCTAGGGACTCCTCCACTGGCCACTACTCATATGGCTACTAGAGATGCTTACTGGGACAGTACTGCACAGTGTGACAGACATTCAGTGTCTCCACCCTCTGCATGTAGACATCGAACTTTCCTTATAGAGATGCACTTATTCAATACATCTCTTTGAGGAGGTGCTGATTGGCCAAGGAGCCAGGGCTCTGCTTCAGTCCATCTCCTTGGCTGAGATCATTAGAATTGGCAATCTCAGTCAATCCATGGGAAAGCATTGTGATTGGCTGAGATCATCACTTCTCGTGATGTCAGCCAAGGAGGCAGATCAGGGTACAGGCAGCACCAGCAGACTGGAGTAAAGGTAAGATTTTACTATATTTAGGAGGGCAGGGGAGGGGCAGGTAGCTAGATGGTGTTTTTAACACTATGGGGCCAGGAATACAGGTTTGTCTGCCTGACCTTTTAGTAGTCCTTTAACCATCACTTTTTAGAACACAATTTTAGATAAATACCCCCTATGGTTTATTACCAACTGCAGAAGTGACTGCAGTAAGAAATCCTAAGCCCCATTATTGAAATATGTTTTAGGGATACCCTTTATGTGATACTGCACCATGAGGAAAAACACAATTCATCTGCAACTTCGCTCAAAACCACAGACTCCCTGTTCAGTAAAAACAGGAATACAAGACACCATAAAATATAGAGCCTTTGAGTAGTAATTGAGGAGTGGAGATAATACAGGAGCCACATTTCAGGGTTAATTCACTGAAACTCATATATTTACTTGAGTAATAACTACCCTGTGAGTAGTTATATTATACATGCTTACATAGTCTGTACATATCCCACAATTCTCTGCTGCAGCGCTTTTTGAGGATAAAGTACAGCGCCCCCTAAAGGCAGCTTAAAAATAAACCAAAATTACCGGAAAAAAATTAATACAAACATTTGTAATGTATTTGAATAAGCCACAGCTGCTGAGAAATTGCAGAAAATTATGCATTTGTAACTTAACTGTTTTACAATCATTTTGTTTCTCGCTTATGATTTTATGCATTATTTCAATTATATATTTAAAGGGGTGGCAGATCCATAGTGGTGTGTCCCTTAAATGATATTAATCGTAATTAGATTAACTTCCTGCATTGAAAACCTTCAAATGAATAATTTGGCAGAAAACAGGATTTCCAAAGGAGATGATTCTCCGCGGATTTGTCAGCATGTATTTTATGCTTTTTTTATGCCACACATCATAACCCAAGTCTTGCTAGTTTTTGCAGATACGATTTAAACCGTCAACATTTGTGTGATAACATTCTAAAGTGAATATTAAGTGCTAGTAGTTTTTAAACTCTATCACTAAAAAGAGCCTCATTTGAGACCTGTTAGGACAGAAAGATGATAATATTAAACAAAAATATGTTTAACCGGGAAAAAGGGGGCAGAGGAGAGTTTTATTTTTTTCTTTATGTGCCATTTTTAAAAAGCTCAGACAAATAAATACAGATCAGGTCACATTGATCTGCAATGCATGATTTAACAAGAGAATTAAGACTATCTTTCTGTTCTCTGATGCCTGAAGGATCCAGTTCCAGAAGGGTTAACGTGGCTATTAGCATGGACATTCCCCTCCCATAACTCCCAGGAGGGGAAGCGAATGAGGAAAATAGGTCAGTGAAGACATATTGCACAGAGCAAATCTCAACGAGAGAGAGTCTGCTCTAATCCTGGACTGGAACTTGTTCCAAATGACACGAGAGCTGCTATATGCTACACAGCTGCTCCATTCTCTCGGTTACCGGTCGAGATTAACCCTGCCCAATCCACCTATCACTGGACGGGGGAAGGTCGGGGATCAGAGGGAAGAGGGATTGGATACATAGCAAATTCATTCTGGGTATTCTACCGGGGAGGGATATTAAAGGGTCAGCATAAAACCGGTAATGGCCGGGAATGCCCATTGAGTTTCATGCTATCCAGCTCACAGCTCTGAAAGCTGCGCATGCCATTTTCAGTACCGGAATCTCATACAAAGAGAAGAAGCCTTGTTGTGCATTTAAAAAAAAATGCTCTTTAATATTTCTGCGGCTTGGCTGATGGCACCTGGAGATATGCCTCTAGTATTTGAGCAAACAGCATTACAAAGGGTTTGTTTCTGCACCGAGCCACGGAAGCATAACACAGCTGTATGAATACTATAAATACTGCGGTGTGAATTTCCCACCATTCACTGGGTTTCAGCACTCCCTATATTTTATAATCATTGCAGAGCAAAGTGGTTTGGGCACAGCCAACCTTAATGCCAGTTACCAGTCACTGGTCTTCTCCTACAATAAGCAGAACTGAACACACATGAACATGAGGAGTAAATAGATTTTGATAAAGGCACATAGGGCTTATTTTTTTAAATAAATACTTTTAAATCATGTACTGGAGAGCAAAAAAATATTTTAAATCAACATTCTGTGTAATGCTCTAGCAATAATGTGAAAGGCCTAACAGGCAATGCAACACATGGCAATAGAGTGTTCTGAAAAGCAATGCTTAGCGTCATAAAGTGGCAACCACAGGGCCACAGCAATGGACAAGGGAGCAAAATGGTGCAAAAAGTGCATAGCAATGCCTGTGTTGACAAAATGGAGTGCACAGCAAAGAGCGTGGGGACGAAGTGGTACACACAGGGGCACGCTAAACTCAATCACAAAAAAAGACGCACAAAGGTGAATTGAAATGTACACATGGAAAAAGTGTCCAGCAAAGTAAGTGATCACCATGTGACAAGCCCCTGTATACAGCAATGCACCGTGTGAGTAAGTTGCATGAACAGGTGCATCGTAATGCATAGGTCACAAAGTGGCATGCATGATGTGTTACCCTGCAAAATGGCACACACAGGTGCAAAGCAATCCACGTGGCACTAAGAGGGAAGCATGAGTGCACACCAATGGACATGTCACATAATGGCCAGCACAAATCCATAGCAAAGCAAATAGCCAGGAAGTGACATGTTCAGATGCTCAGCAAACATAATTCCATCGCAATATTTCAAGTGCACGAAAAGGGACACTTTAATGCTAGTGGTGTGAGTGGGCAGTAGAAAAGAGGGACATAAGAATTTAAAATAGGCACAAAGGGATTTGGGCCAAAAATAGAGACTGTTCCTCCTAAATATGGATAGTTAGGAGGTATGGGAGAAAGTACAAGGTTTCTTGCTGTACTGTATCTCTGGAATTCAAGATGAACACAAACACAATATTACACACAATTTGGTTATAACCAAACAAATCCTCACAAAAATGCTTCTGCATATGCGCACGACGTCACACGAGAACACATGTGTACAAAGATATCCACTGTACACCCAGACATACAAAATCATATAATTTCATAGAAACAGCTATCATATCGTAAATATCATCATGTCACAACCTCCTTCCAAAATCAATGGTTGTCAGCATTCATCTGCCTGTTTACCTGATACTTCCAGTCCTAAAGCAATCACCTGACTGAAAGGGTCTTGTTCTAAAACACCCATCATTAAAACCTCCACCCCATCAATCCAAACTGAACGCCAGATGCCTCATAGATGCTAACTAATCCCACTGATTAGGGAGACCATTCCATAGGGACTGTCAGTTCAGAGGTTGAGAGTCTCGCTGCCATTCTAACACATACATATTGGAACAAAGGCAAAGACACACCCAACATGCAGACAAAGGAGTGAAACGCAGGCACTGGAGTATTTAAAAGGAAGGGGACTGATGTCAAGCAGGATACAGGTATGCAAGTAACAAAGTACCCTGCTAAACGTATCTTCTGTGCAGCAAAGCGAACAATAACAAATTATCAAACTCATTTAGAACACATGAAGAAACGGCCTCCAGAGACAAAACACACAGAGCTGCTTGTTCCATGCAACTGTCAGTTTGTGCCGGGGAGATAAGAATGACAACGGGTACAGTCTGCAAATATCCATCCACGGAAGAAGGATTGTATTCACCAAGTGATCGTAATCAGGCCTATTACAGAAAAAAAAAACAACTGTGTGCATTTCAGGGGCTCTTACAATTGGGCAAAGAGGCCAAAGGAATGGTTGCTTATTACAGGGCCTTACAAATTATTCTTCATTTTACAAATTGGACGCCCCTATTTCACAACAATTCTCGCTTTTTAGAAGCCAGCAAAGATATAAGTCTATTGACTTATTTTAGTATAAAGCATTTTACAAGTAATGATATGTTGAGATTTACTCTTAAGGTATGTGCTGGGCCTTGGATGTGAAATAAGAAAACTACAGTAAGTAAAGGTACCAGCAGTAGTGGTTTTAGAAGCCACTATTCTATTGGCATTCATGGTTTTCCAAGCCACCCCTGGTAAAATCTATTCCATCAGGAAAAATTACACCAATACACAAACAGGCCTGTGGGGTGCCAAGATTAATGACAAATATGGCTCCCTGTGCCATTTGTAGCATGGGTGGGGAAAACTATATACGGCTTATTTTTTTCTTTGAATTCACTTCTGATTCAAATGGCTCAATACTTTGAATAGATACACAAAATTGGGACTTGATTGGATGCAAATCAGATTAGCATAGTGCTTACTAACCTGCACCACAGCTTGTGTTGTGGACTGCATATCCTATGCTTCTAAGCCATTGATCACTGATCATGTGAAATGCAGGCCTGGCTGAGAATTAATGAAAACGCAGTACATAATAGTTGTAGTTTTGGGGAAGTACTCAGATCACTAGTCCTCCAGTAAGGTTACTTACTAAAGTGTGAATGTGGGAAATTCAAAATTAATTTTCAATTAAATTGACTTCAAAATATCTAGACTGGTTACATAGGTGCCAACAGTCCTGAATTTGCCAGGACAGTCCCACATTTTGAGCTATTCTCAAAGCAAATATAGATCCTGGGAACATGTGCATTGTGCAAATGTAGAAGCGGACTAGACACTAGGGCCAGTCAACCACTATAGGGGCAGGCCCGCCTTGTGCACAGTGACCTGAATGGCTTGCATTCTTCGCTGCCTACCTCTGTCCCAGAAGTTGGCATAGAAGATTGGAAGATATGCTGAAAACATAGCGGACTTAGAGAATTTTTCTGATGTTGGCTTTACAGTCTCTAAACATATGAAATTTACATTTGAATTCCCAAAAGTTCACCCTTTAGTGAGTAATCTTGTAAAATATCTTCTGTTTACTTTAGAACAGCTCGGAATGCTTGCATGGCTGTCGTGCTTGGCATTCCAAAATTCTGAAAATGAATTTGTACATAAGGGCTTGCCACAGATACTTTGAAAATGATCAAAAAATGACCACAATGGTGGCTTGATCACAAGGTAGAACATGACAAAGCCTTGTTTTATCTGTGGTCATAATAAAGAATATGTGAGAACACCAATTGTAAAAATTGAAAGAGCAAAAGGTTAATATCAGATTTATTTTCTGTGAAACCTTCACTTATTTATAACTTAATAATGATGCTAAAAAAAAAAAAAAATGTATTTCAGGCTGCCTCATCTCTTCCCCCCCACCCCCTTTCCCAATGCAAGAGGTCTGTTCCCAGCTACCAGAAAATGCTGATTCCGTTTCCATGTCAGCAGATTCCCATTGCATATAATAAAGAAAAAAAGCCTTTTAGCAGCATTATATGCCAAACATGTTTTCATGCTTCGGACATTTAGGAAGTACATAAAGTCCTTTACTGGAAGGGTTAAATACGAAGCTCAATTTTAATGGTAACCCCTTAAGGACGGAGGCAATTGTCCAAATTCTTAACAAAACCTGGAATTTGAGCTAAATGCCTGTTCAACCATAAAACCCCTTTCATATTATGTAATAGTTTCCAAATGCTACAGGATATTCAGTAACTGCAAATCAATATCGTAATAATAATGATTTTATAATGAAAGCTATATAAAAGCTATAGCTTCCACTTTTACAAGACAGTATTCAGAGATCGCACTAGCTAGCTCAGCTTTCCATTGGCTGTCATGACACTCAAACTGCGACCAAAACATGGATGGGGGGCGGGGGAGCATGTGGATAATATGGGTGGTTTCTTTATTAATTTAGTGAACAATGCATTCAAATCACAATCCTTTGCCTCCCTCAGCTTTCAGGTAATTCTACCCCATGAACAGTAAATCCCTATCTTCTACTAGAGGCTGGTGCTGTTTTTAAAGTTGCCAAATCATAAATCATCATTTAAAGGAACTCTCCGAGCGCCATAACCACTACATCCCACTATAGCGACTACGGAGTCAGGAGTGGCCTGGTGCTCTACCAGAGTAATTTTTCCAATTGTTTAAAAAACGTTTGACAACTTACCTGGGTCACCTTGGGCACCCGGGGCTGTGTACTACCTGGTTTCGGATCCCCTTTCAGAAGAAACTGGTAGAGCACCACTGAGCTAAGCAGGGATGTGCAGGGCATTCTGGTTGGCTGAAAGCATCAGCTAAGCACTCTGAGCCACTGAGCATGGCCATGCTTCGCTCAAGGGAAACATTCAGCTTCTAATAAAGGGGAAAGCCGGATAGGTTGCAGGCGCCTGGTGGAACATTATTTAGAAGGGTGCTAGAGTACTCCTGGCACTGTAACCTCTACAATTTATCAGAAAACTGGCAAGTACCCGCTGCATTCCATGCAGGGCTGACTCATTGGCTGAGAGCATCAGTGAAGCGTTCAGAATGGTTGCACCATAGCGGGCTGTATTGGTTATAGACCTCAGAGTTCCTTCACAAATATTTATACTTCAGGTCTGCGCTGGTTAAAATGTAGCACGGAGGAGAGTATGGTTTATTTTTAGCGCCCATAATTGAAATTAGGCAGACATATTTGCAAGAGAAACAAGGAAGAGGCCATAATATTTATAATTTCCCTTTCTTGGTTTCCATTTTGGCAGATGCCACCGTAGTGATAGAGCCCCTGATTAGAGACGACGCCCATACTCTAGTGAAGCAGAAACGTGTGGGAGTGAGAACGATTCTACTCAACCAGAAGAAAAGCAGTGTGCCCCAGATTATAGGGAACTACAAATGGATTTTTTTTTATAGGGAAGGAGATGTGAAGTTGGTGGCTAGGGACATCGAAATTGGAGTAGCTTGCTAAGGGGGAGGGAGGAAAGAGCGGACACATGAAATTGATGACAGGGGAAAAAAAAATAAAAAATAGAGGCAGTATGAAATTTATTACAGTTCAAGTAGAAATTAAAATCTGTGTAGTCTGTGAAGGCATGAGTGTCAGCGAGATCCACTGGTCAGAGCTACAGCAATCTAAACATTAATTCCATTGCAGAGTATTTCTACATTATGATAATGGTTCTTTAATAATGAACATGTTGCATTAAAGAACGATGCCGAACGCTCCTTAATAAGGCACATATTATACTCTAAGTATAGCAGACTTCGTCAGTGCAGGTGCCGGTTTAATTTTAGCACAGGACACTAGTCACCACGATAGATGTAAGTGAAATTCATGGTTTCAGGCTCCTATTATAGCGTGTTATTTACTGGGTTCTGTGTCATTTAGTTATCAAAACGTTCCAGACATTTTAGAAAGGTGTGAAACCAGTCTGCCTGCCTGGGATCAGATTTCTCCTAAAGCCAACCAGAAATATATAGAGTGTTACAAGAAGCGGCGCGCGGCTCCGAATATTAATGCTGGTTACAGTACGCTTCAGCAAGGCGCGATGTCAGCAGAAATTCTACTCACAAATCAATGTATTCCTAATGTGGAAATCTGCATCTTCACTACAGCTTTATCGACATTCAAAGCTCAGAAAAAGAAAAAAAAATTCAGCATGCATAATGGACTGCTATGTTAATCCATTAGAGGACATTAGGCCTCGCACTGTTTTAATGGATCCTGCTGTACGGTAAGCCTGCAGAAGTGAAGAGCCTCTCACAGAGTTAAAAGAACCCTTCCCTTTTTAAATGATGGTTTGAAATCACATCTTTCCCAAAAAATATTTATAAAACTCTTCCTTTTCCTAAAAGAACTCTTCCCTTTTTAAGTGAGGACTTAAAATTCACACTTTTCCAAAACCTTGCCTTTTAGTTATTATTAATAATTACGATTAATGGTGATAATAGAAGTGTAGGACCAACATTTTCAGTAGCATTGTACACCAAATAAATGGCAAACAGACTGAATAAAAATGGTCGTAGAGTCCCTTGACAAACAAGCTTACAATCTAATCATCAACTAGACTAGACAGCAGTGATGGCTCCTCCTGCCACACTGCGGATTCTCATGAAGTACAATCTCATTACGCTCAGTCAGCCCTGAGGGTACCGAGTGAAAGCATAACTGCTCTACAAGGACTGATGTTTAGAAGCTGTCCTGCCAGTTATTATCTAATCAGCTCCTTAAACCTCATTCACACCCAGTTATCAGCACATGACAGAACACTCTGCTGAAGATCCTTTACATTATTATCTGCCACTGGCCGGATTGCATGCTACCATAGAGATTATCTGTTATGGCAATAACACAATATATATATATATTCTGCTAAGCTTTTGTATTCCAAGAGAAATAAGGTTGATGTATTGAAAAATGTGTAGGCATGTTAGGAATGGAATGGAATGGAATGTGTTTTAATAAATACCTAATGTGCTTTGTAACTTGTAAAAATAAAACAAAAAATGTACACCAATTCTGGGATATCTTGCTGAATACAATGGGTTAATCTCTCGAACTGCTGATGTGTGATGTGGTCAGGGAGAGAGTAATTATTTTGTTTTGCCAGCTTAGCAACGCACGCACAGAGGGTTATTTAATAAAGTGGGAGCAGGGAATTCAAAGTGGACTTCTAATTTAAGAAGTTATTTAACACAATAGCAAAATTAGAAAAAGTCAGCTATGTTTTCATTTCCGCTATTTTGTCATTTTTTGTATAATTCACTAGCCACTGGCAAGTGAAAATAAATCCCTGACTACAGAGTAGAGATTTACATCTGGGGAATGTGCCGTGGCCCCTCCAGACTTGCAGTTGGCTGGTAGTATAGGACTAGGGATTTTCAGCCAACTGTTCATACTTTAGCGAATAATCCTGCTGGATACATATAGAGAGCTATTTATTAAATTGGGAATTGTAAGTAGAGCCACATTAGGAAAAACCACAAAAAACTAATTCAGATGAAGACATTTTCTAACAACCTCTTCATTCTTTGTCTAGTCATGTTTACCATTTTGTTGAATTAAGCCATTTGTGTATGCAACAAATCAAGGCAGGTGCAAATCTCACAGGCAGCATCCCCTCTCAGCATCCATCACTAAAGCAGAGCCTGGAATTTGCTATGTGAGAGGTATTTAAGGGTAAATAAATCTAACACATCTACTTGTACAGAAGCCATTTATAAATAAATAAAATATGGACGTTTAAAACGTGTAAATAAAAATTATAATTAAAATGAAATTCCAATCTTAAAAAGAAGGCCCGGTGCATGATGTGAGTTGATTTAAATGGATTCTACCATACTTCACACTATAGAGTTACATATTGCAACATCCATCTTTATCCTTCTGCAGGTCAGACCATTCGAACTAGTAAATTGGTTACTGATGGAGATTTCCTGAAACCACCCTTTCTAAAAACACATAGACTGCCATTTAGTCTTCACCAAAGGATCTCCTCTTAAACCAGGCTGTTTAGCTTATGACTTCCAAGAATCCTATAGTAGAGCAGTGGTTGTGGTTGGGATACAGTGTGAGGAACATGCATTGAAAAAAGGATCTGATCTGTTTGCGTAATGATTGGTTGATACCACAAATGGCTGTCGGCAAATGATTATAGAAACAGAAAGCAACGTCAAGGTTCTAATAACACAAATACCAAAACAGAACTTCACACAAAAGTCCAAAGAATTTCCTGTACGTGGAAACCCCCAACTAACAGACAATAAAATACTAAAATAGATATCTTCTCGAACCCTGATGCAATTTAGTGACATTTTGATTTACAGGTGTGACTATTATTATACATCAGTTCTGGCCTGTAAGCAACACATTGAAGGTTAGAAATCAAGAATCTCTCCAGCTATAAACCTCTTGACCAATCACTGTTCCTGAAGTACATAAATATCATAACACCTTAAAGGACCACTATAGTGCCAGGAAAACATACTCATTTTCCTGGCATTATAGTGCCCTGAGGGTGTCCCCACCCTCAGGGTCCCCCTCCCGTCCGGCTCTGGGGAGAGGAAAGGGGGTAAAACTTACCTTTCTCCAGCTCCGGGTGGGGAGCTCTCCTCCTCCGATCCTCCTCCGTTCCTCCCCGTCGGCTGGCTGCGCGTGCATTCAGCCGGTCGCATAGGAAAGCATTATCAATGTTTTCCTATGGACGCTTGCGTGCTCTCACTGTGATTTTCACAGTGAGAATCACGCAAGTGCCTCTAGCGGCTGTCAATGAGACAGCCACTAGAGGCTGTGGAGGAAGGATTAACCCATTTGTAAACATAGCAGTTTCTCTGAAACTGCTATGTTTATAAAAAAAAAATGGGTTAATCCTAGAGGGACCTGGCACCCAGACCACTTCATTAAGCTGAAATGGTCTGGGTGCCTAGAGTGGTCCTTTAAACAGATATAACTGGACAATTACGTCGCAACAAAATCACCTTGCCTTTAAACATTCTGTATCATAATTAAATATCCCACTCATTCCATTCTGACATAGGGTTTGTATATACCAGTATGTGATGATAGCATTTAATATCAGATACAAAGAAATTCTGGAAAACAAATCAAGTCTGAATGCAATGAGTGCAAATGCAAGATCTGGTGATAAACAAGTGCATCTAAAACGCTTTGTAATTCCCAATAAAGGACACTATAGTCACCAGAACCACTACAGCTTAATGTAGTTGTTCTGCTGAGTATAATCATTGCCTTCAGGTATTTTCATGTAAACACTGCCTTTTCAAAGAAAAGGTAGTGTTTACATTCCCTATGGGAAAGCATTGGATTGGCTTAAAATCAGAAATTCTGATGATGTCACCAAGTAGGCGGATTGGGGGCGGGGAGAGCATCAGCAGAACCACGCTGCGCTGGAAATAAGGCAAGTTTTAACCCCTTTTAAGTGGGCTAAGGGGTGGGCAACTCACCTAAATCGTGGAATAAACACTATAGTGTTCCTGACCCTATAGCGATCCTTTAAGGGGACACTGACACCATAACAACATCTTAGCAACTAGGTACATATATTTCTAAAGCAAGTTTCTCAACAAGAGGTCAGTGATAGCCTGGGAGTGTGAGCCCATTACCAGCACCCAAAGAAAGGCTTGCACATTGAGGAACTCCAGCCACCATAATGACTTCATAATGAGATGACATTGTTATAAAGCCTTTAATTTAAGAGATTTATCTTATATAAACATAACATCTTCGTACATTACATCTATGAATTTTAAGAGTAACAATGACTGCTGCTGGGGAGGAGCTGATCCCCTCCTCCACAACAGTGATGCTCTATAGAACATCCTTCTCTAATCACATAGATAATCAGTGTCACTCACATCAGTAAGTGCAACTTGCAAAGTGACTCAGAAAGGCAGGGATGTTGGATGACAGATTTTCAAAAACCCTCTGGTGACATCAGTTAAACGCTTAATTCAAAATAGGGGCTAAGCCCCAGATAACCTACACCACAGGTAGGCAACCTTCGGCTCTCCGGATGTTATAGACTACATATCCTCTAAATTATTTTACATTATTATGGCTAGAAGAGCATTACAGAAAATGTTGTCCACAAGATCTGGAGTGCTGAAGGTTGCCTATCCCTCCCCTATACACATGCAGCACTGTTAATATGTTGTTACAAACATGGGAATTACAATATTCTAAACATAGGGCTCAATGCTTTACATTATTTAACTTGAGCTTCGAAACTAAAGTGGTAGCGAACACAGTTCTAAGTATTTCTTTCAAGACACTCAGGAAATTGGCTTGAGAAATTAAATTCAACTAATAAAAAATAAAATACTGTTCTTGTTATTTGGGAAGATGTCATGACAGGGTCTGTCGTAAATTTCATTTCACAATTTGGGGTTTTCCAATATTTTAAATTGCTGCTATTAGAAAGGAAATGATTTCCCTCCTAAAAGTTAATTACATGTGACATGGTCTTAAGCTGACAATGATGACCTTAAGATTGATACTATATTTATTTCTTGCATAATTAAACATGTGCTTGTACTGTGGAGCTTAATGCAGTGCCATTTGCCACGGGGAAAAGAAACAAATGCTGTCTTTGCTGCTGTAATACCAGAATTCAATGCACAAATGGAATTATTAAATAGAGACCATTTATCTGGAGGACAATTAGCATTGAGGTAAAGGAGGGTAAACAGCAAATACGTGAAAGGGATATAAAGATATTAAAACAACCACCATCGTCGTAAAGATTTACCTTTTAAATGCATAAAAAATGCATTTCTAGCCCTCTGAAGTTCAAATGTCCATAGTTTATTTTTATATATTATATGGACCGATCACATTGATAAAAGATTCATGAAAAATATTTATCAGTGATGTAACGAGATGGCAGAAGGACCTTCCACAAGTAATTTCAGATTAACAACCCTTAACCTTGTTTCATACCATCTAATGGAAATTGGGGGCCCTGGGGATAAACACACGTGGTCTAGTGAGCAAAGGAAAAAATTCTGTTCTCTGCAAAGTTTTGTACATCCATTCTAGTAGATGCGCAAGTATCACATATATTGTTGTCCTCTCAGTTCCTCCTACAGCACTCTAGTGAGGAAACATACTAGAGATCTGGGTAACAAGGCAGATATCTCATGCTCAGACTACTAAACAAAACTATCAAGAAATTTGATAATATGCTATGTATATTTACCATTCAGCTTTCTTGCTAAGAGAAGATTGTGTTGCATGGCTTTATAGTTCGATTGTAGTATATCCCCGAAAGATATACACAGATCTGCTCAATCACACAAGGATGACAAGAGAACATTGGATCATCTCAGTCTACAGCTCAAGGTTAGTAGACCACCAGAAGTGTGTTTTCTATGGCTCTCCTGTTCTGCACAAGATCAGATATAACTTCAATTTGTGCACTGATCTGCTCCATAACTCTAGATGGCCAAGGAAAGACTGCAACGCTCAGACCATTAGATCCCAGTTGAGTATCGTATTAAAGGGACACTATAGTCATCAGAACAACTACAGCTTAATGTAGTTGTTCTTGTGAGTATAATCATTATATGCAGGCATTTTCATGCAAACACTGCCTTTTCAGAGACACCTCCAAGCAGCCACTCCTCAGATGGCCACTGGAGGTGCTTCCTGGCTCAGTGCTGCACAGTAGGCAGCACTGCCATTCAGCGTCTCCACGCTTTGCATGGGGACGCTGAATTTTCCTTATAGAGATGCATCGATTCAATGCATCTCTATGAGGAGGTGCTGATTGGCCAAAATGGCATTTGGCCTCGCCCCCTTGCCAACTTTAGTCAACCCAATGCTTTCCCTATGGGAAAGCATTGGATTGGCTAAAAATCTGCAAATCTGATGTCGTCACAGCGCTGACAGACCCATGCGGCATTATAAATAAGGTGAATTTTAGTTCCTTTTAAGGGGGGCTAAGGGGCCTAAACGGTGGACTAAACACTATAGGGTCAGGAATACATGGTTGTGTTCCTGACCCTATAGTGTTCCTTTAAGGATTCTGTAAAACAGTCAAACCCTTCACATCAGTGACTGAATTCAGCTACACCAAGAAATTCTGCAATTAAACAACTGTTTTTTCAAAAATATTATAGTTGTGATTAGTTTCCAAAAGATTTGTATTCCTAACACTATAGAATCCATTTAAAGAAAGAAAGAAAGAAAAAAAAAAGGAGAATGCATGCCATTGTGATGTTCTCAGATTTTATTAAAACTTCATCCATACCAACGTCATCCATACCAACGCCATGTAGAAAATAAAAGAACAGCTCTTGGTACAGAAAAGACTATTACGAGTGAGTTTATGTACTAAACACAGAAATGCACTAAATTAAAAAACTAAATTTTAAAATTTAAGGAAATTTCTAAATCTAAGCCATTATCGCAGTTTGGTTGTTTTAGGCTGAATTTTGCAATTCCTTGTAAATGAAAACAGAGCTGGTTGCAGGGCCAGTGCCAGAAATTTTGCCACACTAGGCAGAAAATATGTTGCCGCCCCATTCGCTCCACAGCGGTCCTGTAGGTTTAACACTGCCTTACCTCGAAGGGTTAAACAAGACTCTAGTAGCTGTCAACTGTGACAGCCACTAGAGACACCTCTGCTATAATGCCATGTTTACATATACATACACACACAGACTCACACTCATTCTCTCACTCACACTCAATGGTCCACACAATCACAATCAGTGACCAATGCACACAAATTCACTGACTCATGCAGAGCAAGAAACACACACACTGACTCAAGTAGACATACATTGACTTATGTAGACTAACATACACACACTGACCCATGCAAACACGCACACCGAAGCAGACACACACACACACACACAGACCCAAGCTGATACAGACATTTACCCATGCACACACAGACCCATGCACACACACACAGACCCAAGCAGACACACACACATTGACCCATGCAATCATGCATAAATACAGACTCAAGCAGACAGACATACTGATCCAGACAAACACAGACCCGAGCAGATACAGACATTGACCCATGCACACACACTGAACCAGACACACACACACACACACACACACACACTGAACCAGACACACACACACACACACACACACTGAACCAGACACATACACACACACACACACACTGAACCAGACACATACACACACACACACACACACTGAACCAGACACACACACACACACACACACACTGAACCAGACACATACACACACACACACACACACACACACAGACCCAAGCTGATACAGACATTTACCCATGCACACACAGACAGACCCAAGCAGACACACACACATTGACCCATGCAAACATGCATAAATACAGACTCAAGCAGACAGACATACTGATCCAGACAAACACAGACCCGAGCAGATACAGACATTGAACCATGCACACACACTGACCCAAGCAGACATGCACACACACACACACTGAACCAGACACACACATACACACACTGAACCAGACACACACTGAACCAGAAACACACACACACACACACACTGAACCAGACACATACACACACACACACACACTGAACCAGACACACACACACACTGAACCAGACACACACACACACACTGAACCAGACACACACACACACTGAACCAGACACATACACACACACACACACTGAACCAGACACACACAATGACCCAAGCAGACACACACACTCTGACCCAGACAGACACACACACAAACATACTGACTGAAACAGGCTGACACACACACACCATTAAGTCCCCCACTTGCATTCATTTCATGTTTGCTCTCCATGGGTCCCAAGTCCAGGCCTGGCTGCCTTCACGATCTCTTGGCTCCGCCCCCACAATCCTCCTGCCCACTTGACCCCAAGTACAGGGGAAGTGGCAGGAGCGATCGTACGATGTGCCCGTGCGCTGCCCAGAAATGAGGTATGTAGGGGGAGTGACTCTTTGCGTGCGGAGGCTGATGGCACTGGGCGCTAGTTTGCCCTTATGTAAGTGCTCCCTAGCGCCCAGTGCCATGACCTCCGGCACGCAATACAGAATGTGTACCACATAGAGGGGGTGGCCCAAACCAGCAGCAAAGCTGCTGCTGGCGCCCCCTTTAAGAAGTGCCCTAGGCGGCTTATAGGACGCGCCGGCCTTGAATGGGGGACCATCCTCTGTCCATGATACTGATCTGACAGGTAACTGCCAATACAAATAGTAAAAGCAAAACCACTACAGTTTACCAACACTCTTAGCTTAGCACAGGAAAGCCAACAGTCGCTACTACTTACAAGCTTCCAGTACTCAGTAGTGGAGGAACCGACAGCAGACCTCAGGAAAGAAGCCAATACTGTTCTACCATGGTTTAACTACTTATATTAGGGTAGGGGACTGGGCACTACTGACACCATCACCACTACCATGATCTGTTGGGGTTATGGTCTTTAAAGCCTAGAGTCCTAGACCAAGGTACAAGGTAACCATCTGTAGATGTTAGAAAGAAGTTTGATTCTGAACAACACAAGTAAACATGTAAAGTTGAGTTTTGGTTTTTTTCCAGCTCAGAATTGGATGTTTCGATTCAAAGTGGCAAGTTACTGAACGCCACATTTTTTTTTTTGTTAGTCCACTTACTTACAAGCCCCAAGATCCGGGCGGTTACTTCAGAAATAACAATAAAAATAATAAAGAATAGAAAATGTTATGCTGCGTAAAAGAGATTCCTTTAAAATGACATGGATTAAGGATCACATGTGGTGGTTGCACACTTACAACCTTTCAGAGTTCATTATCTCCAAACTACCAGGCCCAAAGTACTCATCACATTACACATTATATGTATGCAAAAGCCTGCTGCTGTGATTTAATCTACATCTTTGAGCAACTGTTTGGGCAAACTGTAAAATGGGCAGCACGACGACAGTTAAACAGTTTACGGAACAAAGTAAGCGGTTTAGAGATTGAGAGATTGCGAACAGATATAAAATGTAACTATTTTGGAACATCAGAGGAATGTCACAGGATGCCTACAGTAAAATAGCTCTAAAAGAAGTACAGAGAAGTCATTAATGCACAAATATCTAATAAAAACATTTTTTTTATTTTCCCGACTTCTGCCAAAAAAACACACTTTTTTTCGCAGATTAAAGCCAAGTGACCCACAGAGTCTAACAGTTTCACATCTAAAATTCACAGACTATATTTTTACTTTTTTTTTCCTTGACAAGATCATGCTTATCTCAAAATGTATTTAATTATTCTACTGCATTAGTTTTTACCACCTTTGTAGGAAATATATTCCATGAATTTGAAAAGGGGATTCAGATGCTACAATTTATAACTTCTTCTATGTCTCCTTGCTCTGGAAATCCATGGGTTCTGTGTGTTTTACTGGATACACATACTCTGCACAACAAAATAAATTAAAGTTCTGCTGAGACACTAGATACACTGGCAGTGTCCTGCTCCAGAGATTTATTGACTGTAGAATATCCCAAGGCCAGGAATCTCCGAATTGTGCTCAAGCGGCTGTTAAAACCAAGCCACACCATGCCCAGTCATCATCATGCACTCTGGTGCATAACCTAAGTGCATGGGTAGACAATAACTCATTTCAAAAAGAGTTCCACTCTTACGGATGCCATGTGGTATCTAGTATAGAAGATGCCACCTTTGAAGTTGCTCAGTAAAACATGGTCTTGGACAGTAGTGTTCCCTCTAAGTGAGGGCTTAACAAATACTAAACACCAATACCATGGCAACTAGGGAATGCATCACATTACCTATAATATACTGTCATGTTGCAAAGAAGAATCCACAGTAGAACTGTGTTATTTATATTCCACGTACAGATGGCTTTCATCATGGAGGCTACTTTGTCAAAAGTAGAAGAGGACTACATGGTTCAGCAACGCAACTAGTCTTTGCTGAATTGCAATAATTCTACCGCTAAGCAGTGTTAGCCAACCTTAGCCCTATCACTAATTCCTACCATTATGACTTCCCACCCAGCCATCACGCCATATTTACAGCAACAAGAACAGGGAACAAATCGAATTTAAATTGTTGTAAATATAGATTGTTCCTTAAATACAAAAGCCGTAATGTCTGTAGAAATCCAGAAATTGCAGATTCCATTCACTGTGGATTACCTCAGCATTTCTAGATTCCAAAATCCATAAAATAGGTGGGCTTCGTAATACTAACAACTACACCCCAAAATATACTCAAAAATGATATATGGTATCTGTATACTTCCTGTCTATATATGATACTATTATATTGCAAATGTAAAAAAGAAAAAAATATATAATGGAAAAAGAAATACAATGTTACAATTGGAAGTGCCTTTCACATGATGCTCGGTCAACCCAAAGACTGGGAAATGTATTTGTGAACATCTGGGTTGCCATGTTACGACCTATTATTTGCCACTGCGATGTGTATTAAAATTATGAATAATACCGGTCTGTCCAGCATTATACTTAGGAGTTAAAATCTGCATTATATATAATCTCTCTATGCCATCTGTCTGTTTGACTAGACATACCCCATAGCCTATGATAAGCTAAGGAAAAACCAAAGAGATAAACATAACATTGTAAGTGTACAGTTAGTATACATCACGCTCACATCGGACAGTGTAAAATGACTAAGAAGCAAGGAAACCAAAACTATATGTGAACTATGGTGGATTTGGACATCTACGTTCAAATTCAAGGATACCCACACACAAATAATAACTTCAGCTCAAAGTGTTCATTTAGGTTAAATCACTGTTCTAACATGATAAATCCATCACATCACAAAAAAACAAACAAAAAAAAGCACAAATACAACAAAACTATGAAGTTTACATGGGAGGTGTAGGCTCACAAACATTTTTCACAAAGAAGTTTATTTATTTTCTTATTTTTTTATTTTCTTATTTTTTTGTATGCAGAATGTTAGCAGACATAGAACAGGTTTAAAAAAGTAAGTGCATTGTTGCCTACGCAGAGGCATAGTATGTCAAACAAACAAAGGTAAGGCTTATTACACATTTCATAGCAATTCCGACCTAGGTAATGATGGGCAATTCATAACATCTGATAGAGAACAGTTTACTCACACAGGGGAAGTAGTGTATATTTGGTAGATGGCTTGAAATGCAGGGTTGTTACATCAGTAGCCTTGCAACATTAGCCTACGTGGAGGCTTATAACGTATGATCCCTGTGAATATTGAGGCCGGCATTTTTGTTTTTTGTTATACCCTTCTTAAATTTGAGAAGTTTATTTTAACCATTTCAAATTTGTATCAAAGGAACATTAACATTGTAGGAGCCCAGTATACATGAATAAACAATTAAGACTAATTGGTGACTTGTGAGATAGCTCAGGTGATTAATGTATCAACACAGAACCTGTTCAAACATCAGAGACACGGGGTCTATTCCTAGAAGCATCAACATAGCCTTTTATCCTTCCGAGGTCAGTAAAATAAGTACCATCTATATGAGCAACTATAACATTTACTAACAAGCTGCCAATTTCATTTATTCCCAAAGTGCATACTGAAACTCCGTATCAGAAGAGTTAAAGGTGTTATACAATCATTTTTGGAACTCTCTCAAGAGAAAATTGCCCTTAATTTCTTTTGGGGTCTGTGACATTAGTCATTGTTTAAGGGGTACTCTATTGATTTTTATCAAATGCTGTAACATTACGGTCTGCCTCTCTTCGTGAAGTAAAGTAGCTTACAAGGCCTCGAGCTAAATCGCCATGTTCAATTCTTTCCTTCATATCTTGTGTGCTGTAGTGGGTGCCCAAGAGTATTCTTTTCCAAAGGAAGACTAGCAGGTTCTTTATGCGGATCTTATTTTTAGTGTTTAATATTAGCTTGTTGCTATAGGAACCAGAGTGTATAAAACCAAGTTGCAGATAAGAATATGGACCAATTTTTTTTTTTTTTTGTATTCTTCATCCAAACACTGACCAGCAAAGCCAAGCAACCTGCGGCACACAAATACCTTGCTCACATTGTGACGGTATATCAATTTCACCTAAGCTTAAATGAACACTGCATGCCAGTAATTCCCAACACTGTTTTGCCACGGACGCGTTCAGATCAGGGCTGACGTAGGCTGAATCATGTGCATTTCTAAGTGGCAACATTAAAATTGTAATTCCTATGCCAAGAACCATGATCACTTAAAAACAGTGAAGTGGTCATGGTGCTTGGCGTATCCATCTAAGTAATGTTTAAACCTTTCAGATGCTTCCAAAGTGTTAGCATAGTGTCTGCGGATTTTCTCCAAAGTGTCTCTCTGATACACAGATTCATTTCATATCATCCTTACTTATTTACTTACGAGACTAGTTTATCATCTTGGGAACTACTTGTTATAAGAGAAATATTTGAAAGGTTTTACTGCCACTAGGTCAATGGTTCTCAAACACTGGGCTTGCACTGGTATTAACAGAAACATCATACCGATCAGCCCTCAGGCAACTGTCCGCCATAAAAGGTTTACAGAGATATTGCAGCACTGCTTCCCCAGTGGAGTGAACATACCTTTGATACTAAAAATATTTTAATTGAACTGTTTAGTAAAATGTGTTTTAATGTTAATTAAATCATAACTGAAGAATGGGTAACAGAGCTCATTTTTCAATTGAAGAATGTGTTGCCAAGGTAATGCCATGTACATCATTCAGACATCAATCGACCAAGAGTTAAAGGAACACGTTAGCGTTAGGAATACAAATATGTATTCCTAAAGCTATAGAGCCCTAGTCACCTAAATGTGAGGACGTCCAGCGTCAAATAAGTGCGATTATTCTGTGTAAATTGCAGAAGCGCCTCTAGTGGCTCTCAGGGAGACAGCCACTAGAGGCTGGATTAACTCTGAAACTGCTATTTTTTCAGCTGCAGGGTTAAAACTAGGGGGACGAGTCACCCAGACTACTTAGTTGAGCTGAAGTGGTCTGGGTGCCTATAGTGGTCCTTTAAGAACCACTGCATTAGATAGAAAACTGAAAATGTAATATTTAAGTTACTGTATCGATCATGAGACAATTTACTAGAATGCCAGGTCTCAGCTGAGTTTGATGAATGGGGTTTGCATTTGTCTATCAAATTCTGAATATTCTAAAAATAGGGGTAGGCTCTTACAGACATAATGCTGGCAACACATACAGGGAGATGTAGTATACAATATCTGGATGTTGCCTACTCATTCCCTAAAAAATAGGCCTATGTATTGTACTGTATTTTATGTCTGTCATTGGATACCAGCATCAGGGATGGGGATGGACCTATTTAAAATGGTTGTATGTTTCCCACATATAAATATCCATGGGTTTATGTTGTTGAGTAGGGTATGTCTCACTGGGTCATGGGTTGCTTTAGTAAATGGAGTAAAATGGGCACAGCCCAGCAAGTCAAGGGCCAGTTTTAAATGTTTGCAACCCACCATCTTTACCCATGACCAGCTGCCACCACCGTGGCATATGTTGGGGTTTCATAACAATAAAATATAATATTAACAACAAACACCAAGAGGTTAAGATATCGTACAAGCTAAAAATATTGCAAGTTCTAAGAAAAGTGGTTATTTTGGTAGTAAAGTCATATCCATTGAACAGATGCTTGCCCAACTTAGACAGAACATTTTTTAATACATCTATTTGACAAGGGAGAGAAGAGAGCCTTTGTTGGTTTTCAGCAATCAAGCAGATCAATAATATGTCTAAATGGCTGGAAGGATTTCAATGATTATGTGACATTTATTTATAAATGAATGGTTAATATGACTATTAACGCAATTGGCACAGATTTATCACTGGAGCTACAATGTGTCACTGTTCAACTGTACCATAAAATAGAGATGTAACCCATTAGGACCAATGGTGATCTATGATGAAAATAATAACTTGTCCTTAAAATTCTTATTCCTACGTGTCATTTAGTGACAGTACATGGAATATAACACAGTGGTGGCCTTCTTTGGCAGCCCAGATGTTTGCCAAGATATATATCTCATGATTTTATACCAGCCTAATAGATGGCTGAGCAACATATAAAATGTAGCACATAAACAGGGTTACAATGTGAACCTTGAAGCCAATTCTAGTGTTCAACATTCTATTTTTCTTACTCCAATTAAAGAAATACAAAACCAAGTAAGTTGAATTGTTGATAAATCTATTCAAATTTCTAAAAGCTACCCATATGCAAATCACTATCAAGGAGTGATTATATTCTATAACGGACAGAGATAAATTCAGCAAATTTCTTTGTATAAATGCACACAATTGCTTAGTGTGTGTGTATGTGTTTGTGTGAAATAGTCAATGAACATTGACACCAACCATCTCTTGTGTTATACCGGAGCATTAAAAAAGGGTATGCAATACCCATACCGGCTAGGTTAGGTTACATTTAGTCTTCCAGTGTGGTTTTCTATGTTAATATTGTTTAGGCTGAAAAAAAATTATAATATATCAAAAGTTTTACTGGCTAATCCCTCTTTATCAGTATCTCCCAGTGAGCAGAGTTTGCCATTTTGCTCAAATAATACAATTGCACGAGATGCCATTGCTTGGGCTTTTGGGAACCGCAGTTAAATTGTTGGCTTTCTATAGTAACAATCTGACATCTGAATTAAAACTATCAGAAAGCATTACTGTGCAGTGATTTATGGAGTTAACTAATCTAGGAAACCTTACGGCAGATGCTGCAAAGTCTGGGGATTTGCAGCAAACACAGTAAGATGTGTGAGTGCATGCTCAAGCGTGTATGCAAGCGTGAGTAAATATTGATGATATAATATCACGTATGTGTGCAAGTGTGCGTGGCCAATAACATGGCTCATAGTTTGGAGCAAACTTGTAATGTTTGTGTGAAAGTGTATGATACGGTGTGATTGTAAATGTGGATAATAAAGTATGAGTGGCTAATCAATTAAGCATTTTTTTTTCTGGATCCTAATATTTGGACCTGGCCCCTAGATTCATGGGAAAGTAACCAAGCTCTGTTGCAAACATGAATATTTGATACACAGACTACACCAACATTATCAGACAGCACAGATATACAATTCATATAGCAGTGTGTGAAAGAAAAATAGAAAGTGTTGCATCACCCAAAACACCAAATGAAAAAATTAACAACACATTGGTGTTCTTAACAATTATGCTGATGTCATAATTCTAGGCATTTTCTTCCTTCATAAAACAATGATCATAGAGTATTACTGTATAATTACACAAATATAATTGTCAAATTGTTAAACACCAATGTAGTATACAGATATTACACGAGGTTCCATAGAGCCATCCAGAACGTGCAGGTAGAGTAACTTGATGACAATTGCTAAATGTAATACACTAAAGTACTGATCGCACTATTCAATGAAACCTGTCACTCACACCTCCAGCTACCGTATAACCATGAATTACAAAAACAACCTGTTTCTTTTTTTAAACGGACACCAAGACCCAGAACACATGACACCAACTGCCATCTGTTTAACAGTAGCAACATCAAGCGCTGAAACAGCAATATCCATGTGTGACTGTTTAAACACGTACAAAACAAATGGACACTACTCATTGTTTTAAAGAGTCCGTGTGTAAATTCTAGGGTAAAAGAAACGATGGTTAATGTTAATTTGACGGGTAAAGTATTATGGTAGCAGCCTTCACCAACATTTAAAGCCAAAAAAGCAAAGAATTGCCATTAACGCATATTCAAATAGTCTATTTTCTATAGATGGGGAAGATTGTTAATTACTCAAAACCAGATTTGGTTACGCAATAAATAAAATGCATATCACAGATCTAACACGTGTGCGTTAGGAGAACATGGAAAACTTCATGCCATTTGCCAATGTTGATGCATTGCGAGGTTCCCTTACCACTCATACCGTCAGGGCTATTCCGTGTGAATTTTCAAGAAGTCAAAGTGAATTACAAACTTAAAGGGACACTATAGTAACCAGAACAACTACTGCTTATTGCACAATCATTTCCTTCATGCTTTTTGCAGTAAACATTGTCTTTTCAGAATGAAATGCAATGTTGCATTACAGCCTAGGGATACCTCCAGTGGGCACCCCTCAGATGGCTACTAGAGGTGCTTTCTGGGGCAGTACTGCACAGTGTGACTGACATTCAATGTCTCCACCCTCTGCATGGAGACACTGAACTTTCCTCATTGTATCAATGCATCTCTATGAGGAGATGTTGATTAGCCAGGGCTGTGTTTGGCTCTGCCCCTGATCTGCCTCCGTGACAGTCTTAGCCAATCCTATGGGGAAGCATCGTGATTGGCACAGAGAATCACTTCTGGTGATGTCAGCCAAGCAGGCAGATGAGGGGCAGAGCCAGCAGCAGCAGACTGAAATAAAGGTATAATTTTACTATATTTAGGGGGACTAGATGGTAGTTTTAACACTATAGGGTAAGAAATACAGGTTTGTGTTCCTGGCCCTATAGTGTTCCTATAAGGCCAAAATGGAAACATTCACCCAGTCAGCTACATTTTCAGTTTGGCTATTTTAGCTGAAAATATGGAGTTTGTTTTCAATTCACACTTTATTATACAATATACTCAAGCTGTTTGAAATAAGAAAGCAGGTACAAAGTATTAAAAGTGGGTACGGACAATGTATTTAGATTTGTTGCAAAATATGTATCAATTACTAAAATAAAAACAACCATAAGCATAACAGTCTAACAGTGGTATGTATTACAAAACAGACCATCATAGTGCTAGTGTGTTACACCATCAGCTGAACACTAAATCTGACGAATGTCATAATTATATGCAGTGCCTTTTACTTCTTCTGCATCTCTAGTTCGATCATCATTTATGTAACGGTTGGCAAAAATGCTCAAGAACCTATGGTACTATGAAATTTTCTCCAAATCAAATCCTGTTCGCCCTGCTCAGTCCAGAATTTGTATCAGGCCCCTTTAGCACATCACTAGCAGAGAACCAATAAGAATCAAAAGGTAATAAAAACTAAATAAACACCCAAGGCATCATATAAAATCTACAAACGGCGCCAAGAGCAACACATTATCTTTACAAAAAGCCCAATGAGAAAAGCTTGTAACACACCCAAGTGCTGCGTGTTGCTCATTGCTACGGACATTAAGTAAGATGACATTTGGATATTGTGTAGAAGTGTCACTGACACAAGTTCCCTTTACAACCTCTAAGGTACACGTCATGCACATTCAGCACTACATTTTTATGATATTCAGGAAGCCCCTCTCCAGCCATTGGCAAATTCTCTGCAAACTGGGCAGCCATTAAAATTGTTTAAAGCATTTTAAGCCAACATTAACTTTCTTCTAAATGCCTGATTATCTTAGCATTGATTTCCATGCTCTTGTTCAGACTTGTCACTAGATAATTGCACAAATTGCACTTACAGTACTTAATTGTCACTCCTATTCACCAGAGAATTGATGCATAGCTCTAAGTGTGCATCTGCCCACCTAACACAATTCACGGGCAACATGCAAGATTCCTACTAAAAAGGGCTCATATTTCATAGATTAACCTTCCAACAAACCGAGCCAGAACAATAAAAGGGACATTAAAAAGCATTTATCTAATTATTTGAAATCAAATGCAATTCTTATCATGTGAAGTCGTTATTTTATTCACAGAGATCGGGGTTTCATCTGTTCATTGGGGGTGAGTCAAGGGTTTTAAGCATTCAAACAGGACATTGATAAGACGGAATAGATCTGGCTTCAAGCCATATAGACAAAAGGACGACTAAAATAAAGCACATAAAAAATAAGAGATCTATTCACGAACCTATGAATTGCAGTGAATTGAAATCTAGATTAGCAAAAGTATTTGATTTGGAAAAATGATCGAATTCATCTAGTCACCGTATGGCTGTTATAACTTAAATTTTATCATTACAGTTTTTTCAAACTAATATATATTTCTTTTAATTATCCTTGAAGATGGTAACATTCGTGCACACAGAGCAGGAATCATAAATGTACATCATAATAATAAATATGTACTTTTATTATGACGCTCACCAGTGAGTTCATATTGACATTTACTTATTTTATGTGTGTGTGTGTATTTTGATTGTAATGAAAATGTTAGTACAAAAAAAAAAGAAGCTACAGATGGCTTCCATTCTACAGTGGAGAACCCATAGATTTACACATGCAGGGATCCACTTCATCAACTACAGATGGGCTTCCATCTCCTATCAAGGCACAGCCACAGGAATGGGCTACACACCCTTGATAAAGAAACAGGTAGTAAATCAGCCTCTTCGTCTAACCTACACATAGATATATAGATGATACTGCAAACACACTGCACAGGTGATGACTGAGTTACTGCTCTGTTGACTCCTTGCCGAGAAACATTACAGGAAATGGAAAAATCAGTAGAGCAATCAGTTGCCAAGCAATGGATTAATCATTCTTTCCTGGAGAAGGGTCTTACAGATGAAACATTGTATTTGTAACCTTGTGGATGGAATAAAAATTCTCTCTCTTAATGTCAACCAAGTGCCCAACTGCCTTGTACTTGGATATTATTCTGGACAACCTGGAGGTGTGTTTAGTGGAGATAAAATTTGGTGGGAGATTGCCTGTGTGCAGTACACCTCTAATTGCATATACATATCATTACATGATTCAAGGATACATCTGACTGCCATTATGGGATCAAGAAGGAATTCTTCCCTAGTTTGTTGCAAAATTGGAAGCGCTTCAAACTGGGGTTTTTTGCCTTCTTTTGGATCAACAGCAAAATACAAATGTGAGGAAGGCTGAACTTGATTGACGCAAATCTCTTTTCAGCTATGTAACTATGCAACTATGTAACATTACACCAAAAACTACCAGTAGTAAGTTATGACCTCCTCTCATCACATAATTAGGTAAATTCCTAGAAATCTTCATTTATTTCTTCGTCCACAGACAATTAAAGGAAGGTCAAGGCAAGTGGATCTTCCATTTTAATTTCCCCAAATAATAGAATTCTGTCACTAAACACAGAGTAAGGGGATCGTTCAGTTGCCATTTGAAGGCAATATTGGAGCTTTTTGTACCAAAACACAATAAATAAATACTTTATGATAATAAACAAGGATCCACTCTAACGGCAAAATAAACAGGAAAAGTAGATTTTATACATTTTATTTTTTTTTTATAATAAAAAGAGCAAATGATTTTATAAAAGTGAACAGAGGTGAATTTACACTCAATAAATGGTCTCCTGGCTTACCGTACACTCTGCACTGACAGATTTTAGTTGATTTTTGTTTTGTGTTTAAATATTTACTCCTTTTATTTATTTAATTTTTTATTTTACACCTGGAAGGTTAGATACACAGAAAGCGCTGCACTTTCAAATTCTCAGCCACTACACTGAAACCATGTTAAGATTCCAAACAAGGTAAAAGGTAGCAAAGGCCCTGATTTGAGGTCACCGAGAGGTCTATGGGGGTGCTATTCACTTCTATGTGTGTTGGTTTGTCCTGTAAAAAATATTCAAACTGGCTTTTTTTTTCTGTGCATAAAAAAATAAAAATAGAAAACATAACATAAGTTACTCATGTGCTATTTTGATAGTCCCCACACAATAGTATACTCTTTACCATGATGAATAAGAGAAATGCATCTGCTTCTGGGAATCTCACATGGGCTTTTTGGCATTGTTGGCTAACTATGTCAGTGTTTAAATACAGCCAGAGGTTGAGATGCAGTCAGTGACCTATTTCTGAGTTTATCATATCATAAAAGACATTACTATGGAAAAATTGTACCTGGATTCTCACCCATGGAGCTTTGTACATTTAACACTGATTGGATAATATTCACCAATGTAACACTGAAGATCTGGAGCAAAACTCCAATGGAATGCAGGTTTTACCAAATGTATGTGCCTCGTAATTGCTGCAGATTAATATTAATAACCATTATTCTGTCTAAAACAACAATCAGACATGCTGCATTCTCTTAAAACAAGCTTTATTTTAGTTTTTGAAATCTGCTCCAACCCTACCATCACAACCTTTGGAAGGTCCAGGAGATATTTAAAGGCAATTCAGGATATAGAGTGGAGGAATCCATTAGCATCAACCATTCTCACAAAAGTATTGGTTTGTTATTTGCTGTAAATCTGCAAGAAAAACACGTTCCAATATATCCTATAGGTGAGCTATGGAACTCAATATGCTGTGACCTCAATATTCCTAGATGTTGAGCCAGCTTAACAGCCAATAAAATAAACCTTATGGGGAACGCTGCCAAAACCAGCTAAGTGTTAATGCTCAAAGGTCACTGTATATGAACACAACATCTCTAGGCAGTGCAACCCATTTATTATTATTATTATTATTATTATTATTATTATTATTAATATTTATAAACCCCCAACAAATCCTGCAGCACTGGACAATAGGTGGACTAACAGACAAGTATTTGTAACAAGACAAGTTGGACACACAGGAACAGAGGGAGTTGAGGGCCCTGCTCAAATGATTACATATATATAATGCATTTGGCCTACAAAACAGAGTTGGACAACTGCTACCTTCTAGCTACTGTTGGACTACAATTATCATCAAGAACAAGAAGCATGCTAGTGATGGGAGTTGCAGTTCTAAAACCACAAAGCCATATGTAAAGGGTCTATGCATAAAAATAAAAAAACAAACACAACAACAAAAATGCCCTATGCTAAATTATAAAGGTATACCTATCCCATATTTTTTGTGGGGGAGGTTTATCAAGTGAAAAACAAATTATATTGTAGTGCAAATGTTAAATAAGGAGCAGTCACCATGGAAACCAGTAGAAAATCTCTCAACAGTTAGAATTTAGCTCCAGAATGGTACCTTTATAAACGTATTCATTTAATCTATTTAATAGATAATTTGTTCTACCTGAACAAAATAATTGCAAAAAAAATACAGCCAAAAAGAATGTGGGTCCCAAGCAAATCACTTGTGGCCCCATCTCTCTGAGAGGAGAGAGAAAAAAAAAAGAAACAATGATATGACATCACAGCGGAAATGCCCGACCTTCTCCGAGAGATTCCGAAGGCAACACGCACGGAGCCGAAGATCCCCGAAGCCGCAGACCACGCCCCGAAGACTTCCGAAGCACGGCTGGGCGCTGTCCAGCTCCTGAAACGTCTGAATACAGACCCGGCTGGGAGCGTGGGAACGGAGCGACGTGTGATGGGGGCCAGCCTCGTTAACCCCTAATGTGCTGCACCGCATCAAAGGGGCCAGATCTCTGCCCTGACATTTATCAGCCAGCCTCAGCCCACCATGAACAAAGCCCCCCAGGACTCAATAAGCAGCCCCCACCACTCTCAGTGCCATACAAAGACCTGCCGGCGCAATTCCCTACAAATCAGCACTACATTAGAACATATCACATACATTTACAAGGCACACACATGTAATAAAAAAATATGTATGTTAAAATATATATATATATATATATATACACACACACAAACACACACACACACACACACACACACAAAGCATACATGCATATAAAACACAGATATCAGTCTAGCATAGTAATATGCCAGATAAGTGTAACACTTTGTTTTAGATATAGGTGCAATCAGTACAAATTCATGGTATGCAAGATCAATAGTAATGCTCTGATGTGAATATGTTACTCTGCCTTGCAGAGGCTGAGTCCACCATGCAGAGATGATAATAAATTATCCGAAATCTTTAATATAGGCCTAGAAAAAGCACAGATACAGCAAATACTGAAACAGCCTTTTTCCCAGCATTAATAGATGATCGTCCTGTCATTTCCTCTGCCCAGGGTATGCCCCTTGCAGGATCATTATTGCATTTTGTAGATGTGCTTCAACAGCACATAAAATCCCTGGGCAGTGCACACACATATACAGATTATATAGACTGTTCCTGCATCTATAAAACTGTCCATTCTCTAACAAGTCCTACAGAAAACACAGCCCATCTGCTGATCTGATTCTCCCTACATGTTTAGTTCTGACCCCCTCCACCCCCACATCAGCTCTTAGCTACACACCCCTTCACCCACCTCCCCCAATAGCAAATCTCGTACACTCCATGCTGACCACCCCCTACCAACATACCCAGCCCACCATACTATTCATCCCCTACAAACACACCCAGCACCCCTCCCCCATGCGGATAATCCCCTTCCCACACACCCTGCACCCCCCCCCCGTGATCAGTTCCCAATCGCACAAACTGCAGTGCCCCCTAACCCCATAATCTTATCAAAAGACAATAGCGAGGTGCTTCTCCCTTGCACCCAGAGTGCAGTGATGGCGCTGGGCTACATCTTCTCCCTTTGAGATGTAATTATCCCAGCTCCAGCTAGCCTGTCACACCAGAGAAGAATCACTGTATGTTTGTATCAAGCCGTAGAATCATTAGCGTTCCCTGTGCGGTTAACATTGTCACAGCACCTGGGCTGCAAGAAACACAGCGTTCTATTCACATCAACTCCAGAACACGCCATATTCCCTCAGCCAGAAACACACAAAGCAGTTTCCCATTATCTAGGAGGGTGGGGAGGGGGAATCTGCAGCCAGACCAAAGTGTGACGATTATTAAAAGGTCAGATCTATAGGAAACACAATAAAAGCACCATATCTGCGTTCACTGGGGGTGCCAGCATTCAGCACCACTGGCTGTGAACAGCTCCCTGCAATCAGTTCACAGGGCCAGGCAGAGAAAACATGGCGGCTCACATACAGCACAGGGGAGGAGAGTGACTGACTCTACTTACTTCATCTGCTTCACAATGGTGCTTTTCCCAGATTCACCAGCCCCTGTGTGGGATCAGAGAGAGAGAGAAAAAAATGAGACTTCTAATAAGGGAAATAAATGTGTGTATCCATGTGATTGCATATATTTATACATATTATACATCCATGTGTTCTAATTTGATTTACTTTTCATGGGCATAGTGTGTAGATATATATTAACAGATACAACTATTCAACCTTATTCATTTTGTATATACAGCACATGCTCAGATAGCAAGTGAACTAAATGTAGAAAACACAATTCTATTAAACCGATTAACTAGATACACACGTTTGCCTCCCAGCATAATTTTAATCAGATATATGTAAATGTGATCCATCGGACTTGATTCCTGCATACAGTAGGCACAATCTTGACAGTTCTACAATATGGCGTATAGCATAGGGCTGTTATCTATATGATGTGGGTTATAAGTAGATGCCCATTTGCACCCAGTGATCAGACACCCAGGCTCATTGTGCTGTGTTTGACAAGTGACATGCCCCACACAGTACTAGGTAGTCATTAGCTGTCTGTAAGAGCAGATTATAGATGTACCCTGGTATGGTAGATATGGGGTGCTGATGATGCATGCCTGTAGGGCAGGACATGAATGTAGACCCAGAAGGAGAAATAAGCAAAGCATTCCATGTATGAATGAAGAGTCTAACATGCATTAAGGAACATCTAAGTAAGGTAGCTAAAGAAGAGGGATAGATCATATATATGCAATCTGTAGATAATGTGAAACACCATGTGTGTTCACCCTGTAAGGTAGTTACCATGAGGGATGTTCAGACATGCACATTCAATAGTGTAGGTAAAGGGTCCCAGTATTTACATTAAATAAGAGGGCAGATAAAGTATAGGGAGTAGATCATGCATGGAGACTTAGTAAGATAAAGGAGGGGGGCAAATCATGCATGAACACCAGGTCGATTATAGAAAGGGGGGCCGTGCATTAATCTCCAGTATGGAACAAAGTGATCAAATTATGCATATACACCCAGTAAGGTACAGGGGATAGCTCAAGCATGCATATCCAATTGTATGGGTAAGAGGGCAGATTATACATGTAGTATATTAGAGGACAGATCTTGCATGCATCCCCATTAAGGTAGATGAGTAGGGTATACATAATGCATGTACCTCAGAAGGTAAATGGGGGAGGGGCACTTTATCCATGTGCCCTATTAGGGTACATTTGTGCAAATCATACATGTACCCAAGTAGGGTAGATTATGTGGTAGGTGGCAGGTCATGCATGTACCCCATCAGGGTGGATCATGAGGCAGGTGGCAAATCATGCATGTACCCCAGCAAGGCAGATTAAATGGGAGATCATGCATGTACCCCATTAGGTTAAGCTGGGACAGAGCATGCATGTGCCAGTGGGAGAGAATGGAGAAATCAGGTAAGTAGCCTATTGGTGTAGCTTGGGGGCAGATCATACCTGCACCCTAGTAAGGTTGATAAGGATTCAAATCAAGCATGTAAAACAAAAGGCTTAATGATGGGCAGATCATGTACCCCAGTGGGACTGATAAGGTGGTAGATAATGCATGTACCCCAACAGGACAGATGTGGGGGAAGATGATTCATATACCCCAGTAAGGCAGGTGATAGTGAGGAGGTGAATAAGGTGCAGTGGGGCAGATCGGGGTACATGGGGAGGTTGGAGGGCACTAAGGCAGATGTGCAGATTTGAGGGCAGGATATTAGATGGGGTAGATGGGGCAGATGAGGCAGGTTTGGGGCAGTAGAGTAGATGAGGGTGTTGCTGGGGCAGATTGGGGGCAGTAGAGTAGATGAGGGTGTTGCTGGGACAGATTTGGGAGCAGTACAGTAGATGGGGGTGTTGCTGGGCATATTTGGGAGCAGTAAAGCAGATGGAGGTAGATGAGGCAGATTTAGGAGCAGTACAGTAGATGGGAGTGTTGCTGGGGGAGATTTGGGAGCAGTACAGTAGATGGGGTAGATGGAGCAGATTTGGGAGCAGTACAGTAGATGGGGTAGGTGGGGCAGGTTTAGAAGCAGTACCGCAGATGGGGGTAGGTGGGCAGATTTGGGAGCAGTACAGTAGATGGGGTAGGTGGAGCAGATTTGGGAGCAGTACAGTAGATGGGGTAGGTGGGAGCAGATTTGGGAGCAGTACAGTAGATGGGGGTAGGTGGGGCAGATTTTGGAGCAGTGCAGTAGATGGGGGTAGATGGGGCAGATTTGGGAGCAGTGCAGTAGGTGGGGGTAGATGGGGTAGGTGGAGGTAGATGGGGGTGTTGCTGGGGCAGATTTGGGAGCAGTGCAGTAGATGGGGCAGATTTGGGAGCAGTGCAGTAGGTGGGGGTAGATGGGGGTGTTGCTGGGGCAGATTTGGGAGCAGTGCAGTAGATGGGGCAGATTTGGGAGCAGTGCAGTAGATGGGGGTAGGTGGAGGTAGATGGGGTGTTGCTGGGGCAGATTTGGGAGCAGTGCAGTAGATGGGGCAGATTTGGGAGCAGTGCAGTAGATGGGGCAGATTTGGGAGCGGTGGGGGTAGGTGGGGGTAGCTCACCCAGTAGCAGGAGTTTGACATCCTTGGCCGCGCTAATCCCATCCTCCTTGAGGTTTTTCTCGATCTGTTTGCTTCTCTCCAGCGCAGCTCTCTCCTCCGCGCTCAGGGTACAGCCCATGACTGCTCGGGGGGTCCCGGGTCCGGCGGGAGCGGGCGGGGAGGGGGGTCCCGGGTCCTGGTCCCAGCAGCGGATGGTCCCGGTGGGGAGGTGTTGGTATATCCCGGTGGGTGTCTGGGTGGGTGACCGTGCAGGCTGTCTCTCTGTCTGTCTGTCTGTCTGTCTGTCTCTCGGTCTGTCGGTCGGTCGGTGTCTCTCTATCCCCTTCTATCTCCCGTCTCTGTCTCTCCGCTGCCGCTCTGACGTCACAAGGCGCGCGCCCGCGAGAGCGGCCAGACACTGACTGAGGGGCGAGGGGAGCGGGCTCGCGGACTGGCACCGCCCCTCTCCCCAGACCGCGTCACGTGACCAGGAGGAGCCGCTGCCATAAAGTAACAGTAACAATGTATCTCCCATACTGTGACACACTGTGACCTGCCAACATACAGGGGGAGATATGACATAGAACGGGGATGGAACTCTCAATCCCACCATCCCAGGCCAGCCAGATGAGGGGGGGAAGGGGGGGGGGGTATGATAGTAATGCACAAACTGGGTTTTGGGGAGACTCTGCTTACAGGTGAGAGTGCACCCAGCAGGCCAGTGAGTGTGTCTTGGCTGACCTACCTCTTTAGACACAATAAACAAAATCACACACACAAAAAAAGGAAGATCTGTCACTTTTCAGTGTTCCAGAAGATATAGTCTGATATAATCTTTATAAAATCCAGATTGAGACTGAGTTGGAATTTCACTGAAATGCCAACACAATCCAGAGATACAATAAAATCAAGTAGGGACTACTGGTTGACAAAAGGAGGAGCTCAGCTGTCAACCTTTGTCCAATCCCAGCAGCCGTTATAAATGGCCGCTGTGATATGCATGTCGGTACAGCAGCGGCGTTGCCCCTGGCAGCTGAAGTTCCAGGAACCGAAGAGGATCTTCATCTTGAAGCAGACGGCGGCCACAGTTGACAGCCGGAGATAAGCAAAAGTAACATCCCGTGGCCACCGGCGCACACGGGATCTATCCGTTTTATGAGTCTTTGCAAAATATGCCCTAGGCCCTAGATCAGGGATAGGCAACCTTCGGCACTCCAGATGTTGTGGACTACATCTCCCATAATGTTCTTACACACATAATGCTGGCAAAGCATCAAGGGAGATGTAGTCCAAAACATCTGGAGTGCCGAAGGTTGCCTATGCCTGCTCTAGAGCCTGCCTAATCAATCCCAGCGACTTGAGTGACAGACTTAGACACTGTCATTGGGATTTCTAAGATTAAAATATTATATATATATATATATACCCCTATCATACATTATTAAACTGCACAGTGCAGATCATTTTTTTTCCAATAGTAATAACTGCTTAATCCAAGGATAAATCTGACTGCCATTCTGGGGTCAAGAAGGAATTTTTTTCCTACCTTGTTGCAAAATTGTGCTTCAAACTTTTTTTTTTTTTGCCTTCTTTTGGATCTACAGCAAAAAACAAATGTGAGTAAGGCTAAACTTGATGGACGCAAGTCTCTTTTCAGCTATGTAACTATGTAATAGTTTCCTCTGGGATCATCCTAGAAGAGGACAGTATGAAGAAAATAAATTTGCACTGCTCACTTTTATCAAAGTTACACAAACATGCTGTCATTATGCATAAAGAAAATAAAAGGAAAGGGTGCGCCTTAAAGGGGTGGTATTAAAAAAGTACTTTATATAAGTAGATAATAAAATATAGTCCAAGTAACTTAACACTAGTCCACCGCAGTAGGTAGAGTTCTTGTGGAATGGCAGATAAAATAGATGGTCAAGAGTGTAGGCTTGTAGTCCAATGGAACATGTGTGGAAGTAACAAAAAGAAGGAACTCCAATGGTACAGTATATAGATGTACTTAAATATTTGGATTATAATAATAAGGAACTACTCACAATATCCAGAGCTAAAATCCAGCTCTGGTGTGGAATGCATGAAGTGGAATGATCCCCACTCAAGGATATATGGAGTACTTCCGATTATTAGATGTATATGACAGTACAGTAGTCCAACAGCAGAGTGGTCCAACCCAGAATAAAATATAGTGCTCACTGTATCTTTTTAAAATGAAGAGATACAAATATGAAATATACTCACAGTATATTGAGCAGGCTCACTGCTAGATGAATAGCGTATGGGTGGTATAATCCCCACCTAAGGATTCTTTGTGCTTCTTTTAGGCAATGAAAAATAATGTAGTCAGGTCAGGAAATTTAAAATAAAACAGAATAAAATATAAAGTGAACGAAAGGAAAGTATATAGAGCCCAAAAATTCCTTTATTATCACAAATTAAAAGGTTTCTAGACGCGTTTCGCCTGAACAGGCTTCTTCAAGTAGAAACTAGTAAAAGCATAGACCTGACACACATGAGCTTATATAGGATACATTAATTGCATTGAGATTTGAATATTCCCGCCATAATGACGTCATCATAATCTTAATAGAAAGATACAGAATAAAAATTAAACTTTGCAACATGGGTAAAGGTAAGTAAACTATTAGGGTGTATTATAGAAGATTATTTTTAATATTATTTAATAAAAACAAGACTTTAAAATGCTTAAAATAGAGCTTAAGATGGGAGCTGACAACCACAGAGAGCAGTCGCATGCCTGCAGTGCTCTGGGCCAAAATCGTCAAGAATTGACAAGCACCCCAAAAATCAGCAGTGCCCCACCAATATCTCGGCGACTCATCCACACCACACTATGGGGAAATGAGCAAAAAAGGTAAAAGCCCACTCAGACGACGGCACAAGAAGAATAGGGGACATATTTCTGGTGCGGCCTAAACCTAAAATGGCGGCGACGCCTGACTCCCTAGGCCTATCCTCGGAAGAGGATCCACTGGACTCCCCAGACGCCATCCCTGAGGCAGACGACCCATTCTCGGCCATACAATTAGGTGACCTCAGGGCTCCTGCAACTAAAGGAGACATCCTTGGCCTACTGAAACACCTGCGCACATGGTTCCATACAGACATAGCGCTGCTCCGTGAGGAGGTCATGGCCGTAACAAATAGGGTGAAGGGCACAGAGGAGGACATCTCCTCCATAGCACAACGACAGACGGGTGCAACAGAGCAAATACGGCAACTCCAAGGCTCACACTCACACCTTGCAGGCCAGAGTGGATGCAATGGATGATGCCAGGAGACACACCAACATTAAAGTCCGAGGTATAGCTGAAACGGTCAATGACATGGAGCTACCTCACTTTGTCCAGAGCCTTCTGTCGGAGATTCTGCATCCCAAGCAGGCGAAGATCCTACAACTGGACAGAATACACAGGCTCCCCAAGTCTCCCCGTGCACTGGCAGGCGCACCCCGTGATGTCCTCCTTCGATTCCAGTCCCTCCGAGATAAACAAGCAGTAATGGAAGCCATCAAGAACAAATGCCCGTTCCCATTTAAATATTCCCAACTCACCTTCCTACAGGATCTCTGCAGGGCAACGTTAGAGTGGAGACGCTCAGTCAACCAGGTCGCCAACACCCTTCGAGAGGTGTCCAATACAGATGGGGCCCATCTCACACACTCATGGCCACCCAGGGTATGACCACCTGCCGACTCACATCAGCAGCTAATGCCGACCCTTTCCTCCACAGTCTGGGACTAAACAGACTCAAGAATAACGCTTCCACCCCTGGACACTCCTGGGACGTACCCAATATAGTCTCCTTCATACCTCGCAATGAAGCCGATACAGGCTGAGACACCACAAGCGGACTTGGGCTTACCTTTACCCTTTCGCAGAGAAGTGTTCCGATGGACTGGCAATCAATATTAATTTGGTTATTATTTAAAGTTTTCTTTCTGCATGTTTAGCCAAAGTTATATTGCTTCTATAATTTGCAGCTGATCTAGCACTGGTCCTTAAAGGACAGACAGACCGATAACATCCCCCCACCCCCGGCTCAGAGGTTAATGAGCACTACCCTTTTTTTTTTTTTAATTCTTTATTTTTCTTGTGCATATTAAAGAACATACAGTTAGTCTTGCAGCGCCACAACAGCATCTGCAGGCTTGTCATGAACATTGATCTGTTATGGCATGTGATTGGCTAGCACATTTTTATAGTATCTTATCATGAGAAACAAACGATTACAAACTGTTCTATAACGTATAGGTTAAGCATTAGCAGGAGCATTTGCAGATTTCGTAGACGAACTGTAGGATAAGGACCGTTAGTTACATGCTTAATTTTTACACACCGAAGAGTAAAGTGTTAGTCAGTTGCTATTAGGGATTCAACTAATTATCCCAAAGTAGGCAGCCAGGGGGACCTGCTTAATTTTATATGACCCAAACATATTAGCTCATCTCGCTGTTATAGCATTTGTACTAGCTAGTCATCCGAGTATGCCCTTTTTGCCTTGCTCTTAGGTTAACATAATGGAAGGCTCAGATCAAGCATAACCTTGCAAAAATCATATTAGTTTTAAGTAAACAAGCTAGCTGGACCCCCCTCTGCTTTAAACAGTATGTCGCTATTGACTTGCTTGGTGTCAAATTCCTGTGTGTGTGTTAGTGGCTGCGTGAAGCTTCCGTGGTTACATTCTAGGAATATGTGGGTTCAACATGCATGAGACACTAAGTTTTTATCGCAGGCCGAGCAGAGAGAAGAAAAACATAAACATAAACGTTTAAACGGCCACCTTATTCTAGACCTGCCAGGAGAAGGCCTTCACTCCCCATGGCTAAGCCACATGGCCAAGACACCCCTCAACCCAACCCCTTCACTTACGAAAAATAAAACACTTACCCCACCTACTCTTTATGCGTTATAGGCATAACAGTACATTGCAATGTAAATGATGTCACGACTCCAAGATATTTTGTGTATATGACGTGTTTTCACCTTCAACCTGCCACATGAGGGAGTGGGGCAGAAATAACCATTTGCCATACTTAACATGTTACCTTTACGCTTAGTATAATATAACCCAGAGACATAAATGTCTTGCAGGCCTGTGAAATCCAAATAAGTGCCGCTACTTTTTGCCTTTTCCTCATATAGCATAACACATACCTACCTCTTGTCCAGCTAGCGAGACAAGTAGTGCCTACATGCTCTTGCCATAGACTTAATTTAATGCCAAACATTTTCGGTAGTTACTTGCTTATATGTTTTACTATGTTCTTATTCTTATCTTATTTTTATTGTTATTTTATCCTAATTTTATTTTTATTTTATTTACCGCACATATGTCTAGTTTTGCCCCTAGCATGGCAACACGTAATCTGTCATTTAAACTAGACATGTCTACTCAATAAAAAAAAAGAAAATTTGTGCACACAATATCAATACTAAGCCAATGTCGTAACATGTCTGAAAATGCAATGTTTGCTCCGCTGTCGTGGCGAGGCAATCTTATTCTGTATAAAATAAAGAATTTTTAAAAAAGAGAGAGTTTAAAAAGAATCACGTGACTCTAAAAACTCTATTTTAAGCATTTTAAAGTCTCTATACCATTTAAACAACATACTTCCTGTGGCAAACTAGTGCTGACCCAATTCTGACTCTTTTGTCATTATGTACAGCAGTCAATATTAGGAACCAACCAGCTGGTGGAAACTTTCTCAAGAGGACTCCTCACCCCAGGGCAGGACAAAGAAAAGGGGAGGCTGCTACCGCTGAGCACAGTTATCCACAAGGAAGACAAGACCACCAGAATCTAGGTACACATATTGCGTACATGCCGCATTCTGCTTTCTTTCTCCTCTGCCGGGTTACATAGTTACACAGGCTGAAAAGAGACATGTGTCCATCAAGTTCAGCCTTCCTCACTGTTTTGTGCTGTTGATGAGGGTTGCCTGTCACAGTACCCTCACTGCAGACAGTGCTGTGCCAGGATCCACTACACTGTGACTGCCGCTGCATCCGTGGGTGAGATGACACCAGGTTGATTACTCGACCAGAGTAAGCTCCTGCCTGGTGGTGTCTCTCCATGGAGGGTGTCATTCAGGTGCATTCCGCACCTGCATAATAACGCCACTGATCTGAAGTCTTCTTTCTTGTAAAGTGTATTAATTTCAGTCCAAAAAAAGGCCAAAACATAATTTTGAGGTGCATAACTTGAAACAAACAGACAAAAAAAATGACAGATCTTATAAAACCACCTAAAAATTAAAAACAGCCATGGAAAAAAATGTAATCTATTTTCGACCCACGAGAGCTCCGCACCGAATGAGGCTTCAAGGCAGAAAAAGCATTAATGAAGGCTTACCAGCACTTTGAATTCTCTGTAGAGTAGGCTGATGTGCAAGTCTCACTTCTCTCGAGACTTGCCATGGGAATATTCCCACAGTTATGTAGAGGCCACACACGTGGGAGCTTAGAGGGGGAGCCCAGACTATTAATTTATAGCCCCTATCCACCGCTGGTATAAAAGTAGTAGCTTCTAATCACAACAATATGTCCACTAATCTGACCCAACCTCCTAGATATGGAGGGGATCCGAAAACTTGTAGGTGGTTAATCAATCGTATAGAATTCCATTTTAAGATGTCCCCCAAGTCTTTCTCTACTGAGGGGTCTAAGGTTGTTTTGTTCATGCACCAACTTACAGACAAGGCTTTATTTATTTATTTTATAAAATATTTTACCTTGATGGATACATTGAGATTTCTCTCGTTTTCAAGTATGTCCCTGTCTTTGTCCACAAAACATTGCATTGTTACAATAGGATACAATATTACAAAAATACAATATACAAACTACGTATATATATCTATATTTGTGTTAAGGGCTCATGATAGTACAGAAGATACAAACACTGATAAGTGTGGGATAGTGTGAAAGAGCAAGTCGGTTGTGGTGTGCCGGAACCGACGATGAGGTAGGCCTGCAAATAAAGAGGGCCCACCAATAAGAAATGTATGAGAAAAGGAGTTAATAAAAGAGGAGTGGGTGGGAGGGTGATGCAGCGCTGACCTCGAACGGTATGGAGCCAGGTAAGGGGTGTCCCTTAAGTAGGGAGAAGGTGAGTCATACGCCCCTCCCACAATTACAGGCCAAAAGGCCTTAATACTTGTGTTAAGGGATCATGATAGTACAGAAGATACAAACACTGATAAGTGTGGGATAGTGTGAAAGAGCAAGTCGGTTGTGGTGTGCCGGAACCGACGATGAGGTAGGCCTGCAAATAAAGAGGGCAAAAGTAGAAAATATACTTTATTACGAAACGAGCAATATACATACTTCAACCAGACATATCTTGAAAGGCATTTCTAACTTCTTGTACCGGGTTAGGTATGTATCTAGAGTATGCAGAAGACTTCCAGCGCCCTAGTGACTTGATAACATGTACTGGAATGTTTGCACTGGACGCTGTGGAGGCCGCCCCTATGCGGAAGGAGTGGCCCGAATAGTTAGCTGATTTTAGGCCTAGTTGTGTAAGTAGGGACCTGACGTGGGTCATGAAGGTGGTGGTAGTGAGTACCGAACCTTGTAGACAGAAAAGTGGTTGAGATGGTGATGCTTTGAAATGCTGAGTATAGGTGTCCAGTAATGTGACGGGGCACCACACGTTGTGGGTAGGATAGTATCTAACCTCTACCGGGGGTGCGTGTTGATTGGTTTTGGAGTGATGCAGAGCTAAAATATAGTAATCCATGTGTTTCGTTAAGTGTGAATGAAGCAGAATGTGAGTGGACTGGGATGTGTTGATGGCGGTAAATTCTCTTGGTCTCAAGAAACCATAAAAAGCTACGTATATGGCGGTTTTTATAACAAGGTTTGTGTTGTTCGCAAAGGGTTTTGAATCTAGTAGGCTGGATAAATCCTTGAAGATATTGAAGTCTATAGGTAGCCTTTGCGCGGTACGTGGGGGTTCGGATCTCTGGATACCTCTAAGGATGTTTTTTATCTGGTAGGAGGACATGAAACTTGTGTTGTTTGGTTGTAATGTTAGCATGTGATGTTGTATGCCTGTCAGATATAGCTTGATTGTGTTGTAAGATAATTTAAGTTTGAGGTGGCAAAAAGAAGCAAAACCTAACAAAGATGTCATGATGAAAGGTTGTGTGACGTTGTGCAGTGACAGGAATCTTTTAAATAGAAGGAAAGCCCTGTCATATGTTCTCCGGGTATTGGTGGACAGTGCTAATTGTGCCAATGTCCTGCTATGTTGCATAATAGCTTCTAGTCCATGACTAGCTGGTGGAAAGGTGGAGTGGTCGTGGCTGTACGTGCGGCTGACGGAAGTATTTGCCGAAAAGCCTGAAAATTGAAACGAGACAAATTGTCAGCAGCCGTGTTACAAACACCTGGGACATGGACACAAAACAAGAAGAAATTATGGCATGCAGCCAGCCAGGTGAGTTTCCTCAAGAACCTCATAATGGTCAGTGACTTGGATCGGCCTTTGTTTATGATGTGGCAGGTAGCTTGGTTGTCTGAGTGGCAACGTACTGACGAACCTGCCCATAGATGCCCCCATGTCACGGCAGCTGCCACAATGGGATACATCTCAAATAGAGCTGAGGTAGTGGTAAAACCTTCCAGGTCCTGTACCTCTGGAGGCCAGCTACCCCAAAGCCATTCATTCCCGTAAATTGCTGCAAAACCTGTGGTAGACGCCGCGTCTGACCAGATGGTAGGTGAGGAGTCAGACAATTTAGGGAGAAACATGCTTTTCCCATTCCAGGTGGTCAAAAAGTTTCTCCACATAAGTAGGTCTGCCGTGGCTTGGGTATCCAGTGGTAACCTGTGTGCATCATGTCTAAACAGTGGGAACATGGTTAGGAGCCGTGAGATGAAAGCCCGGCCTTGAGGTATAATGCGCATGGCAAAGTTCAGTGACCCAAGTAGAGACTGCAATTCTTTGCGATTGCAAGTACCGAGGTGTATGTAGAGGTTAATGTTGGTGAGAATGTTCTCTATCTTGGTGCGTGGCAGGCTGGCTTGCATGGTGGCTGAGTCTAGCATGATTCCCAGAAAGGTGATGACTGTATCTGGTCCTTCAGTTTTGGTGGGGGAGACTGGAACACCCACCTGTTTAAAAAGACTGATGGTTTCTATGAGGCTACTGGGAGGGGAAGTGTTCTCTTCGATCAGTAAGAAATCATCCAGGTAGTGTATAACTGTAGGGCATCTGGCTACATTTAATAATAACCAGCATAATGTTTCGGCGAATACGTCGAAAATGGCCGGACTACTTTTTGAACCAAACGTTAGGCGTGAGAAAAAGTAGTAGTGCCCGGCCCACTTAATGCCATGCAGGTGCCATAGTGTAGGGTGGATAGGCAATAATTTGAAGGCATTTGTAATGTCAGTCTTGCTGAGCCATGCTCCGACCCCTGCCAGCATGATAGCTGTAATGGCGTGATCTATGGTGGAGTATTGAAGTGAAAATTCCTCAGAGGGGATAAGGGAGTTCAGACTAGGTGAGGCAGAGGTGTGAGGTGCAGACAGATCGATGATAAGTCTTTGTTTGTGGGAAGATTTCCCTGTGACAATACCGATGGGGTTTGTCCGCCATGTGGAAAAAGGAGGGGACTGAAAGGGTCCCAATAGGAAGCCCTCTGCCACTTCTTTGGCTATGAGTGTGCTAACCGCTGTAGGGTTTTGTTGTGCAGATTGTAAATTAGGACATTCAAGGATTCCTGAAGGCATGTGTATGAGACCAGTATGGAATCCTTGTGATAGACCAGTGATGATGAAGTCTACCAAATGTCTAGATGGATGTTGTGACAGTAATGCCGTGAGTACAGAAATATTTATCTCAGTTAAGTATTGCTTAGGGTACATTTTATTTGGACACATGGTTTTCGCATGTGCCCTAAAACATTTTGAACATATATGCAATAACCGACAACCGCTGTAATTACATGCACCGACATTGAAATTATTACATATTTGGGACTTCCCCAAAAACTTGATAGGTCGACCCAGTTTGTCTTTGGGTGTTCTCTCTGCCGAAACAGCGGAGCTAGTGCCCTGCGAGGTGGTAGGTTCGTTCGCAGTGGTCGGACAAAAATTGGCAGTATGAGCCATGGAGGAGCAGTGTGCACAGGCCGGTGCTCTTAGACCTGCAAAGTGCCTGCAAAAAATGATTGTATCAATCTTACTCCAGTTGGACCTTGTCCCGTACTGTGAGAAGGCGCCAGACACTTTGGCAGAAAAGGATCTATGGTAGTCATAGAAAGCTGACCCACCATATTTGTTGCCCAGATCAACCAGCCTGTGCATATATAAGTCAAACTCCTCACGTCTGTGGGGATATACCGTACAGATCACATCCCGATAAATGCCAAAAGCTAATACAAATTCTGGAATGGTTAGCTTCCTATTTAATCGTGCATCCCTAGATTTGACCACCACAGAAATATCGTCATAAGCGTAGGTCTTATGTTCCACTATATCCTGGGAGGCAATTAGTAGTGAGGCCAGATTGACATCTTTACCTTCCAGGATATCTCTCCTGAGGTGCTCAGGAATCATGTGGGCAGGGTAAACCTCTTGGTCATCCGAGGTGATAGCTGGAGAAACTGATTGCGACTCCACCACTGATGGGGGAATTGCCGTGGCCGGTCCAGCCATAGTGAGGGCTGTAGTGACCGATTCAAGTTTCTCCAGCCTAGAATTGACCTTGCTCATGGATGCCATGAGGGACGTGAGCATGTCATGTATGTTTCCTGGGTTGGACTGGCTCGACCCTTCCCCAGCGTCCATGTTATCGGTTGAGGTGTGTAGTAATTTGTAAAGTTCCGCTTTCCTTGCTGTTGCTGGAAAAGGGATTTGTCGTCTCCTGAGTTCGCTAGTGATGCGAGGGATAGTCCATGATCTGAAAGATGCTGGACTAGCCGTATCTTCCTCCTGTGATGGGGTGTTTGTTCTAGCCGGAGTCCTTGGGATGGAGAAATCCTCTACCCCTTCTTGAGACATACTAGATTACAAAGTATATGGTTAGCGTAAAAAACCCCAGGGGATGTACTGGCAGGCTAATTATGCCGGATGAGGCGAAAAAATTAATCTTGTTCTTTGGTGACAGGTGAGGCCCTGCTAGTTGCCAAGTGGCTATGAGAGGCTCTATCTATGCGTTGGCGCGAGGGGTTATTTGAGGCCACCCGACGTAGTGGCAGGAATTCGTAGGCCTCTCGGTGACAATACAAGAAAACAGGGGAAGGGAGTGACAGGTGGCACCCTCTCTATAATTGCGAGGCGGCTAACTCACGTGTGGCCCGGGGGGCATTACCTCCGAAACGTTGAGGCGGGGTGTTGGCCTCGCGGACCACTAAACGATAGGCAGAATGCCCGGAGGGGGGATACCTATTTGGGCCTATAACCCCTAAAATTTGCCAGTACTCTATGTCCTAAGTAGAGGAGGAACCATATGTGATGTATGGCGTGAGCAGGCTTAACGTACCTGGTAGTATGTATGAGTTTGATAAGCGATAGGTAAAGAAAACTGGAAAAACCTAAAGGGATAGAAAACCAGATATGATAGTGTGAGAATTGGATCCTATGATACCAATTTAGACTAGTTAGCTGTGATGAGTGCTAGCAGTACATATGGAAGGGGAATTTATGAATGGTATTGGCCCGACTGGCCCTGTTATGTGGTATGGTAACCATGCTTAGGGTGTGTATGATATGTCTCTATGGTGACAAGATTAATGCGTATGATTTAGTAATGCTAGTGTTTGTAGTATAATAAGGTGCAGGATTTAAAACAATACTGTATATTTTAGGCCGTAAACGTAAGCCATGAAAAGAGGTAAGTACGAGGTACAGAAATATTTGAGAAATTATCCCAAATTAGGAAAACAACGTGACGTATGAGTGGTTGAATCAAGACGTGTGATTCAACCCGAAAGTTTGTGAGATTTTTTGAGACCGTGTTCTTGTGTACTTGGTATGTCGTTTGAGTACACAAAGAAAAAGTCAGAATATATAAGTGCCATGTAAGAAACGTGAGTACATGGTATGATAGAAACGTAATTTCTAAACATAATTTATAACCTAAATCCTACATGAAATATCTGTAAAAATGTAAAAGCTTGTTTAAGCATAACTCCATAAATATATGTATATAACATGAAGAATTTCAATAAAACTTAATAATGCCATATCTGCTAATAGATTGAACCATAACCTAATAAATACTTATTTATAAGTAGTTAACAGGGGTATTGCCCCAGTTATATGCAAGGATTTCGTAATTTGCATAAATAAATAACAGTAATAACATGAAACCAACTATAGCTACTGATATTGCAGAACAAGTTTGCTTAGTACAAGAAAAACCGAAACCGACATGCCTGCAGGCAGCAAAGGGGTTAATATGCCTGTGACTTGGCCGTAAAGCGTGTGGCCGTAAAGTAAGGCCGTTTTAAAATCGCGACGCCGTGGGAAATGATCCGGGCGACGGACTTACGATTTTGCAGTCCTGTGGACTTAATCTGCGACGAAACACCGGGTATGTGCGTGGCTGAAACGGGCGGAAAACCTGTAAGGATTCCTGGACACAGCTACACCAAACGAAACCGCGGATTTTTTTGAAAAGCAAGATGGCGCCGTACGTGAACCAGAAGTGGATTCTCGTGCAGCGCTGACCTCGAACGGTATGGAGCCAGGTAAGGGGTGTCCCTTAAGTAGGGAGAAGGTGAGTCATACTCCCCTCCCACAATTACAGGCCAAAAGGCCTTAATACATATACACACATATATAAATGTAATACCTAACAGGTAATATATATATTCAACCATGACAGGTGCATTCTGTGCTGAGGTAGTTAACTCCCTAATACCGTGGGAATTAGGGAGTTATCTACTAAGAGGCTGCAAGAGAAGTGCCTTAGTCCCGAAATTCCGAAGTTCTGAAGTGCTGAAGTGCCAAAGTTACAAAGTCCAGAATTGCGGAAGTCCAGAATTTCGGAATGCCAAACCGAACCGAAAATTTTCCCCATGCACATGCCTACAAATTGTCTCATGTTTAGCTAAGATAAAAAGGTTTTAGCTATGATATGTCAGGAAAAATGTATCAGCAAAAATCACACCGCTGAGTTCTATCAATATTTCCACTGTTCCACCATTATCCACAGAAATACCAACTCTTTACTTACACCTCAGGTCTGGTTTTTTATAAGAAGGAGGTACACACAAGTTACCATTTCATAGACCCTATGACTGTTCCATTGACTGTTCAATATCTCCTAAATGCTTTAGTTTCTGTTCCTATTCTCAGATATCCCAATCCTACTTTTTGTTTTATATTGGAGGTGGGTGCGTCTGAAATAGGAGTAGGTGCTGTACTTTCACAGTGCAAGTCCCCAGACCAACCGTTACACCATTGTGGATTCTATTCCAGAAAACATACACCAGCCGAGCATAACTATGACATAGGGAATAAAGAGTTATTTGCCATAATTTTTGCAGTGAAAGAATGGAGGCATCTCCTAGAAGGATCTGAAGATCCTATCATAGTTTTGACCGATCATAAAAACCTGTCTTACTTAGGAGAGGCAAAAAGATTAAATTACCATCAGTCTAGATGGAGTCCTGGTTTATCCTGGGTTAACGTTCTTATTACATACAGACCAAAACCATATAATTCTAAAACTGATGCTCTGTCTAGGCAATTTAATATTGTCGAAGAAGACAAGATTGAGGAAAGTTTTGTTATTCCTTCAGAAAAGATATAGCTATGACCATTTTCTCCTGAGAAAAAAACAAAAGATAAATTGTATGTCACACCAGTGAGAAAGGAGATCGTGTCCTTATGTCATGAAAGCAAGACCGCAGGACATCCTGGTATTACTAAAACCATAACACCATTGCTCTTATCTTATATCTCATGACATTTGGTGGCCATCCATAAAAAGGGACATTAGGGAATATGTCCAAGCATGTGATGTTTGTGTACCTAATAAGGTTATACACAAAGTTCGATGTTGTCTGCCCCAACCATTGCTTATATCTACTAGACCTTGGTCTAGTTTATCCATTGACTTTATTGTTGATTTTTCCCCTTCACATGGACTCACAATTATTCTTATGATTGTAAACAGGTTTTCTAAAATGGCTCACGTTATACCCCTTTAAAAACTCAATTATTCAGAAGAATAGGCTTTTCTCCGGTGAGGTGTTTCGTCTACATTGTATACCTCTAGAAGCTATGGTCCATTGGTGGTGTCTAAGTGCAGTAAAAAGACTAGATGTTTCAAAAGTAGACAGCTGCTGAAGAAGACTATATGAGGCACAATAAATGCTATTTTTTAAACTTCCCTTATTGCAAAGTCTGTTGTATTTAGAATATCTTATCTCGTTCTCTGTTAATAGCCTGCAAGAGCTTGCAACAGCTTGCTTACAGTTCAGTTAATAGAGAAGAACATAATGTGCTGTAAAACTTAGTGAAACCCTTTTTTCATGGATGTTGAGTGGGTTGCGTTGCCCTCAACACTTCCCCAAAAAAGAAAAAATCCCATGGGGTTTAATATGACCTCCATTGCTAGAAGTTACTAGAAAGGGCCCACTGGGATGGGGCCTGTAAAGTAACAGAGGGGTTCTAGTTCCCCTTTGGCATTGGGTGGGTGATATTAATTCAAATAATGAGGGGGAGTGGACTGAACATCCTAATTTTCCTCTTGCCGTTACCCAATGAAAATGGGTTGTGCCTACTTATAAACCCAGGAATCCCCCCACACACACACCCACACAAACCTGTGCCATTGTCATCTTCCCATCAACCCCCTCCCAGTTGGCTATGGGTCCCCAATCCCTTTTCAAACACATCAAAATCAAGTAACCTTATCTACCCTTTCCACCCTAATAGTACGGAGGAGGGATTAATCTAATACTTGTAACAAAATGAAATTATAATCACCACCACGAGAACTACTGAAAATATAAAACATCTAATTTCCGAAAAGCCCAATGAAAAAACAAAAACATATTTTCCTCAAAAGGCTCTATGCAGTAGGAGTATAAAGGTGGAAAATCCTATATAAAGGTTTTCCTACACTTTGAATTCTCGTTAGAGGTAAGACTCTGACAAGCAAGTCAGATTTGGTGTATAGAACATTCCTCTGTAGTTTCATTGCTTAACTCACTGCCATTTAGGAGTTAAATCACCTTTGTTTCTGTTTATGCAGCCCTATCCACACCTCCCCTGACTCACACAGCTTGCATTTAAAAAATGGTTTCATTTTCAATCAGATTTAACTTACTTTAAAAGTTTGTATATTCTGCTCTGTAACTTGAACTTTAATTAGCTATAACAAGCTATAAACAGAGCAGGAGATAATACATTCTAAAATAAACAGAATTTGCAATAAAGGAAGTGTAAACATTAGATGACTCTTTACAGGAAGTGTTTAGGAAGGCTGTGTAATTCACATGCTGGGAGGTGTTTTTAGGGTTGTATAAACAAAGTGATTTAACTCCTAAATGGCAGAGAATTGAGCAGTGAGACTGCAGGGGCATGATCTATACACCAAGACTGCTTCATTAAGCTAACATTACTTTTGTGACCATAGTGTCCCTTTAATGTGGCAACTGGCTTGCAAGCACTGGCCTGCTGTCAAATGGTTAATCCTTGCAGCGCCAAGTGTTTTAAAATTATTTACCCACTGGCTGCTAATACTGCCAGCAGGCAAATAGTACTTCAAATCATTGTTTACTGATTTACCTGTAATACCATAAAAAAAACCACTTCATATAAATACATCCATGCATTCAAATATCAGCTAAATCGGGAAATACTCAAACTTTACAACACACAAAGTAGATATAAAAACAAACATGCCTACATTCACACCCAGGCACTGCACATGAATACAACCCTTCAAAGATGGGCAAAGTTACATAGCTGGCAAAGCATTGTGAGAGTTGTATGGCTGTTGAAATCTATAGGGAGGCCAAACAATCGTTTCACTAGGTCCCTCTACATTAGTTTGACAGAGGCACTGTGTAATGATATATGGGTCACTCTGGGTCTACTTAGTCACCCACAATGCTGAAAGACACACTCAGCATATAACAGCCCGGGGCAAGTTCCACTCAATAAGATGGGGGGCAGGATAATGTATAATGGTCAGGTGGAACTAAATGGCAGGACTACAGCACACCATAGATAATTGCAATACCATGTGAGACCAAAGAATGGAGTTCTTAGGGTACCTGTTGCAATATGAGCATAAAAAAACTAAAGAGTCTGACAAGAACAGTGAAAAGGCCATGCTTGAACTCTAGAGGGTAATGTACTATATATATATATATATATATATATATATATATATTAAATCAAATCAATGCATACTACATTGGCTTTCTAATACCACAGAAAAGAATTGTACAGTATAATCCAAGCTGGTAAATAATGGAGGAATACTACACAAAAATACTGTGACAAACTTACTTCCCTGTGTGTGTTTGTCCAGGATCTTTTGGCAACTGCGCAGCCCTCTAGGGTAAGGAAGCCAGTCCAAGACAAAGTCCAGTTTCAAAGGCCTCTGGCCTGTTTATTTTCTGTTGTTAAGAAGTAACAGGATACAACAGGATACAACAGGATACAACAGGATACAACAGGATACAACAGGATACAACAGGATACAAAAAGCAGCAAACCTTCTTTCTCGTCAAAACACTTCCCTCACTCCACCCTGCTTTAACTGCAGTTATATAGCTGCTCACAGCCCCTACAGGTGAGGCTAATGGCCTCGTTAGGCAGTGAGCCAGAACTCCTTAGAAAACCTGGGCTGGACTCATGCACAGCCACTATGACAGTGGGTGGAGAATCGGCCCACAGTGCTCTTCCGAATACTCCACCCCAGGGACCCAGATAACAACATAGAAAAAAATCTACATTTCAACTTAACTTTCCCTGGGGCTGCATGTGCTTACCCACATGTCAGGATAGTGGCTGCGTAAAAGTCTGGGTGCCAGATATACACCCCTGACCACCATCCCCAACACTCTGTCACAATACAAAGAAATGGAAAATAAAATATTTACAATATATGGTAATCAACTCACAGTCAAATATTCAGGGCTGACTTTACAGGTGTTCCAGAGGGACCACTAGAACCAAGCCTCAAAATGTAGTGCCCTTCTTTCCTGATTTGAAAGCCACCCTAACTGGGAGCAGTCATGCACTCATCTCTGTTTGTAAATTGATGTAACATGGTGTTACGGTTTACTGAATGGCTGATCATGTGGTAGACGCAGCAATCAGTGCTTTTCACAGCCAGGGTTGTATTAACATAGGGACTGGTAGAGCTGCAGCTCCATACCCTTGTCATATGATAGGCCCATGTTCCCTGACTATAAAAAGCAATGACTGCACGGCAGTGATGGGCAGTGTGCCTGCCTGTCACTGTTACTGCCTGTGCAGTGTCTCAGTCAGTGAAGCTGGTAGTGGTGAAAAGATGTGACATCACTTCTCTTCCATTTCCCCATCAGGACCCGGCCACTAGGAGAATACAGGGAATACAGCACAACTACTGCTCCTGTTTCCGCATGTTAGAGCTACAATCTCCAACCCTCCTCACTCCCTTCTTGTCCTCGTATACATCCCTATGACTCCTTCCATTACTATAATCCCTACCTATCTATCCTCCTATTAGCCAAATTCCCATCACTTTCCAACCCTCATTATATTCCCCTTCCCTGTCCTCCCATTACTCCAACCCACTCATTTACTTCCTTCTACTTATCAGAAGACTTATCACTTCTGATTATCTCAGCCAGTGAGGCGGGTCAGAAATCCATGTTTGTGTTCCTGATCCTAGAGTGTTCCTTTAACAAACTCGAATCAGTTGGAATGTACATACCTTCATTGTGATTATTATATTATTGTTTAACATTTTGTTCCTGTTCCTTCCCTTTTTTTTTTGTCTTATCTCTGACTTGAAAACATACCTTCCCTGCCTAGTGATGAATAATGTCCAAACCCTGGGCTATCTCAGCGACCCATTCAATCAAATGGCTCATATGGGATACCACACTGTAATATACTATTATAAGATCTCAATTTGCCACACAAGCAGAGGATGTCATTTCAGGAAATGAAGCAAATGGCTCCCATAGTAGTGTGTCTACAGGAGACACACTTCTGCTAATTAAACGCTCCCACTTTCTGTTTCTCTAAATTCCACATGAACTTCCACGCATATACACCAACAAAGACCAAGGGAGTCTCAATACTGATAGACAAGGATTGGACTTTTACTTTACACAAAAAATATACTGACACAAAGGTGTAAGTGCTGGTGATAGTGCGTTTACTTAATGATACCCCAGTAACGTTAGCAAACTTCTACTTCCCAAATTGAAACCAAATACAATTCCTAACCAAGTATTTTGGGAAGTTTAGAGAGAGGCAATTATTTCTGTGTGGGAACTTCAATTTCATCATCAACCCAATGCTGAATACCAGATGTTCAGGACACCCCTCAAATAGGTTCTTTGCATATGGAGCAAAGTAGCCGAATTTCTCCATAAACACTCCTTGTATGATTGCCAAGCCCAGGATCTGCCCTGGGTGCCAAATGCTCTAGGTACCCCCCTGAGTGTACCACAGCGTAACAGTCAGATGTCATCGGTATAAACAAAGCAAATAAAAGCAGAATCTAGTGCTCTCTGTATTATTAGAATAGGTAAAAAGATAAGAAGGAGGTATACTCATAAGCAGGGCCGTTGCAAGGATTTTTGCCGCCCTACGTGAAAATTTCATGCAGACTTACCTACACTGACCCATACACACACACGCTCACACTGACCTCCCACACACACACACACACACTGACCCATGCAGACACACACTGACCCATACACACAAACACACACACACTGACTCATAAAGACACACACTGACCTATGCACACAAACAGACCTATACACAGAAACAGACCCATACATACACATTGACGCATAAAAACACACAGTGACCCATGCAGACACACACTAACTAATAAAGACACACACGCTGACCCATACACACACAGAGACCCATACATACACATACACACTGACCCATGCAGACACACACACAGACCTACACACACACACAAACACACACACACACAGCCCCAGTAATGCGGCCGCCGCAGCTCGCTCTATATGATCAATTCAACTTGGTAAGGGGGGGCGGCCAGATGAGCAGTAAAGCCACACACCGGCAGAAGCGCCCCAGCCGGCCGCCAACTTAACCTATAGGACACGCCGGCCCTGCTCACAAGAGGAGAGCCATATCAGGTATTGCTCAATCCTAGGTGGTATATTCCACACCAAGGAAATTACTGTGGGAATCCTCCGATTAAAATCTTCAAAGATTAAAGTAGGAAGGTTCAAAATCCATAAAATAACTAGTTTTATTGCAAAACAAATAATAAAACCAAATACAGTATAAAAACATTAACGCGTTTCACCTAAGAATAAGGCTTTTGCAAAGTGGTACAGTATCTTGGACCTGTCCTGTTTAAATAGCACACAAGTTTTTTTTTTTAAAAGGTCAGATGATGTCATCAATCATGTGACCAAAATTTAATTAACTTGAGAATTATATAAAATGTAATTTACAATAAGAGTTTAAAAAGAGAAAAGCATATATTAATACATATAATAAAATAGCATTAAAATGAAAATCCTTTATTGAAATGTGTAAAAGTGGATTTAAAAATATGTGATGTTAACTTTAAGGGGGCACTTAGATAGCCGCTGCATTGGTATAAAGGAGTACTAATATGGCCGTCGCTGGCTAAAACATATTGGTCGACATGGGGAAATAACTAAAAATAGCTGGGAAGAGTGTGGCACGGGAGACTGGGAGGTGGGGAAGTGGGGGAAACCACTCCCCACCGAAAACGAGCGTTATTAAGGAAATATGGCCGGATAGTATACCTAACAAGGTGTGCCAACATGGAGTGGCGGACCAGACTGCAACGTCATGTTGAAAATTGTTGGCAATAGTGGGAGGAGCCAGGAGAGGTGTAGCTATGATAAGGCTAAACTCCCTAAGCTAAGTTTAAATGGGATGGAGTAAGGTCCTCCTTTGCATAATGACTAATCACTCACAATGACTGGAACAGGATTTTTATCTTTCGCTAGTGAGGACCACAAAAACATCTTTGCAGAGAAAATGTCTGATACTCTTTCATTTGAGCAGTGATTTGAGCCCATAGAGAGACCATTGGCTTCCAGGAAAAAAATAAGCTTGGCGTAAATTCAATGTCAGTATCCTACATAAGAGCAAATATCAATTTGATGTTATTATGGTTTGTCTGGATTATAATATTGGAGGGATGCCATGAGTTTATCTAGCAGAGCATTGTGAAGCTTATGGCTTGGTGTGGAACTATTATCTGACCAGACTCTCACTGGCCACGAATTACATATTAAGCTGGACTGAGCTGAGATTTTCCTGAGTAGCACTGAAGTCCAAATAAAGATGAACGTTAAGGTCTCGTAAATAACAAGTTGTATCCGAGTTTATAAAAATAATATTGGTCTTGGTCGTTTACGGATTACCTCAAGGAGAGCTTGGCTGATTTTCTTATTTTGGAAAATCCATATAATCTAGAGTTAATTTACACTAATGTGGGCTTTTAAGTGAGGTGATTTTTATTTTTTTTGTGCTTAATTCTTTTCCATAAACTGGCTAAAACGCTGGTCTGGAAACATTTAACAAGCATTATAAGGCCTTCATCTTCTCACAGTGGCCTTTGGATAATATATAAGCATCTTTCAAAGACTCTGTGTGCTTTGTACAACATGTATGCTAGAAGCTAATTGCTTATAATATAAATTCTCTCTCTGAAGTACAATTGAGTGCTTGCTATGCCCTTCGTATTGGAAGTAAATGCAAAAGACGTTTTTTCTAAACTGGGCAAATAAAAAAAAATTGCATTCTTGATCACTGAAAAACATAGGTGATAAATTACTTTTTGTCAGGATTAGGGAGACCAAACACGCAGAGTGTAACCTGAGATAAGTATAAGAAACGTATACCGGACCTTAAAATGGTTGGATTTAATGTAAATGAAACAGAGAATAGTCAGGAGCCAAGTCAAAGAATAGCAAGGAACAATAGCCGAATCAGGAAGAACAGAAAGGAAAATAGCCAAAAGGAACTAGATAGACAATATAAAGTACATAATATGCTATTGGGTACCAAACTAGAATCACAACAGGGACTAGAACCAATTTGTATTTATATTTTTATTTACACTATTTAGTGTGGCTCCTTAAATAGATAACCATGCCCCCAAAACGCGAAGAAACGCATTTCTGCACGACACGGCGTTGCATGACTTCATCGGAGTCAAGACGTTGGTGTGCATCACATTATCAAAGGGGAAGAGTCACAGTGACCAGAGTTCAGACTGCTGGAGAACTTGGAAGAAACATGAGTGAGGTCACTGAACGCCTGCGTACCTCCAGGAGGGTGTGCCCCAGAGCCCAGAAGGTGTCCTCACACTTTTACTAGCAAAATGATTGTCAAAAACTGGTGGTATCCCTGGAAATGATCCACTACATCTATCACAATTATTACTGATAATCTAAATTTGGAATGTACTGATGCCCCTAAATCAGTGAATCATGTTGTTTTTGCCAAAATACAGTATATGGAATTAACTTTGCAATACATTTCCCAATTTTAGAATTACAATGAACCATTCCTCAACTGTTACATAATATTTAACAAAATTAGTTCTGCAAAGGGGTTAAAAGAACACTACAACATTAAGAGTACAAACATGTATTCCCAACTCTATAGTGTTCAATTACCTATTTAGGAGACCACACCCCTGTGGAGACTTAAAAAGTAAGTTATAATAACCGTACATCCCACCGCACACTGCTCTCATCGCAGCTGCTTCACCTTGTTTGGTGAGATCATTAGTGTTGATGATCCCAGCCAATCCAATGCTTCCCCATAGAGGATCTCAGCCAGTCCAATACTTCCCCATAGGGAAGCATTAGGAGGCGAGTACGCATGTGCAACAAAATACCGCACGGCACCAATCGAATGCTTTCAACGAGAGTCGGTTAAGCTATAATAAAGTTGATTTCAGTTACAGCTGCTCAAGTTCCTCTGGTGGTTGTTTTCCCGACAGTTACTAGGTGCTTGTTAACCATCCAATGACAGGGACATGGCAAACAATACAGTAAATTGAGATGAAGTGGACTGGGTGCCTACAGAGATACTTTAAGAACTATTGCTAATTTACCCTAGTAGTCTCTTCTGTATTCTGCACACAAGAAGATACCTCCCAATCACCCAACCTTCGAAGCCTTCTTATACCATGACCATTGTTTTATTTTGAAGTAACATATTCTTCTTTGGACACATTTTTATAGCTATGAGACTTTGTACTAAAAAGTTTATTTGCCTTATCGTCTAGAAGTGTGGTTTACAATATTATTTTTTGACACCAATGATTAATCTTAGCTCTTTATGGAAACTGTCTTCTAAATCTTAATATGGTTATAATTCAGAAAATCTGGAGCGATTATCTAAGCACCTGCATTTTATGCTCTGAACATCATAAACTATGTTTTTGGTTTTTTTTTTACTCCCTTCTATTTTCTTTAAATTATTTTCTATTTCTTTGAAAACTACAGATCTAGAAACTTTGTTAAATGCATATTTTTGAATACTTTTATCTTTTTTTGGGAATAAAAAAGATAACAAAAACTCAGTCGTTGAAATTATATGACTCTAGTATACATTATATATGCGTTAGGGATAAACAAGTTTTAAATTTTAGTATACACAAGAGCCTGCCATTAATCTGCAATAGGGTGCGTGAGACTGTGCCTGCGCGTGTTTATAAAATATTTAATTTTATTATTGTTTTTTTGTTTTTTTATGGTTGAACAGAGCTTAGTGATCGTTAGGGCTTGTACTCTAACCCAACTGAGTGAGCTAATAAAAATCAGAGCTTTCCTCCTGAGTTGAACACTGGACATCTAACCCGGTTTTCCCTTGAAAAACTGATTAGTTCTGGCAGAGCAGCCAGCGGCAAAATAAACCATATCGACCCTAATATAATAGCTTAATTAGTTGATATTCATCTTTTCCTATGAGACAGAGAGAAAGAGACAGCATGGCGGTGGAGAGACAGTTAAAGGGCAGGCTGAGAGATGCCGTAAGGGTGGGCAGACAGAGAATAGCTGTAAGACAGAGACAGCTGAATTGTGACAAATTAAGTGAGCAAAGGCAATAGCGAAGAAGTGAGACTGCTGCAATACTGAAAGAGACAACTGGATGATGTCTCATTGAGAGAAAGCTGCAAGAGAGAAGAGGCACGGAATTCAAAAATCTATAGAACGAACAGAAAGAGAGAGAGAGAGAGAGAGAAAGAAGTCCGTGAGCCAGCAGTCAAAATAGAAATATATAGTGACTGGGAAGAAAGACAGACAGACATACGCACAGGCAGACTGTTGGTAGATAATACTAAAATATAAGACAGAACATTAAAGATACAGTTATCAAGTGTAACAATTGCCTCTCGTGCTGCTGTGGGCAATACACTGAATGTGACACCAACCATGTCTACAACCCTTAACCTTTCTTAATGATACATAATATAATATAATGACGACCTATACCCTTTGCAATGACGCTTAACATAATCTAATGATAAACACAATATATTCCAGAATATTGCTACTGCTGAAAGTATAGATAGACTGCAATATGAAAAGGCAGCTGGAAGGAACGAAAATAGAAAACACAATGTCAAAGAGACACCCAGAGGGCAGACAAAGAGACCACCACTAAAGAGACAACTTAAGGGCTCAGAAACAGACTACAGGCAGATGAGGGCATCTCTATGACAGACACAAGTTGACACAGAAATAAACGCCCTTTGGGATAATTTCCCATACAATAGTCATGTACATGGGGACATCTAAATCATGCTGCCTGGGTGTTGGATTCGTTAAAAGAGTAATGGAACGCAATATAAATGTTAATTACCTTTTACCTTATTCTTCTGCTTTTTTCGCGTTCTGCCTAAATTTTATTTTATGATCTAGATGTTAATAAAATAAAAAAATTTTAAATAAAAGACAAACTTGCTGACCAGCAGAGCTTGACAGTCTAGCTGAGCGGTTGCACTTCAGAGAAGCTCCGGGCTAACCAGCCCAAAATAAGCCATAATTACCTCCACAAATGACAAATCACCTGCTTTTAAGCCCCAGAGACAGGGGTCTGCAATGGAAGAGAGGCCCAATCGAGTCAGCAACCTGACTAGGCGACTGCATCCAGGGGATAGATCTGGGGCCTACTTGCGGCCTACTCAGGAGGCGCGGGGGAGGCGGCCGATCCCTCAGCCGACTGTAGCCTACTACACTGGAGGTCTCCATGGAACATCCTCCCCCCCCCGCCGGTGAGGGTATCCCAACAACTAAAGCTTGCAGCCCAGAGCGGAGGCACCAACCTCAAAACACCGGCACCACCAGACCATCGACAAACAACATGGTGGATGCCACGTGGGCCCCAGCACCAGAGCCCGATCTGCCCCCACTGTCGGAGAGGCTAGACCGCTTATTCACCGACTTCTGGGCCAGGATCTCCAAACATGGGAACACCCCGAAAGAAATCCCATCGACAACAGTCACAAGGGAACCCACGCACAAGCCTGCAGCACCGGTGAGCACCCCAAGAGTGTCTTGGATGGCTGGGAAGATCTGACAAAAGCTCCAGCACATCAATCAATGTCCACTGGTGAGTCTCCCAAAGCCTCAACAAAAACGCACCACAGGCCTTCCACCCATGCAACCCCACCTGAGAGATGGCACTGAGTCAGAGGGCCCTGCACTCTCAGGCAAGACCCACACCAGGGCAGCCCTCTCTCCAGCGCTCATATCCATATGGAACTCCCCAATACTCACCACCTAGAGCACCAGGAGACTTAATGACAGAAAGGGGTAGACTCTCAGCCCACCGTTCAGAGACACACGTTCTCCTCCCTCCTCATGATGTTAGACCCAGCACCAGCATGAATCCGAGGTCACCAGGGGAAGTCCAGCGAAAAGAGCCCACAAACCTATGGGGACTCAGGCCTCTCAGAGGTGCCAGCCTGTCACTAATAGGTGTCGGCTAAGCGCCCTCACACAGACTTGCCGGGACTGATGTGCTGCACCACTCTGGGCACTAACATGAAACAGCCTGGAGTTAGCACTTCAACTGATTACAAGCCGACATGCAACCCAAAGGCTGTTCTGCTTTATCTAGTATTAAACAAATCTATAGCACTATGTTTCAAGTTCAACTGTTATATATAACCGTTAGACATATATGCTTCGCTTGTGTACCTATATACTTAAAAATGTGCACTACTTAACTGCCATAATTGTGAAACGTTATGATATTACTGTGCTTACAAATAGTATTGTGGCAGAGTAAGCTGCTTTGTTCACTCATGCACTCAAAAATAAAGAATTATATAAACAATTTTTTTTTAAAAAGACAAACTTGCCTACCGACACTGGAACGATCCTAATGCCCCCTTTCTAGTGACTGCCTATTCACTTCATATAGATTCTAAAGACTCATTAAATGGAAAAAATAGTAATATTTTAGCTCATTAATACTTGTTCTATTATTGCATGGGAATAGATCAGAGTTAGCTGACTTCTGGCCTTCCCACTGCTGGTGAATAGCATTCTCATAATTATCTAAAAGACACATTTTGGCAGAGAGCTCTTATACTCGAGAACCTCAGCCACCTTCATGTCAAATGTTGCCTATAGAATACTGTTAAAATCGCAAACCAAACACCCACTCATAATAATTACTGTACACATTTGTTCAGTGCAGTAATACAATTATCACATGAATATGGAGTTCATTATCTTAGAAACCCCCAATCATTGGTGGTATAGCAGTATGACATCTGATGGTGCCCCTTTCCTCGCCAACCCAACAACCTCCACTGTCCACATTAATGGAGACTAAAGGTACCATAACCTCTTTGGTACCAGGTACCAAGGTATTTATATGAGGAACATTAGCTGTTTTTGAAGTCATAATGCTACACATGGTGACACCAAATATGAAAGACTTTTGAAAATCAAAGGATCTGAAGGAGGAAGCAGGTCTAGTAGTTGTGATTGACAGCCACTAGAGGTGTGGTTTTTGGTCAAATGCTGATGTTGCAATTTCTCAGAAATGGCAGTGTTCTATATAGTCAACAAAAAGGGGCACCATCTATGCACCAAAACCACTTCATTAAGATGTGATTTTGGTGCTTAAACTTTCCCTTTATGTTAAATATTATACTATTATGCTATTGCCAATCAATAACTAGCTAAAAGGCGTACCTGAACTCCACCTCTCCTCACTTTACACCCCTATTGTTTCTATTATTATCATTGTTACAGTATCCTCTGAGTCAGAGTTCTGTATCGCTGGAGATCTAGACACTGTCCTTTTGAGATACATATGGGACTCTGTCATATGAATATGTCATGGTGCCATGTAGGCACACAAGCAATCATTTGTTACAAATAAAACATGTTATCAGCCTGTTAAACTTCAAACCTTTCATTGCACACGACATACCAGTACTGCTATGATATAATGGAATTCATTTAACTCCCTTGCATTGCTGGGTGAAAAGGATGCTCCCTATTGGAAGTCATCTATTTTCTAATACATTATAGAGATAATCTAACCATACAAAGCAGAAGGCAAATTATCAAATTATTGTAATGTTTTCTACTTACATTTGCCAGAAACATTTCTAGAACTATGAACAGGTTAAATTATATTACATACATGATTGGGGTAACCATTTTTTTAAAGACAAATAATGGGACAGATTTAGCTAACTCTATTGCTATGACACCTATGAGTTCCATGGGCTAGCTACAACCCTCTATAGCCATACCCGCTATGTCATTTGGCGTGACTGTGTGTACCATGTGAAAGGCCAGGCGGTCCCTGCAAGGCTTAGCTATTGGGATTCCAGTTCATTAATATTCACTGCTCCTGTGTGTGTAACACAGGCTTTCCATCATTAGAAGTATCCTGAAGCCTTTCACATATCTCAATGAACGATGACTTGCCTGTGCTCTGGGCACTTGGTGTATAGATCAACATAATAATTTTTTTTTATTTTTTTTTTTAAAGAAAAGTGTAATATTACCCATTAGTCTTCCCAAATTAATGTTTTCTAATATTTAAAATGTTAATATCTGCTTAACTACCTTTACCCTCCTACCGTACCAGCATTACCTGTTCAATTCTAGTGGGTGCCAACGACTTTAAGACATCTCAGTTTTGCTTAAAATCCCATCTCATCCCTTGAATCGGAAATGGACAAGGCATATTTTACTAGATAATATGTATCTAACAAGCTTTAATTTCTTACAAATTTGGGAGTTTTCTTTTTTTAATATCTTTTTTTCAAGGGTAATGTATTAGTCACCTTTGACTTTTAAATCTTTTCCACGTCTGGTCCATTAAGTGGGAATTTGGAGGGTGCAGGTTGGCAGAGAAAGAATGGGTTAAGGAGGGCAGCTTTTTTGTCAGCATTGTGTGCGCTGACACTAACCCATCCTGACACATTTCAGCTGGGGGTTCTGAGATGACCTACTTTAGTTGTTTAGTATATATGACTTCGCGAGGCCTTGATAGCCACTCCAAGTAGAAGAGGACGTTGGAGCATGTGGTCACCGCTAGGAACGAGAGACCTGGAGAACTGTATCAACAGTCATTACAAACACTGAAATGTTACAATACTATGCAGGCTGCAGGCATGACTAAACCACAAGGGAATAGAAACACAATTACATAGCACAGCACATTTTCACGGACTTACAAACACAGAGGGTGTAGGAATCAGCCTGTTCTGGTTTTTGAAGTGGCTGTTTGATTTTTATTGAGACACTATTTTCTGATTAGAAGTTGCAATGGGCAAGACTAAAGTTATTACATTATAATGTTCCAAACTGTTGAGTATCAATCTATTTCTATTTTCTTATTGAAACACTTTTGGCCTCACACAACCACGACTGGGTGTTATACTACAAGGAACATAAAGACTGTTGTGTTTCTGACCTAAATTACTATTACTAATAGCTTGGAGGGTCTCTATGCACCATAACCACTTCAACTTACTAAAATGGTTATGGTGAAAATGTTCCTGCAGCTGGAGACAAGCCATTAACAATGTTGACGTAACCGGCTTTTATCATGTTTCCAGCCACACTTTTTTTTTTTTTTGTAAGGCAACAAAGACTATACCTTGCGTTAAGCAATCACATTTAAGTCACAATCACTCTGGATTGGATGTATTGGCATATTAGCGGACCATACTTCAATTTATCAAATCCAACAGTCAAAAGAACTTGATAAGCCACTGACAACACATTTTAAAAATGCCTGAAAAAAATCATCAAACTATCAAGCTACTGGCTTAGAAGAACTCTTTCCCATTTCCTTGCAAATACACATCTAAAATTACTTTGCATATTTGGGGGGCTTGTGTACAATCTGTATCTCCCAAGATGGAGATGATGCCAGGTTATCAAATTGGTTGTCGATAAACTTCATCATGTGATGTGTATGTGAAACCTGCAAAATCGCTATTTTACTTGTCATTAACTTCCCATTGTCTGTATATTGATCTCAAGTTAGAGTAATTGATAGCGGTGACAAAAGATATGCCTGGTTTTAAATTAATAACAATTACTAACTTTGGCAGCGTTGCCAGCAGATAAATATATATTTTTTTTTTTAGATTGCAATTGCGTTGGTAAAAAAAAAAACACACACACTACCAGCCAAGGTACATGAAGAAAAATACTTTTGCAGTCAAGATATCATAAAAATAACATAATGCTGATATCTTTTTTGGTTAACTGACAGAGTGGGAATGGCAAACTTTCTGGAGACTAAGGTCAAAGTTCAGAAATCTTTATCAAATGAAAACAAACGCGGAATTGTGAATGAGGCCATAATCAGACACAAGAACTTTGTCAGCAGCAGACCCAACCCTGTTCTCCTTGCTTGAGATTTGGATTTTCAGAATTCGTTATTTTTACTGGAGTCATTCCCACATACTCCGGGCAACAAATGTGTGGAGTCAATTAGAAAGCAATCATAAAAACAAAGCAGGCGTGGAAATTTTCCGAAAAATGAATATATCGTATCTTGAGATATAAGCTGAATTGCAGCTCTGCACTGTCGTTATCAAGCACAATCAGGATCTCGGGTCATAACTACATGATACAAATTATCGTAGGCAAATGGCTTAGGTAGGTTAACCATATCCAGAAAAACAAAGCTGTAAAAAGAAACATAGAAGCAAATAAGGCCACAGTCTTTGTTACAAGTAATAACTAAGCAAATTGTGGGAACTCAAGGCAATGTAATGAATCACAGATCATCAGGAACAACAAAAAAAGCTAAGATCAGACTCAATAGATGAATCAAAATGTAACTGTCAGACCCAAAGGCATAAATCTATTGGATCAAGCAGAAAGCGATGTATGTAAAGTGGCACTGTCACCCCTCTCCCCCGTTACCCCTGAAAAATGAATATTATTTCATAGAGATAGAATCTTTATGAAATACTCATTTTGTCTGTGTTGGAATTTCACTGAAATTGCAACCCAGTCAAGAGATATACAGAGACAAAGTACGGAGAACTTTGTCTCTGTATTTCTCCTCCGATCTGACTTTTTTAGATTTAAGGCGGAATCAGACAGCTGCAGTTAATTGGCTGTGTTTATGGAAGATCTCGCTGGATCCCCCATAAATCTTAAAGATGTACTTCCGCGCATGTGCTAGAGTACAGCACGGACAGCTGAAGCTCCAGGAGTTAAAGAGGATTAATGTGAGCAAGATGGTGGCGCCTGCGAGGGACAGGTTCAGTTAAGCAAGCTCAGCTTTACCTGCCCCCAGCGGCCACTGCACCACCAGCGACAATGTTACCATCAGGGAATTTGCGAATTCAGCAAAGTCCCCAGACATTGACAGTACCGCCTTAAATAGTGGACCTTTGTTCTAGATGATGCACCAACCTCATAGAAGAAATAAAGGAACAGCTAGGCCACTGGAAGCAAAAACAATACAAAACACGCTGATCACTGCAGTAGCACTTTAAGATGATCTGTGTTATACCATATATATGGTGTTATACATATATATTTTAAGTTTTTCCAATTCCTCAAATATTGCATGAATGGACTTTTCACTAATGAGGAATGTCTGTCTAGTAGGATACCACATGATTGAGCTATTTATATGTTGCGAACGAACAGTCAGCCTAGCTGGATACTGTGTGTGTAGAAGGACTGTTAATTAGTGTAGTGTTTGGAACTCTTTGTTGCAGGATTAAAGATATGGCGCAGATGATCCTTCGCTAAGTACTTTCCGATGCATTAATGGCATTTTAAAGGGAAAGGATCACTGAAAACTAAGAGCAGACTTATGTCATATCAAGTGTACCTAACCTATTTTTACGGGATGGAAATTAGGACAAGGGCGATGTCTGATGATGCCTGATTGTTGGGGCTAATATAAGGAAATAATTTTGATTATGAGAAAATATTTGACAAGATAAAAATGAGTACAAGAGGGCTTATGGAAATCAATGATCAGTATAAAACTTATATTTAATTTAACATTTTGATCTTTAAAACTCTAAAATGTGAGTTAGAAAGTATGTACACTTACAATAGGTTATGGGTTTGTTATGTTTGCTGTACATTCACATGTTAATGTTCTTTGAAACAACTATTAATGAACTATTTTATTTATTTAATTTTTTTTGTAATAGGAGTTTTAATAAAAGACCAATGGATTTATTTACTTAAAGTAACACTGTAGAGTCAGGAACACAAGCATGTATTGCTGACCTATAGTGTAAAAAACTCCATCTAGCCCCCTACAGCCACCTTTGCCCCTCTAAATATAGTAAAATTTTACTTGTATTTCAGTGTGCTGCTGCTGCCTCTGCCCCTGATCTGCCTGCTTGGCTGCCATAATCAGAAGTGTTGAACAGAAGCCAATCACAATGCTTTCTCATAGGATTGCCTGAGACTGTTAAGGAGGCAGATCAGGGGCAGAGCCAGCACATGCCAAACACAGCACTGGCCAATCAGCATCTCCTCAGAGAGATGCATTAAATCAATGGAAAGGAAATTTTATTAGGAAAGTCTCCATGCAGAAGGTGGAGACAGTGAATGGTACACCATGCAGCACTGCCACATGAAGCACCTCTATTAGCCATGTGAGGAGTGGCCAGTGGAAGTATCCCTTTGCTGTAATGCAGACACTGCCTATTCTCTGAAAAGACTCTGTTTACTGTAAAAAGCCTGAAGGGAATGATTCTACTCACCAGGACAAATACAATAAACTGTTCTGGCGACTATAGTGTCCGTTTAACACTTAAAGTTGCTTAGTCACCCCACCTCACCCAACCAAAATGCTTATTTCATATAGTTAAAATCTTTTTGAAAGAGTTACATTGACTGTGTGGAATTTCACAGAAATTCCAAACTATTCAAAAGATATACCAAAACAAATTATGGATTACTTTATCTTAATATTTACAAAGCTTGACAAAAGGCAGAACTGTCTTTTGCCAAGCCCTCAGCCATCACCAGTGACCGCCCAGGGGGAAAAGGCTCTGTCTGTTAAGGATCCCACAGTCTTCATAAACCTCAGAATTGTGCAGCAGCTTACTTGCAAGATCCTCCATACACCTCAATGTTGCAATCTTGAGCATGTATGGGTTGAAGAGGAGTAAGAGGACGGTAACAGCCACAAGGTTCAGTTAAGTATAACTCACCTTTCCCTCCACCCTATAGCCACCACACTGCCAGCGGAGCAGTCACTGTTGGGGATCTTCACAAATTATGCAAGGACCTCACGCGGTGACAGAAGTCCTTTAATGTTTAGTGAATTGAAAAGCAAATTACAAATTGGCCTGTGACCTCGGATTGGCGATTCCGTTTTCAATTCCCAATTCAGCTTTGTGAATAATTGTGTTTTTTTGTTGCTAAATTGTTAACATTGGTATCTCTCTGCATTACTCTCCATTAGGTTGTGTATGCACATATGGTTGCTGTACTAGCTCTTACATAGAAAGCTATGAGGGGGTGGGCGTACAGCGGCAATGATTTTTGAAAAATTGCCATAACTAGGATGTAGGGAGACCGGATCATAGATCTAATATAATAAACAAGGCTGGTATTTACCTTTAAATGTTGGGAATTCACCACAGATCTTAACATTTTAAACCAAAAATTTAGCTGAACTTGAACCTGAATTTTTTTTCCTGTGTTCAGTTATTTCAACATAAAATAGTTTTTTATAGTTTGCTCGCTATTTAAATCTGCACATGTAAAATGCTTTATCTTGGGCTATGCACCTGCAATTCATTTTAGATTATAAAATATAAGTGTTTATTCACTAAATGCCAAATTTGGCATGTGTCTCATTCTACGTCCTGTGTACTACGTTTACGCACCTTCTTTAGATAAAGGAAGTGTGAATTGATCAGTGCTATACCCTTTTCTTTCTTTCTTTTTTTTTTTTTTGGCTGAGTCTTCAAGAACATAAATCAAATCAAAATACTACAGGAAGGTGCAATGTATTCATTTATTTAGTGGCTGCATCAGTGATCATGGAAGTGGTTTTCAGTTTTGTGTGAATGTCAATAACTATATAATTATATTGTAATAGGAAGAACATTTATTGAATGTTAACCTTTTCCAAGAAAAGTCATGAAAACTCTTCAATAATGGCTGATAAATGTGTTCAGGGTTATTCACATAAGTGAGAACTGTCAGGAATTTAAAATTAATTTAAAGTCAATTTCAAGTTCAAGTCCAAAGTAACCAAACTGGAAGCATAGCTGTCTTCCAAATTCCAAGCTCGGCTATTTAAGTCTTAAAATTTAAATTCACTTTGAATGCCTGACGATTCTTTTTTTAGTGAATAGCCCTGTGTATGTTTAAAGGAATTCTATAGTGTTAGGAATAGAAAGTCGTATTCCTAACAATATAGTGCCCTCTGGTCCATCACTCAATTGCGCACTCCCCCGTCCTGTGGAACATAAAGGGTTAAAAACATTATTTACTTACACTATTCCAGCACTGATCTCCCTTGTCGTTGGGTCGGCGCTCCACCTCCTTCGACATCATCCGACAGCGAAACCTAATTCACATGTGCGGTGAGCACTGTAAGCATACTAGATCCTCCCGAATAGGAAAGCATGTGAATCAATGCTTTCCTATGGGGATTTTACTGGCGCTGGATGTCCGCATGGAGAGTGTGAGGACGTCCGGCATCATTTAGGCGCCCTAAAGTCAGGTAAACTCCCAGAAGCGCCTCTAGTAGCTGTCTGGTAGACAGCCACCACTAGAGTCTGTCTTAGTGCTGCAATATAAACATTGCACTTTCTCACATTGCAGGACTAAGGTGGACCACACCACAACGACCTATGAGCTGAAGTGGTCTGGGTGCCTATAGTGTCCCTTTAAATAAACACTCAGGGTTCACTAACTTCACTAAATCTGAATGACAACACTGAAGCAAAAATACCCGATCTGCCAAATTTATTTTCCAACATTTGCACTTCTAGATGGTTTATGTTGTTAAACATGGTGTGACGTTTCATTGGGTTGGGGATTACCTATCTCCATGACATAAGTGGCATAGCAGTCAACAAGATGTGGAAGATTCTAAACAGTCTGATGTGCCCAGTGTCCACAAAACACCAAGATGGCATGTCACTGACAAGTGGTTAGAATGTTGAAAATCTGAATCATTATGCATGTGACTAATTTCAGAGTGTGATGTTTCCAAAGAGAATATCATTACCCTAAATAAAGGGAAGTGAGAGTGTCTGTGCCCCTGGGACATAGATAGGGAATCCCTCTGTGCTGACTCATCCATTAGCAGCCCGGTGTTTTGCTTGAGTGGCAATTTATGGTCTTTACTGGTGCTGCTCATCAGAGGGTTAATCCCTTGCCGAATGGCTTATCACCAGATCAAATGCAGATGGCATAGTTTAATCCTTGTAATGCAGCACACAAACAACACAGCACTGGCACACACACTGCAGTATGTATATATGGATGGCTTATACCCAGAGCTTAATGCTTTTATCTAGCACTAACACTGTGCAATGTGTACACAGTGCATAAACAAACCATCAAATCGGGTATAGACAGTAAAAATATAGACTGCTGCATAGCATGGAAAATATTCACCTGGCCTATAGCTTAGCTGTTATATCACACAGTAAATGGACATATCAGCACACGGTGCAAAACATAGTCGCCTCCGCTTAACTGTGATCCTGGTCTCTGCTAATCTTTTCGGTTGCTAGTTTTAGTACTTCAGTGACTAAATGTCCAACGTTCATTCGTAAACTCAAGCTATTGTGTAGCTTGCTTGTTGATTATGTTGGCTGGCCTTATGTTATTAATTCAGTGGTGTTGAGTATATGCCTTAAGTCTCATGCATGTGTACATTGCGTAGCTGAATAGGGTACGAGTCTGGCGGAGGCAAAAAAGCTTCACCTGGGCGAAACCAATGCCCCCTCAACTGATGACTTAATTGCCAGCTCTATAGTCTCTTGCTCAGTCTACAGATAGTCTGTACTAGAGGGGGGGGGGGCTTTCAAAGGTTGTATACAAGAGATCTGTAGCTATTGCAAGCTGTTTATCAATGTATATTTTTTTTGTATTTGGGCAGTGGAGTGTCCCTTTGATGGCATAATGTTAACTTGAAATAACTAAGTGGTAATACTGCTGGGTTATTACTCTCATTACCCTCTCCTTTCTTCGTCATACTTAGAACAATTTTGTTTCATTTGAGTAAAGAATATTGGTCAATCTAATCAATACATTTCTCATGCACAATATTGCAAACTTCTAATCGCCTTTGTTATTAATACAATCACGGCCTGGATCGGGTGTTGACAATGGTAAAAATACTTAATCCGATTTTTGTCTATTTAAGGAGACAATTGCAGTGACATATGAAAAACAGGTTTGTGTGAATTAATAATTCCCAAGAGACACCTGCTAGTTGTGGGAGGGAGAAGGAAAGAATGGAGAAGCAGGAATAAATGAATCTGTGCAAGTCACTTGATTTAAGGCAGCATGCTCCCATAGAAATGTTATGTGATTGTCTGCATTTCTAAGAACTATAAATGACAGCAGGTTGACATAGTGTCCCCAGATCTCTGCTTGGGAGGCAATACCTGAGTATATATTGGTAGGTTGGCTCCAGGGAAAGAGCAAAAAAAGTCAAAAAATCTAAAAGCATAAACCCACTGTGATGGACCGCCTGGCACCCCGACCGGGTACCTCCATTAATCGATGCTCCTAGTGCTCACCGAGGACTCCAAGCACTCCACCAGACACCATCAGCACCGTAGACCCCCAAACCGTCACAGCTTGGTTGGGGTCTCGCCGTCCTCCACCCACCCTGGACCCAAGACAAGGATCCAGATTCCAGTGGTGAACCTCTTCTACTCCAGAGAGCGTAGCAGGAACAGCTCTTATAAGAACTAGTGATTAGAATCCAGGAGAGTATAATGAGTATAGCAATCCCCAGAGTGAATATAGCTGTCCCCTCCACACATGAGACAAGGCTCTATGTTGAAGGTGAAGAGGAACTGATTAATGGTGCCACACTTGGCCTTATATGACAATCTCCATGCAAGGGGTACGCCCACATGGACCTTGTTGGACACTCCAACACAAAGTCACAGATCAATCATAACAGTGTTTAAACGCATGACACTCCCATAACAAACATACAATCCCTCCTCTCTGCCTGGGAGAGAATTGAGTCAGATACTGTATTAACTCACTTATCTCCAGGCTGACAAAAACACATATTTTTATAAAACCCCAAAAGTACCCCAAAAACACATAAAATCCCCACAATTGTTACATCTCCCGATAGCCATGATCTGGGTGACCAACATATCCAAAAATCACCCATATCAGTGCAGGGGTTCAGGAATTTTATGGAAGTCACATTTTGACCGACCGCATGCATGGTCCCATGCCCAAAACAGTTCCAGAGAATTAGGCTGTGCAGTCGGTCTACTTCGGGGATTTGAAGTGCAATAAAAATACTGAACGTAGAGAGTTTGTATGGCACTTAGTCTATGTCTTTCCTTCGGGAGTTTATTTTTACCGATCGCCGTTCGACTCTCGTTCGAACAGCCGAAACTCTATGGAGGGTAAATGGTTAGCAGTGTTTGTGCCGTTGAGTGTCCGATTTGAGTTCCATGAACTCGACGACCAAACACCACTTGTTATACTCGTGGCTCAAGATGGCCGCCACCATGTGTTCGAATGCCGCTTCGAACCACTTTGACCGTTCGGGAGTTTGAAGTGTTCCTGGTATAAGTCTAAAAGGGCACAAACAGTATTTTCAACCAGGGTTTAACACAGGTACATAGTCACAGGACAGGAGGCTGGCAAAGAGGCTCCTCCAAAAGCCAGTGGCGAGGTTACTTTCGCCACACCCCCTAAATAGGAAGTTAAAGGCACCATCTGATACTGGAGAAGTATTTCATTTATATGCTAAAATATAGGACTGTTCTCTTTCTCTAGTGGAAAAATCAACAGATCATAACAAAATGTTATATTGTGTCTATATAATGTGACACTTAAAATGGCATTCAATCAAACCTTTTATTAAGTCATACTATAGTGAACAGAGATTATAGTCATTTTAGAGATTTTAGTGATACTGCACTAAATATTTTGTGTAATGAGATATATGGGGCTAAAGTATAGTAATGTATTAGAATAGTGCAGGGATGAAAAAAAGCATTAACTGGCTGAGGTTAGTGGGAGTTTCAGTTCTGGGCAGCAGCTATTTCTGTCATGAAAAATAGCAGCAGGTTACACTCACGAGGGTAACTTCTAGAAATGGCCATGGAAAGAATTTTCGTTTTGGATGATAATTTTTAGTTTGACCAAAATTAGTTTACTATCAATTCGGTTCAAACAAAAGAAAAACCTAAACATTTTCATTAATTTAACACATTTCAGTTCAAACCGATAATCCCTGTGTAGAATAGATTAATCCAAAAGTTGGCAGTCGCAATAATAACCACCTGAATGGTGATATTCAATTTGGATGATTAAAAGACTACTTAATGCACCCAGACCACTTCATCTCAATCCAATGCTTCCCTATGAGAAGCATTTGATTGGACGGGCGTGCAGCACTCGCCACACATGAGCTCCTCATCTTCAATGCTCCTCTATGAGGAAGCGACGCGACCCCTTCATGATGATGTCGCCGATGGACATTTAATTCAAATCTGGACTTTCAAGAACAGGAAGAAACTAGAACCAAACCTTTATGTGCCTAAAGTGTTGCAGCATTTAAACGTATTACTTATTTATAAAGGATTCTCAGGTTCACTCGATAGAGGTAAACTGACTTTTTATATCCATTTCTCCAGACTATTTAACAAAAAAATGCACATCAATAAAGATTGCTAACATGAAAAACATGTAAGGAGAAAAATGTACTTTAACTTTATTGACTACGTCAGTACCTGCAAATCGCATACCACCTAACCACATAACTGAGTTATATATTGTAACAAAAGACAGAAATATTACCGTTGCTACATTTTTCCACTTTGAGTATAGCATTTTATTCCATTTTTGTTGGCAACTTGTGTTTTAAAACATAGCACCGATGAAATGTGGCCCTGAGTCACGTTAATGAGTGTAACAGATGGAAAATGTGTCTGACGGACATTGAAATGATCCTCCAGCGATTGACTGATAGACATACAGTATCTCACAAAAGTGAGTACACCCCTCACATTTAAAAAAAATATTTTATTATATCTTTTCATGTGACAACACTGAAGAAATGACACTCTGCTACAATGTCAAGTAGTAAGTGTACAGCCTGTATAACAATGTAAATTTGCTGTCCCCTCAAAATAACTCGACACACAGCCATTAATGTCTTAACCGTTGGCAACAAAAGTGAGTACACCCCTAATAGAAATGTCCAAATTGGGCCCAATTAGCCATTTTCCCTCCTCAGTGTCATGTAACTCGTTAGTGTTACAAGGTCTCAGGTGTAAATGGGGAGCAGGTGTGTAAAATTTTATGTTATCGCTCTCACACTCTCTCATATTGGTCACTGGAAGTTCAACATGGCACCTCATGGCAAAGAACTCTCTGAGGATCTGAAAAAAAGAATTGTTGCTCTACATAAAAATGGCATAGGCTATAAGAAGTTTACCAAGACCCCGAAACTGAGCTGCAGCATGGTGGGCAAGACCCTACAGCGGTTTCACAGGACAGGTTCCGCTCAGAATAGGCCTCGCCATGGTCAACCAAAGACGTTGAGTGCACGTGCTTAGCGTCATATCCAGAGGTTGTCTTTGGGAAATAGACATATGAGTGCTGCCAGCAATGCTGCAGAGGTTGAAGGGGTGGGGGATCAGCCTGTCAGTGCTCAGACCATACATTGCACACTTCATCAAATTGATATGCATGGCTGTCGTCCCAGAAGGAAGCCTCTTCTAAAGATGATGCACAAGAAAGCCCACAAACAGTTGAAGACAAGCAGACTAAAGACTTGGATTACTGGAACCATGTCCTGTGGTCCGATGAGACCAATATAAACTTATTTGGTTCAGATGGTGTCAAGTGTGTGTGGCAGCAACCAGTTGAGGAGTACAAAGACAAGTGTGTCTTGCCTACAGTCAAGCATAGTGGTGAGAGTGTCATGGTCTGGGCCTGCATGAGTGATGCCGGCACTGGGGAGCTACAGTTCATTGAGGGAACCATGAATGCCAATATGTACTGTGACATACTGAAGCAGAGACTGGGAGACTGGGCCAAAACATGATAACGACCCCAAACACACCTGCAAGACGACCACTGCCTTGCTAAAGGTAAAGGTGATGGACTGACCAAGCATGTCTACAGATCTAAATCCTATTGAGCATCTGTGGGGCATCCTCAAACAGAAGGTGGGGGGAGCGCAAGGTCCATCAGCGCCGTGATGTCGTCAAGAGGAGTGGAAGAGGACTCCAGTGGCAACCTGTGAAGCCCTGGTGAACTCCATGCCCATGAGGGTTAAGGCAGTGCTGGAAAATAATGGTGGCCACACAAAATATTGACACTTTGGGCCCAATTTGAACACTTCCACTTAGGGGTGTACTTACTTTTGTTGCCAACGGTTTAGACATTAATGGCTTTGTGTTGAGTTATTTTGAGTGGACAGCCAATTTACACTGTTATACAGGCTGTATACTTACTACTTTACATTGTAGCAGAGTGTAATTTCTTTAGTGTTGTCACATGAAAAGATATAATACAATATTTACAAAAATGTGAGGGGTGTACTCACTTTTGTGAGATTCTGTATATTTGGTTCTAAAAATGATAACTTGCTACTATTCAATTCCTGAGTAATACTTTGTAATGACAGGAATATATATTGCTATGCTTTTACTCCCCATATCCCACCTTCTGATTGTTATTATTTAATCCGTTCATTCCTAACAAGATCATCATTGATACAAAGTACTAACATATTCCATGAGTACATGGCAACATATTCAACAGTTAAAGCTAATATATTGTAATATTTGTGGGCTGTAAATAGTACACTCATTTTAATTAATTAAAATCCCTATAATTGGCATAGCTGGAATCATTATAATAACCTTTGCAGATTGACACCCCAGGAAGTCTTAGAATTTGTTCCCGTGTGCAAGCCAACTCTGACTGCATGGTAGCATTGTATCAATATCAACAAAAGCAGAATGCTTCAAGAATTACTTAGAAATACAGATGAAAAACAAAAACAAATAAAAAAAAAAAAAAACAAGGATAGGGTTGTACTTGGAGATTATTGTATATTAATTGGGAATTTTGGTAGAAAACGAGATATGCTGACATAGACCTTGCTTAGAAAATAAAACCAAGCTCTGGAGACCTGATCAAGATGAAATGAACACGTAGCATATACATTACGCTCACATCAATTCAGTCTCACCTGGCGCCCCAATCCAAATTATCACCTTCAAATTCCTTAAAAAAACAAAACCGGTCAGTTACTACAATAGGTGAGTAGTGTGGTCATGCTTGCACACCTTATAGTGTTACCATCATGTCTCTGTGTCAATTTTTTTCCATTTGTGACCATGGATTCTGATATCCTGTCATTGACCAATCTCTGATATGTAAAAGGACACACTAAGCACCTACAAAACTTTAGCTTAATAAAGTGGCTCTGTTGTGTAGATCATGCCCTATGCAGTGTAATTATTCAATTCTTTACCAAGTTAAATCAGTTTGTTTATGTAGCCCTACACAACTATGGGATGTGGTTGTGGTTGTCACACAGCGGTCCCTCGCTGTGTGATCACAGAAGTGATGTATCTACTGTGTTCTGATGCACACTGACTCATCCCTAGCTTCCTGGTGCCTTAATATATGACATAGGAACCTTTCGATTGTCTCCTTTTATAATGTCAGTCTCTGAACGTCTTCCTATTCATACCTGAATAGATTTGGTTTGTTTGGTAGGAGGACCTGATTTCAGAAGGGACTCATCCACGAGTTGTATTTGCAATTGATTGGTTTTAGTGTGTACAGGGATGGATAAGGAACGTGCAAGATTGGTGTCTAGAAAGCAGCCGCTGGCCCCGGAGACTCAAAGCTTGACATTCACAAGTATTCTTATTCCACTCTAAAGAAAGAGAGACAGATAAAAATGGGTGTTCTGGTGACCAAAGCAAATGACATAATGATAATGGTATGGTCAGTCCACTTATCCCTGGTGTTTTTTGTCTTGTCCTGACAAGTTCTCACAGTGTAATTGTAGCGGAGAGGTATTATAATCCACAGTATCTCCGCTGGTAGACAGGAACAGCATACAATAATCCAAGGAAGCAAGTACAGCATACAATAATCCCGGTAGCGTTATAAGGATTCTTCCTTCCCAAGAACTAGACGACAAATAGGCTGGGAGTCAACTGAGGTTTTATTCACAAGCTCCGGTATTTATGTGGTTCCCCATGCAAGGGGTCTCCTTAATCACTTTACAGGGGTTGTACAGTAGGGGACTACATGGGGAACTTAACATACAGGATATTTCTCCCACCATGCACTGCTGTACGAGAGGGATACTCCCACAGAATATCTTGTTAAGTGGATTATCCCTCCGTACAGCAAAAACAAGCATTTTACTTAAAAATATATAACTTGCACATTATTCGTGCCATTTAGTCGAATGACTTCTGTATAGATTGCTGGGATCTTAGCACATAGTTTGTGAAACTACCGCTCAGATCCCAGCTCAATCCGCCGAATGCCACATGAAACAATGATTAATATACACATATCATAAAACAGACAAATGAACGATTTGTAGGAAACTACCGAATGACCGGTAGTCCCGAATAGCCTGGAAGTCCAGCAGTGTTTGTGCCATCGAGTAGCTGATTTTAGTTCCAGGCACCCAACGATCAAACACCTCTGGGCTAACAAAGGATCCAAGATGGTTGCCACCGCGTGGTCGGTATCCGAACGGTGGCCACCCTGAAAACCTATTAACCGAGGGTAGCTACAATGTTTCAATCCGTAATGGGAGTCACATGACCCCCTGTGTGTGGTCTGCCACTCGGTACTTTGTTAGTTTCACAAACAGTGTTGAAAGTCACTGTTCGTGAAACTAGCATAGAAATGCTAGCGGGTTTCGTGCCACGAGCATACGTATGCTCTCTATATACATTTAACCGAACAAGCATACAATAACTATAGATTAACCCATCTCTCCCGAGCCATCCTATACATACAGTAGTTTTAAAGTGGCTATGTTTGCCACAATATTGAGGACGTTCACAATAGAAACATAACATTTCACATGTTCTTTGTTGCAATTCTGTGGAAGGTTATCATCCCTGAACTAGCCCAATTTACACTGGTTCCTCATTTTGAGCATGGGAGGCTGAGGAAGTAGATGTGGAAGCATAACCAAAGGAGGTAGGACTAGGTTGGTCACCTTTCCCTTAAGTGTCGATCAATTTGAATTGCTTGCTGCATAAAGACTTCTAGGGTATCACGAATTCTAAAATGATGGAAGTCATCTTTTAGTGGTTCAGACATGCCCAAGCAAAATTGATTTATAACTCCAAACTTATTCTAATGAGTATTAATAGCAAATTGTTTAAACTTGGTGATATAGTCTTGATCTGTTGCCTTGATGCAATGCTCTGATGACAGTTTGTGCAGTGTCTTGTCTATCATGGTCTTTGCATGGCTGCAACAAATGAGCCCCAAAATTGAACGTTTGGGTTGTAAGCACATGGGGGGTCATGAGCTCATTCTTGGGGTGATCTGGAGAGAAGAGAAATGATGGTGCAGACCTTAATAGCATCAGAGAGCAAAATTTGAGATTTCAGATCAAATAATAATTTGCATGCCATTATAAAGGAATGGTATTCAGGGTTTCAGATTAAATAATAGTTTGCATGCCATGATAAAGGAACCATATTTGGTAGTGAGATGTGGGAACACCCAAGCACTGACCACTGGCCATTGGTCAGTGCTTGGGTGTGTTTTGGTCCTTGCTTCCAGTCTCCTGACTTTCTTCACTTCCTGTGTTCCTGTCAGGCCCCCTTCCTCATCGCGAGCGGTGGCTTCTGATGCCCGCGTACGGTCTCACTTTCTGCCTTACCGCGTGCTGCAGCTTTTGGTGCCTCCTCGTCGCTCACAGCTGCTTCTGTTCCCATGCACTCGAGTCATTCACCTGACTTGGCAAACAATAATGATGTAAGGGGTCAAAGGGAAGAGATCAAATTCCTTCCACGTGTGATTATAAATTCCAATTGGAAGCTAGCCAATCAGGAACACCCTAAGCATATTTAAACTTACCTCCTCCATGCCTGGTTACCATTTTGTGGTCTTTTGTAAGCCCAATAGCACGTTGTACTTTGAATATTGGTTATCGAACTTTGGCTTTGTTTCTCGTTTACTCTGTCTTATTTGATCCTTGACCTCGGCTTGTTCTATCGTGTTCCATATCTCTGTTATCCTTGACCTCGGCTTGTACTCTGACTTCTCTTTCTGTATGCATAGCCCAGCCACTTTAAGGACCGGTATTGCAATTCTGTCTGTCGTGATCTGTGTGTAGGTTCCTAGGAGTCTGTGACAGTTCCTGATCCTGGTCCATGTTCCTGATCCGTGTTCCTGGTCCTTGTTGCTTATCCTGGTCCGTTTTTATGATCCTGGTTCTGATTCTGGTCCTTGTTTCTAACTTCCCGGTAATTCTTCTTGACTGACGTCTTGCTCTCTATTTGTGGATCTCCTGGCTTCTGACCTTCTGCTTAATGTTGCTTCATTGCTGCCAGCCCTTGTCATCGGACCACCTGACACCACTTCCTGCCTGCTCCTTTCTGGCTTCTCCACTTCCTCTATAAATAAATGCACATGTGCCCTCACAGATGCCCCAGGTTACAGTATCACCCTCAGGCACCTGTGAGGGTCGTGTTTGCAAGAGGCTACCACTGCAACTAAGTTCTTCTCCAATCAAACCAACCGGTAGGTTGCCACACATGATCTTCAAGCAAAGGTACCAGATGAGCAGCAGAAGGTGGATGTGCTAAGGCTTGTGTGTGTAACTCTTGTATGGCTTGGGTAACATGGACACGTGTCTGGTCAGAGTGTCAAACATGTCAGAAAATTCTGCAAGCTCTATAAAGGCTCAGATCTGTTGGGCTTGACAGGAGGAGCCCAAAATGTATTAACAAGCTGGACAAAAACTGAAGCACAGTACTTATAGGGATGAGCATAGACGTGGATCGGAACAGCCAAAGGTTAGGACAGGCAGCACGGGTGATAAACAGGCAAAATGGGTCAAATTCCAGAGAGATAATAGAAAGCAAAGGAGATGTGTTTCCACTGAGAAAATAGTACAACTGAGCCTAGGAGACATAGTCAGTTCCGGCTTCTGATATCCATGCTCCGATCCTGCTTCGTAGGTTCCATGCCAGGTTTCCTTCATGTCCTAATTCTGTCCACCTGGAGGGGCGAGCGGGAGGGGGTCATGTCACGATACCTGTCCCTTACAGCACAGTACAATCACGGAAGTGATGTTTCTACCTTGTTCTGAATCACACACACTCATCCCTTGCTTCCTTATGCTTTAATATGACATCATATATGTAATGGAACCCTTCAGTTGGTCTCCTTTTTTTAATGTAAGTCTATGTGGCATTTTTTTATGATGTGTAAACAGTTATGGCATCATGGCCAATCACAATCCAGTTTAGGGTATATATGCTTCCTTCTTTTCCATTTTCCTTGCCCTTTCATGGTTCTTGTTACCTGAGAATGCGTTATACTGTTTATTGGGTTTACTGTTTTCTGACTTAACCTTGTTTTAACATCTCTGTTATACTGACCTTTGCTTGACTGTCAATTATGTGTATCTATTTTATCCTAGACTATCAATCATGTCTCTCATTTACTCTGTCTTAGGCACTAGCCCAGCCACTCTAAGAATTGGTATGTTTTCCTTTACTGTTTCCTTTAGATTTGCGTGTTTCGAGACTCAGGGACATTATCAAATACCAGAACTGCCTCATTAAGCTAAATGTTGTTTCGGAGTTTAGAGTATCCCTTTAAGACTAGCCAGTTTAAGCCCAGCAATATTTCTTGCATAGCTCCTCTCTTTTGTATGGTTTGTCAAGGCTAACCTAACCTTAGTATGCAAACTAGGCAGAAACAGGACAGAAGTGCATGTCAGTCTTCAAGTGGCCAGGCTAGCACTAAGGAAATACCAACAGAATGTCTGAGAAGAGACTTAGAGGAGTTGTGGACAAGCCAAGATCAAGGAACATAGAAAGACACAAAATTGAGGGACAAGCCAAAGTCAGGAGGACAAGAGTAGTCAAACAAGCTGTAGCCAGTAACCAAATAATAAGTAGACAAAAGGAGCATGCTTTTGTATATACAGGAACCATGACAGGGGTCAGGACCTCTGATAGACTGAGTTTAAATAGCCCTAGAATCTGACATCACCAAAGGTACACCCAAATGTCATTGATTTGCAATGCATAAATGAAGTTTCATTAGTTTTCTCTATATGTTTAGTGTTGACATGTACTGTTCGCGTCATAATCGCTACAGAATTGACGTGAGGTTGGGATTTGGTTAACTCCATTTTCCTTGAGTAGATATTGATGCAGGATTGACGCAAGGTTGGTATTTTAGAAGTCCATTTACTTTTTGTTGATTTTGAGGTGGAATCTGAGCATTACATTGGGTATTAGAATGATGCCCGGAGCTTGAAGGAACTAGGACACTAAGGTTATTAACATATCTATGTTGCATGTGGGGTCACATCTATTAGAATCTTATGAATCCCAGGCCATTCTTGCTCATTGCTATTAACTTGCACCAATCACTAATTTGCTGTCTTCTACCCACCATACAGCTAGACAATATTAAAACCTGGTAAGCACTGCTCAGCTGGTAGTGTTTCTATATGATAAGCAGTCCACAAGGAATAATAAAAATGGATTGTACAGGGTCAGAGTGAGAGAATGGGTCCTATGGGACCTGACGTTTGGAACAATTTCAGAGACTTAATCAGTTTAGTCTGAACACTAAAAGCAAGATAAGTAATCACCTCTACCTAACCCTGCCCACACTCAGCCTTTCCTGAAAAAATGACGTCTACCCTTAACTTTCCTAGATTCTTAGTTTTGGAAAGTTTATAGCAAAGCTCAGATTTTCTAGAACATTCTGCCTTTCCAAGTGCTCGTGTGGATGGCATTTAGTTTCCCCGGCCTCTAGTATTTTGCCCCCTCCCCCCTCCAGTCTTATCCCCTGTTCTCTTCTTTCCATTCATTCAATATACTGATCTCACCCCCTCCTCCTGGCACTGGAGTTGTGAGCGAGACTGGATTTACCCATTCAGAATTAATCTCCTTAAACCAACTTGTGCTTTTTCAGAGTGTGCATGGCATTAATATTGTAATGGTTAGTGTAAGCTTCAGACAGCAGCACACAGAAGAATTATGGATTTTGAGATGTTCGGGGACGTGTTTGTAAAGTGCTCATGCTTTTCCATCTCCTAGTTAGAAAGTAAAAAAAATACCTCTCATTTCACACATATTACTGCCCCTATATATTCTAATTCATCTGGCCTACCTGCATCTGTCTCAGTATAGACAGTCAGTCAGTAAAACACCATTATTTCTTATAAAAATCATTCACAAGATTCCAAGGGAAAAGGGTGCACATGCTTCTAATTATCTCTGACTTAGAGAAAGGTCAACATGTGTAAGTTAAACAATTGAGAGCTATTAGTATGAACCACTTTTAATCATTCATTTCTGTTGCTAGGTTACAGCATCCTAAGATCTGAATCCAAAAACTACATGGTGATTTTGGGATTAAAGGTGACAGACAGACCAATAAAAATATAAACACAACCTAATGGAGATCAAAGAAAAAACGTTACTTGAAGGGATACGAAAAAACCTCCAGGCAATTAAATGTGCATATGGATTTGTGCAAGTAACTTTTTTCTTTGGTTTTTATTGTATATATCGGGGTTAATGTGTACTGTAGTTGTTGCTGCCGCCCAGGAGTAGTGGAATTTTGAGCACAGAGCTTAATTTCGTATGTTTGTGTTGCTTTTACATCACAGAGCCATGTTACAGTGCTGCCACCCACCCTGTGTGTTCCTTATTAACCCCTTAAGGACACATGATGGAAATCTTCCGTCAATTCACTTTTATTCCAGAAGTTGTGTCTTTAAGGGGTTAAGGGTTAATAGGTGTGTAGAGGTTTAGAAAAATACCACCCTCTGTCACATTAGAGATTTTGACTTTTAGCTCGAAGAAGCAAGGGCTGATGTGTACTGTAGTCGTTGCTGCTGCCCAAGAGTGGTGACAGTTTGCGCGCAGGGCTTAATTTTATGTTTGTGATAACCTAATGGAGAGCTGATTTTCATTACAACCCACTCCCTTGGGTCTATAACATATCTATCACATGGGAAAGTTTTAAAACCCACTGTGCTACCTCCCACCCAGCCCCCCCTCCCCAAATGCCATAGGATTATGCTGAGATTTAAACTACAGTAGGATTACTATTGTTTTTTTTTTTTATGAATCTGTTATAGGATTTAACCTACAGCCAGCGATGCAGTTGATGCCCCTTTGTAAGATGTCTAGGTGCACTTTGACTGTTACCCCACTTTATTGTATCTGCGTGGAGTGGTCTGTTAAAGACAGGGAGGGCTGCACTCCTTATATTAAAACCTGCAACTGACCCTCTGTGCTGACAGTTCAGAAATGATCGGTTTTGGGTTTTTTTGGGGGTGGAAAATTTTGCGGAGATTTATAAAAGTACTGCACACAGTTATGTCGCTTTATTTTTAACACTTTTGGGCACAATTTATGGAATGTGTCATTTTTTTTGTATGTTGCTTCTTGAGCTCTCTAACATTAATTTGTACACCATTGTTTTCGACAATGCAACAGATTTATCATTTTGTTTTCTTTACTTTTTGTTCTGCTTGAAACGTGTTTTGTTTCTTTTTTTTTCTCACCACCAAATTTAATAAACTTTTTTTGGAAATGGATATTTCTTCTAAAAATGACATAATGTAAGAAAAAAATCCAACCCTTTTTTACACCATTTAAAAAAAGTTAATAAATATATGACTGTCAACACAGTAGAACACGAAGATTTTAAAAGAGCGTCTTCACTAGGAATTGCCTATAGAAGCTGTCTAGGTGACTAGATGACAGTCACTGGATGCATTTTGAATGACAAATGTAAACATGCCATTTCTCACAAACCCTAAGACTGCGGAAACAAGGTTTATGCACTAAAACCACTACATTAAGATATATATATTTAAAACAATACAAAATTTATGAATGCTTATTTAAAGAGTTTATCTAGACATGGACTATAGAATGTTTGTATTTGTCATGGGAGTCTTACCCCAACACGCAAAATGTGGATCTGAAAGATGTATTACCGAGCCTTAGAGTAGCAGGACTTGAAATATTAATATAGCAGAAACAAGGTCAGGATAAGTCAAGGTCAGGAATATAGAAATACACAGACTATACATAAAGCCGGGTCAGGATACCAGAAAATCATGAGTCAAATACGAACCCGGGTCAGAATACCAGAAATCACAAGTCAAATACGATATCGAGGTCAAACACAGGAAATCACAAAGGAATCTCTAGGAGCACTAAACGAGTATCTATAAAGAAACCACGATAGGAGAAAGAATAGGGGCCAAAGCAAGCCTTAAATAGGCTTAACTGTGTTCTAATTGGTCCACGTCATCATTGAGACTCAAAACATCATTGAGACTCTGAGTTGCGGCTGGACGCCGGTGAACGCAGGGGAGTGATTCGCCTGAAGGGTAGATAAGATATTTATTTATAGATGTAATGCCACTTGGCTGGGCGGAGCGGTCGGGCCACGGGACAGGAAGAGGGCTACACAGCTCTAAGGAGGAGAGTATACGCTACAGTATTACAACAGATGCATGACATACCAAACACAAACAGAGAAGATAATTGTGCCTAATATGAAAAAAAAAACGAAAAAACCCACCACTAATAGTATATCATGCATAGGTGTATACATCCAAAGTAATCCAAATGCAGATAATGCTAACGCAACGTTTTGTTTTTTTCACAAGGTGTGGGGATTCCTTGTTTGATTTACTGCTGCCCGTTTATCACCAGACCTTTTCTTCATAGTGAGTGCCAGATTCATATTCTTTTTTGTAGATGGAAAAATAGCCTAGCTTAGATGGTTAGCTGGAAACGAAGATAGCAGGACTTGGCAAATAACATTTATAGCCACAAGCAGTTCAGATTCTCAACCTGTGTAGTATCATAGTTGTATGGCAAACATCTTTTAAAGGTGTTCCTTGACCACTCATCTGTGACTTTTTTTTTTTGTTTAATTCCAATTGTATTGGTTTATATCAAAGGGATTGGGGAACAGAAGGAGAAGGAGGGGGGGGGGTTCATGGAGAGGCATAGGCGTGCGCAGCCAATTGCATTAGGGTGTGCACCCTAAAGCACAAACACACGCCACGCGCGTGTGTGTGTATGTATCTATATATATATATATATATATAAACACACACACACACACACACTGCTGTGTGTGCTGTTAGTGTGCTGTGTGCTGTTAGTGTGATGTTGTCAGGTTACCTTTGGTGTCTACCTCGGAGGAGGTTAGACACCTAGACGTCCATCCTCCCAGGGGGGCTGACTCACCCGATCCTTGCACTCCTCCCGGTCGTTTACACGCCGGCCGCGATAGCTCCGCCTCCTTTTATGACGCGGCGCTCAGTAGCCGACGTCATGACGGCAATCACGTTCCGACCCGTCAATCACGGCAACCAAGTGCCGAACAACCAATCAGGACCCGTTGGGGGCGGAGCCAACAGTTAAAGAGCCAAGGTATAAAAAAGGGTTCTGTGGAATGATTCATTGCCCTGTCGTGGTTCTAGCTAGTCTGGTCACTCAGTGCAATTACCTCTATTGTCTTTTGGTTCCTGACTCGGCTTGTATTTTGACCCTGCTTTCCTCTCTTGTCCTTTTGACTCGGCTTGTCTCTCGCTTACCTGATCTCTCGTTCCCTCGACCTCGGCTTGTCTCTGACCATTCTTTTGCTTTCTCCTTACGTTAGTCCGGCCATTCTAAGGTCCGGTATACGTACCTATCTCCTGTTTGTATTCTGTGTGTTGGATCCCTGTCACGATCCTGACATTACGACAGGGCCAATGGATCCTGCAGGTACAAACTCTCAGGTCGGTTCTCCTGACTCTAGATTTGAGGCCATGGATCATAGAATGGACCAGATGGCTCTAGCTCTGCAAGCATTGCTATCTCGTCCTAGTAATCACTCAGAGGAGATGCGTACCCCATCTATCTCTCCTATAAGTACAGGCCTAGAGGTAGCCACAGTGGCTACTTCTTCCCGTGTTACGTCCCCGTCACGCTATGGCGGCGCTCCTGACACTTGTCGAGGTTTTTTAAACCAGATAGGTATTCATTTTGAGTTACAACCCCACGCCTACCCTACTGACAGGGCGAAGGTTGGATTTATAATTACCTTGCTCATTGACAAGGCACTTAGATGGGCTAACCCCCTGTGGGAAAATGATAACCCGTTAGTTTATAATTATAATGCTTTTGTCGCTGCATTTAGGAGAGCTTTTGACCCCCCAGGAAGAAAGGCCAATGCAGCTAGACTACTGTTACGACTTAGACAGTATAACCGAACCCTAGTGGATTATGCTTTAGAGTTCAGATCCTTGGCGGCAGAAGTCAAGTGGAATGAACAGGCTTATATGGACGTATTTATGAACGGGTTATCTGATGAGATTTTAGATGAGGTGGCCACAAGAGATCTTCCTGAAAATTTGGAGGATCTGATTTCATTTATTTCCCGAATAGATGAACGTATGAGACAGAGGCAGAATATTCGGGATAGAACCCGCAGATCCTCCATAAGACTAGCTCCCTCATTTCAGACTTCTGATTCTACTACTTTAGCTCTCCCAGAACCTATGCAAATAGGTAATACTCGACTCTCAGAAGAGGAAAGACAGTACAGGAGAAGGGAGGGTCTTTGTATGTATTGCGGAATTAGAGGTCACCTACGCCTAAATTGCCCTAACCGGCCGGGAAACGCTCGCACCTAAGTTTCTCAAGAGGACAGGCCTTGGGTGTTTCTATCTTGTCCTCTATATATGATTATAAAGATCATAGGCTTCTGATACCTGTTTCTTTAGCTTGGGAAAAGGGAGTACTTAATGCTATGGCTTTGATAGATTCCGGAGCAGCTGAAAGCTTTATTGACCAAGCCTTTGTCACTAACCATTCTATCCCATCTCAGCTAAGGGATACACCCTTGGCCGTTGAGGCCATAGATGGTAGACCATTATCTGAACCTGTTATTTTTCGTGAAACCATACCAATTAAGTTAACCACTGGTATCCTTCACGAGGAAAGAATATCCCTCATGCTGATCTCATCTCCTTCAGTTCCTATAGTCTTGGGGTATCCCTGGCTTAAGAAGCATAACCCTATCATTGACTGGGAACTGGGTGAGATAGTCTCCTGGGGTCAGGGTTGCCAGAGAGGATGTTTGCAGAAAGTCTCACCGATTTGCAGGGTTGACGCCCCGGTTAACTCTTCCCAACCTACAGATTTACAGATACCGTCGCAGTACCTGGATTTAAAGGCAGTCTTTGACAAAAAGAGGGCTGATACTTTACCTCCACATAGGTCTTTCGACTGTAAAATTAGACTCCTACCTGGTACTATGCCTCCGAGGGGTACGGTATATCCTTTATCCACTAAGGAAAACTTAGTCCTAGAGGAGTACATACGTGAAAACCTAGACAAAGGATTTATTAGGAGATCATCTTCTCCGGCCGGGGCCGGTTTCTTTTTTGTAGATAAAAAAGACGGCACTCTACGGCCTTGCATTGATTATCGGGGCTTGAATAAGATAACTGTTAGAAATGCTTATCCTATTCCTTTAATTACTGAGCTCTTTGATCGACTGAAAGGCTCCAAGATTTTTACCAAGTTAGATTTGAGGGGAGCTTATAACTTGGTGAGAATTCAGCAGGGAGACGAATGGAAAACAGCTTTCAATACCCGTTATGGCCACTATGAATACACGGTAATGCCCTTCGGGCTTTGCAATGCACCTGCAGTATTCCAGGACCTTATTAATGAGGTTCTTAGGGAATTTCAGCATGAATGCGTTATAGTATATTTGGATGATATACTAATACACTCTAGAGAGATTGAGACTCACCACAGACAAGTCAGAAGGGTACTGCGCAAACTGTTACAACATGGATTGTACTGCAAATTGGAAAAGTGTAGCTTCGACCAATCTCAGATAAACTTTCTTGGCTACGTTATTTCTGGAGACGGATTTAGGATGGACCCCATTAAACTTCAATCGATTTTAGATTGGCCATTGCCCAGGGGACTCAAGGCCATTCAGAGATTTATCGGATTCTCCAATTATTATAGGCGCTTCATTAAAGGTTACTCTTCTATTATTGCTCCTATTACCAATATGACTAGACAGGGTGCTGATACCAAGACTTGGTCTACAGAGGCTCTCTCTGCTTTCAAAACACTCAAAGAACATTTTGCCTCAGCACCGATATTAGTTCATCCTGACACATCTTTGCCTTTTCTACTCGAGGTAGACGCCTCGGAGACAGGTATAGGCGCTATCTTGTCCCAAAGGCTAGGTTTGGATAAACCGTTACATCCATGTGGTTTTTTTTCCAAGAAATTATCTGGGCCTGAAAGTAGATATGACATTGGTGATAGGGAACTGTTAGCGGTCATTATGGCTTTAAAGGAATGGAGACATTTGTTGGAGGGGACATTATACCCGGTTACTATTTTGACGGATCACAAGAATTTGTCCTACATAGGGGAGGCCAAGCGCTTGTCCGCCAGGCAAGCTCGTTGGTCCTTGTTTCTGACACATTTCAATTACGTGCTCACTTATAGACCTGGTTCTAAGAACTCTAAGGCAGATGCATTGTCCCGTCAACATGAACCTTCTACGGTGTCTGAAGCAGCTTTGTCTTCTATCGTTCCCAAGTGTAATATTATTGCCAACACATGTGTCAGGATACACTCGCCGTTGCTTGCTGAGATCAAGAAAGTACAACATCTAGCTCCCAAACCTGTTCCTGGGGATCGATACTTCGTTCCTCCTGAGCTCCAAGTGGAACTGCTGCATTGCTTTCATGACAGTAAAATTGCTGGGCACCCCGGCATACGCAAAACGTGTTCCCTGATTTCTAAAGATTTCTGGTGGCCTTCCCTTCGTAAGGATATAAGGGATTTCGTCGGGGCATGTGCTGTCTGTATGAAGACTAAGCAACCTCACGCGCTCCCTTGTGGACTTTTGCACCCCTTAGAAATTCCCGAGAGACCATGGTCGTGTTTGGCTATGGACTTCATTGTCGATTTGCCTGTTTCTAAAAAACATACTGTTATTCTCACGGTGATTGACAGGTTTACTAAAATGGCTCATTTCGTGCCCTTGCCTAAACTGCCCTCGTCTCCCGAATTAGCTGAGATATTCGCGAGGGAGATTTTTCGTTTACATGGTATTCCCTCTGAAATTGTTTCTGATAGAGGTTCCCAATTTGTTTCCCGCTTTTGGAAGTCTTTCTGTTCTCACTTAGGCATCAAGTTGAATTTCTCATCTGCCTATCATCCCCAGTCCAACGGAGCTGCCGAACGCACCAACCAAAAGATTGAACAATATTTGCGTTGTTTTGTTTCTGAACACCAGGACGATTGGGTTGGTCTGATTCCTTGGGCAGAGTTTGCACACAACAATCTCGTTTGTGATTCTACTCGTTCTAGCCCCTTTTTCTTGAATTATGGCTTTCATCCTTCCATTCTTCCGTCGGTTTCCCCTTCCCAAGGGGTTCCGTCGGTTGATGTTCATGTCGCCAATCTGAGAAAGTTGTGGGATCAGACTCGACGAATTCTTCTTCAGAATTCCATGGTGTTCAAACGACACGCTGACAAACGGAGACGGGTGGCTCCGGTTTTTGCCCCGGGTGATAGGGTGTGGTTGAGTACCAGAAACATCCGCTTGAAGGTTCCTTCCATGAAATTTGCCCCTCGTTACATAGGCCCTTACAAGGTTCTGTGTCGGATTAACCCGGTTGCATATCGTCTTGCCCTTCCGCCTGCCCTGCGCATCCCTAACTCTTTTCATGTTTCTTTGTTGAAGCCTTTGGTTTGCAACAGATTTTCCTCCGCTGAGTCCTCCCCTCTCTCTGTCCAGGTTGAGGGTCAGGAGGAATATGAAATCAAATCCATTCTCGATTCTCGTATTTCTCGGGGGAGGTTGCAATATCTTGTTGACTGGAAGGGGTATGGGCCTGAAGAAAGGTCTTGGGTGGTCCATGAAAATGTGCATGCCCCTCGTCTCCTCCGGGCATTTCATGCTCGTTTTCCGTCTCGCCCCGGTTCCTTCCGCCCGGTGGGCGTTTCTGAGAGGGGGGGTACTGTCAGGTTACCTTTGGTGTCTACCTCGGAGGAGGTTAGACACCTAGACGTCCATCCTCCCAGGGGGGCTGACTCACCCGATCCTTGCACTCCTCCCGGTCGTTTACACGCCGGCCGCGATAGCTCCGCCTCCTTTTATGACGCGGCGCTCAGTAGCCGACGTCATGACGGCAATCACGTTCCGACCCGTCAATCACGGCAACCAAGTGCCGAACAACGAATCAGGACTCGTTGGGGGCGGAGCCAACAGTTAAAGAGCCAAGGTATAAAAAAGGGTTCTGTGGAATGATTCATTGCCCTGTCGTGGTTCTAGCTAGTCTGGTCACTCAGTGCAATTACCTCTATTGTCTTTTGGTTCCTGACTCGGCTTGTATTTTGACCCTGCTTTCCTCTCTTGTCCTTTTGACTCGGCTTGTCTCTCGCTTACCTGATCTCTCGTTCCCTCGACCTCGGCTTGTCTCTGACCATTCTTTTGCTTTCTCCTTACGTTAGTCCGGCCATTCTAAGGTCCGGTATACGTACCTATCTCCTGTTTGTATTCTGCGTGTTGGATCCCTGTCACGATCCTGACAGATGTGTGTGTGAGGGTGCGTGTTTGTGACTGTGCTGTTTGTGTGTGAGGGTGTTTGTGTGTGTATGTTTGTCCTGTGAGGGTGCTATTTGTGAGGGTGCTGTTAGTGTGCTGTGTGTGAGGGTGTTGTGTTTTATTTAAAGGTGCTGTGTGTGTTTGTGAGGGTGCGGTTAGTGTACTGTGTGTGTGTGAGCTGTATGTGTGTAGGTGCTGTATGTGTGTGTGCTGTATGTTTGGAGGGATTTGGCAGATTAGTAAATCCTTGCTGCCATGTGCCATCCCTGGTGGTCCAGTGGAGAGTGAACTCTAGCCTGCGGGGCTAGAGTTAACTCTCGCGAGATCTGAGCGTTGCCACAGCAACGCTCAGATATCGCGAGAGGAACCTGGCGGAGCTTCTGTCTAGAGCTCCCTGGGTCCTCTACTGCCTCCCTCCATGCTGCTGTGGGCCGGTGAGGTAGATCTTTGGTCTCCCCGCCGGCCCATGAAGGCTTAGAGCAGAGCCGGCACTCAGATAGCGCCGGCTCTGCGTGTGTGTGTGTATATATATATATATATAATATATATACGTACACACACACACACTGACAGACACACACACACACATACATACTCACAGACACACACATACACTCACAGACACACACTCACACACACTGACACACACACACTGACACACACACATACATACTCACAGACACACACTCACACTCACAGAAACACACACACTCACAGAAACACACACACACTCACAGACACACACACACTCACAGGCACACACACACACACACTCACAGACACACACACATACTCACAGACACACACTCACAGACACACACACACTGACACACACACACTCACAGACACACACACACACACTGACACACACACATACTCACAGACACACACTCACACACACTGACACACACACACATACTCACACACACACACATTATTATATTTAATTTTTTTTTTTTAAATGTCCACCCAGCCTCCTACCTGGAGTGCTGGTGGACTTGTCCCTGGGGTCCAGTGGGGCGGGCGCCTTTCTCCAGCTCAGCCGCGGCGAGGGAGCTCTCTGCTGTCTGCTCCCTCTCGCCGCGCGGGCTGTCTGCTGGAGCTGGGAGCCGGAATATGACGTCATATTCCGGCTCCCGGCATCAGCACGCGGCGAGAGGGAGCAGAGAGCAGACAGCAGAGAGCACACAGCTCCCTCGCCGCGGCTGAACTGCGGGGCGGGGGGGTAATCCATCACCTCTTGCCCCCCCCCATGACAGGGGCAAGAGGTGAGACAGGGGGGCGCTGAGTGCCTGCAGGAACAGCGTTCCTGCTCAAAAAAACGCTGTTCCTGCAGGACTCAAACCATGGGCGGGCCACGGGGATTAGGGTGTGCCCAGGCACACCCGGCACACCCCGTGCGCACGCCTATGTGGAGAGGGGAGGGATCACAATAGGCATAAAGCAACAGATTTACATAATGGATTGTTACATTGTATAATCAAGACATGGTAGTTACATTGAATGTTACAATACTTTTTTGGTTCTTCCCTTAACTCCTGTAGAGGAACTATTTTCTCCTAACCTCTCTGAATCCCCTTGGGTTCTGGGTATGTGATGTAAACCGTGTAGTTTATCTCCTTGGGTCCCCCACTGGGATTTTCAGGAGTTCTGGAGTACCAAGTGATCTGTATTTTAGTCTCCCCCTTTCTCGACAATGAGACCTCAGGGCTGAGGGTTATAACTGGGTGTTGGTACAAGGGATGGGTGGGGGTCAGTGTCCCGTGGATTCCCCATAGTGGGGACGCTGGGGCGGTAGTGGGGGGGAGATGGGTTCTATTGGGTACCGTGTAGGTTAATTAATTATTGGCCACGTTTATTGTCGTTTTGCGCCCAGTACTTTAGCCAGGGTTCCCATGTGATTGTGTATTTGTCGTGACGGCCTAGTGTAGACCAATGTAGGTTCTCCATTTCTCTCATTTCTTCTACCCTATCTATCCATTGTGTCACTGTGGGGGTCTCAGGGTTCCTCCAGTATATGGGTATAAGGTTGTTTGCTTCTCCCAATAACAACCATAGCAGTTGTTGGGCTTTCGGGTTTTGGAAAGTTTGTGGCTAGCCCAACAGGACCTGGGATGGTGCCAGTGAATGTGGGAGTTTTAGAATGGTTTTTATTATTGCGATTACATCGGTTTAATACTTTCTAATATGTGGGCACTTCCACCATATGTGTTCCATTGTCCCCACCCCACTTTCGCATCTCCAGCACCTATCATTTAGTGTTGGCCAGAACTGGTGTAGGAGATCCGGAGTCCTGTACCATCGTGTGATACGTCTATAAAAGTATTCTTGAGAGGCTAATGGAAGCTGCCAAAGGTTTTGTTAGGATGTATTTCCAATCGGTGGATGTCATGTGTACATGTAGCCCTTTCATCCACCTCCGTTGGAAGGGAAGAGTCTCCTGGTCCCCTTAGGAGGATAGAAGCAATTTATATACTTGGGAAAGTGTGCGTTTGTGCGCTGATTTGGCATTGCACAATCGCTCAAATTGGGTTAGAACTCTCGGGCACCAGTTGGGTAGCACTGTGCTTTGCAAAAAGTGGCGTATGTGCACGCATCTTAGTGTTTCAGTGAACGAACCCTGACCCCCAGGCTCCTGTAGGGTTTTGATTTTGGGAGGGGTGTCTGTTGTCAGTATATCACTTATGAGTGGGTCCGTTTTCCCCAGTATTTTCCTCAGTGTTGGAGCTCCCCTACACCTAGGATTGAGCGGGGAGATTCCTGGGGATAGGCCCCATGAGGTTTTGTGTAGTCTCTATTTCTTTAGAATGTGGTGAATAAGTGGGTGTGGCATTTTTGCGATTTTTTTTTTTGCAGGTGGCACGTCTGCCAGGGTAGGGTGGACAACGGAACCGTGGAAAAGCTTTGCCCTAGGTCATACCATGCTTTTTTATGGTGTGTGTCCGTCCACTCTCTCGCTCTAGTGAGGAGGACCGCTATGTAGTATTTATACATATGAGGTAGGCCTAAGCCCCCTCCTTTCCTGTTTTTTGTGAGGACGTCATATGTTTTTTTTATGCCCCCACACGTAGGATAGAAAGGTTTTCTTCATCGTATGGAAGAAGGTATTGTCTATGTCCAGTGGTAGGGTTTGAAAAGATAGAGAATCTTTGCCAGTATCATCATCTTGATGATGTTGAAACATAGAAACATAGAATGTGACGGCAGATAAGAACCATTTGGCCCATCTAGTCTGCCCAATTTTCTAAATACTTTAATTAGTCCTTGGCCTTATCTTATAGTTAGGATAGCCTTATGCCTATCCCACGCGTGCTTAAACTCCTTTACTGTGTTAACATCTACCACTTCAGTTGGAAGGCTATTCCATGCATCCACTACCATCTAAGTAAAGTAATACTTCCTGATATTATTTTTAAACCTTTGTACCTCTAATTTAAGACTATCCTCTTGTTGTGGTAGTTTTTCTTCTTTTAAATATAGTCTCCTCCTTTACTGTGTTGATTCCCTTTATGTATTTAAATGTTTCTATCATATCCCCCCGTCTCATCTTTCCTCCAAGCTATACATGTTAAGATCCTTTAACCTTTCCTTGTAAGTTTTATCCTGCAATCCATGAACCAGTTTAGTAGCCCTTCTCTGAACTATCTCTAAGGTATGAATATCCTTCTGAAGATACGGTCTCCAGTACTGTGTACAATACTCCAAGTGAGGTCTCACCAGTGTTCTGTACAATGGCATGAGCACTTCCCTCTTTCTACTGCTAATACCTCTCCCTATACAACCAAGCATTCTGCTAGCATTTCCTGCTGCTGTATTATATTGTCTGCCTAGATTTAAGTCATCAGAAATAATCACCCTTAGATCCCTTTCCTCAGATGTTGAGGTTAGGACTCTATCAAATATTCTGTACTCTGCCCTTGGGTTTTTACGTCCAAGATGCATTATCTTGCACTTATCCACATTAAATGTCAGTTGCCACAACTCTGACCATTTTTCTTGTTTACCTAAATCATTTGCCATTTAGCTTATCCCTCCTGGAACATAAACCCTGTTACATATCTTTGTATCATCAGCAAAAAGACATACCTTACCATCAAGACCTTCTGCAATATCACTAATAAAAATATTAAAGAGAATGGGTCCAAGTACAGATCCCTGAGGTACCCCACTGATGACAAGCCCAAGCTTCGAATATACTCCATAGACTACAACCTTTGTTGCCTGTCACTCAGCCACTGCCTTACCCGTTCAGCAATATTGGAATCCAAACTTAAAGATTGCAGTTTATTGATAAGCCTTCTATGTGCAACAGTGTCAAAAGCCTTACTGAAATCTAGGGAAGCAATATCTACTAAACCACCCTGATCTATAATTTTAGTTATCCAATCAAAAAAATCAATAAGATTAGTTGGGCATGATCTTCCTGAAGTAAACCCATGTTGTCTCTGATCTTGAAATCCATGTGTTTTTAGATGTTCAACAATCCTATCCTTTAACATGGTTTCCATCACTTTCCCCACTACTGAAGTAAGGATTACTGGCCTATAGTTGCCCGACTCCTCCCTATTACCTTTCTTGTGAATGGGCACAACATTCGCTAACTTCCAATCTTCTGGGACTACTCCTGTTAACAATGATTGGTTAAATAAATCTGTTAATGGTTCTGCTAATACACCACTAAGCTCTTTTAATAGCTTTGGGTGTATTCCATCAGGTCCCATTGACTTATTTGTCTTTACTTTTGACAGTTGAAATAGAACCTCTTCCTCTGAAAACTCACATGTAATAAATGACTAATTTATCTTTTTTCTTAACTGAGGTCCCTTTCCTTCATTTTCATCTGTAAATACTGAACAAAAATATTCATTGAGGCAGTCAGCTAGACCTTTATCCTCTTCTACATACCTTCCTTCTTTTGTTTTTAATCTAACTAATCCTTGTTTTACTTTTCTTTTCTCATTTATGTATCTGAAAAAGGTTTTGTCCCCCTTATTTACTGACTGTGCTATTTTCTCTTCTGTGTGTGATTTGGAAGCTCTTGCTTAGCCTCTTTCTGCCTAATCTTATAGATCATTCTGTCTTGCTCACTCTGGTTTTTTTTATAATTACCAAATGCTAACTTTGTGTTTTTTACTATTTTGGCCACATCTGCGGAGTACCACAGTGGTTTCTTGAATTTTTTGCTTTTACTGATAAGCCTAATGCAATTTTCTGTTGCCTTCAGTAGTGCAACTTTTAAATAATCCTGTTTCTCTTGGACTCCATTTAAATTGCTCCAGTCTGATAATGACTCCTCTACACATATTCTAATTTTAGAAAAGTCTCTTTTTCTTAAGTCTAAAACTTTTGTTTTTGTGTGGTGTGACTCAGTCACTGTTCTTATATTAAACCACACTGACTGATGATCACTGGATCCTAAACTTTCACCTACAGTAATATCTGATACCAAATCTCCATTTGTTAACACTAAATCTAGTATGGCCTCTTTACGAGTTTAGAATATGTGTGCTCCTGGCACAAGCAGCTATTTTTGTTTTCCAATTCACATCAGGAAGATTAAAGTCACCAATGATGATAACTTCCCCCTTCATTGTCATTTTAGCTATTTCCTCAACTAGTTGATTATCTAACTCTTCAATTTGTCATGGGGGCCTATAAATCACACCTACACGAGTTACTGTGTGATTACCAAATTCTAACGTAACCCAAACGGACTCTATGTTTGTCTCACTAACTTTTATTAGGCTAGATTTTATGCTATCCTTCACATACAGGGCCACCCCTCCCCCTTTCTTGCCTTCCCTATCTTTCCTATATAAAGAGTACCCTGGTATTGCTATGTCAGTCATTTTTCTCATTATACCATGTCTCAGTAACAGCGACTAAATCTACACTATCAGTTGCCATTATTGCCACAAGTTCATGGATCTTATTCCCTAAACTGCGAGCATTTGTAGACATGACTCTAAGCTTATCATTTTTAACACACTTGCTACAGGCACCTTCTGTCCTTGTTTTGGGGGACAATTGGATTGATGTTTAATCACCCTTTTGCCCCCCCCTCCTAGTTTAAATACATCCTAGCAAAACCTCTGAACTGCTCACTGAAAACATTTGTTCCCTTTTGAGAAAGATGCAAACCATCTTTTTTGACCCTCCCAAAGAGAGAGAAGTGGGGTTTGCCCCATTGTTTTAGTTTGGACGTAATGTCATTTAACAGGGGTATGTAATTCATTATATAAAGGCCTTTAATTGTGGATGTTAATTTAATGCCCAAGTAGGAAAGGCCTGATTCGGTCCATTTATAGCTATATGAGTTGCTGATTAGTGTCTTTTGCCTTGCGCTCAACCCCAAGCCCATTATTTCACATTTATCTGCATTGATTTTGAAGTTAGAACAGGCACTAAACTGGTCTATCTCCTTCTTAACATGTGTGAGGGATTGTTCTGGGCTAGTGATGGTGAGGAGTACATCGTCCACAAAGGCGGACACTTTGATCTCCTTTCCCCTTTTCACGGTTCTCACCGCAGCAGACAGACGGCCAGACGTGGTCGCCCAAGGAGTTCCCTACAGGAGATTTGCAGTCCTGGTCCTGCTTCCTATCTCTGAGCCACAGCAGCTTTATATATCAACAAGTCATTCCGGTCCTGTTCATCCTGGCATGTCTATTACTCTGGGGGCTGTACCTTGACTATGGCTGTGCTTCACCTGACCCTGATCAGCAGGGTATTTAAACTCAGCCTCGCCCTGTGATCTGGATCAAGTCTTTGATCCTGTTGTGTGTTCCGTACCAGAGTTCCTGTCGTTTGATCTGCTACTTATTATTGACCCCGGCTTCTGACTACGCTTACTCTGACCTCTGGCATCCCTTGACTTCGGCTACTCCTCGTTCTTCCTGTCCTCTGGCATCCTTAGACCTCGGCTATCTCTTGACAAGCCTGCTGTTTGAGTCCTTGCCTGTCCTGCAACTTGGTACTTCATCCTGCACAGCCCCAGTGCACAGACCAGGGGAATTCTTACCTGATCACCTTGGCCTGTGGCTATCTGCAAGGGTGAGCAACATATCTGCGCTACAGACTCCCAACTCAGGTAAGACCCTGACACCCCCGGCTCCGAAGCCCGTGATGTTATTGTTAGTTCTGATAGCATTGAGGAAGGGCTCCATGACCAAGACAAAAAGTAGGGGTGATAAGGGGCATCCCTGCCTGGTGCCATTGCTAATGTGGAACGGAGGGGAGTCTTGCCCATTGACCCTGACCGAGGCTGAGGGGCCTCTATATAACGTTCTCACCCAATGTCTATAAATTGGTCCCATTTCCAGTGACTCCAGTGCGGTGAATAAAAATTCCCAGTCTACTCGGTCAAAGGCCTTTTCAGTATCAACTGATAAGAGCAATGTGGGGGCTCTTGATGATGTTGCGCCGTGCATGATGTTTAGGAGTCGGGTCGTGTTATCCCTGGCCTCTCTACCTGGTATGAATCCCGCCTGATTAATGTGGATCAGGTCAGGGAGAGGTGGTTTGATCCTGTTGGCCAGGATTTTACCAAAATATTTTAGATCTAGGTTGATTAAGGATATTGGTCTGTAGCTACTACATACATATCTTTACCCGGTTTTGGGAGAACAGTGATCGAGGCCTTCAGCATGGGTGGTGGGAGAACATCATTGAGTAACAGGGCATTGAGGACTTCTAGGTATCTTGGAGCTAATACGTGTTGGAAGGCCTGATAGTATCTGGCCGTAAGTCCATCTGGACTTGGGATTTTGCCTTTGGGGAGAGTTGTTATTGCCACTTGGAGTTCCTCAGGCTGGATAGGTGATTCTAAGTGTGCGGTTTGTTGTCGGTTCAATGTCTTGTGGGTGTGGGCTGAAATGTATGCTGCAATGTTATGTTGGGTGTTCTCTGGGCGTCCCAGGTTATAGAGGTCACTGTAATAGTTTTGGAAGGTGTTACAAAAGACTCGAAATGACTTCATTATTGTTACCACATCTTGTTACTGTTGCAGCCCTATACTATTGACACAGAGAAATACGAATGGATTATACGAATCCTTATAAAGAACCATTCGTGGTACGAACAAGAGACCCCCCAAACGCTGGCATGTGCCGCCAATTAACCTCCTCACCCCGCAAAGTACCGAATGACCGACCACCCGGCCAGCGGAGTGTGGCGCCCATTAACCCCCCAGTCGGCTGCGGTCTGCGGTTAACCACAAACTAATTGACGGGCAAGGAGGATCTACGTTCGCATACAAATTACCGAATGGGAACTACCGAACAACCTCACGAACGGAGACCTCCTACAGTGGGTCGTGTGTCAGCAATTAGAATGTGGTTTCTGCGGTTAACCACAACTCAAGTACCGTGCTACTGGGCAGTCTCAATTCGTATACCGAACTATTTCCACTACCAGACAGACAGCGGGGATTCGCATGAGCCCCTATCCGATTTCAGTTCCATAAGTTGGAGTCGAGGTCCCGCTGCTCGTTAAACCGCCTAAAAACATGGCTGCCATCAGGGATTCACGACCAAAATACCGAACGGACTTTATACGGCAGAAATAGCTCATTCTGTTAGTGGGGTTTGAGCACCATTCGTATATTTAATGTACCCGAACGCGAGCTATTGAATGAATGGTAGAATGAACCATTTTCCCCTATTAATGTTGAAGTTATGTATTTTCATACAGTTTTGTGAGGCATAATAAAACGTGGTCTTTTGTGCGCTTGGAGATAATTAGATTGTATAACCGTTGGCCTCATTATCTCCAAGCTGGGCGGGTACTAATTCAAATGATACATTGTACTGTGATTGGTCACCTGTTTGTACTGTACCTGTATTCCATCAGGTCCACAGGGGGCTGTCCTTGGACCTGAGGAATTGCATAAATTGCCATGTTTGTGTGCCAGTAAAGTCAGTTCGTTTTGACCCTCAACTTGCAGCCTCGACTCATGTTGTAGGGATCCGGGATATTGATGCTTATACAGCTTTTGGGATACTCTACACTTGCAGCTTTTACCAAAGGAACTCCGTTCGACTCTCTACAGCAGGAACCAGGACATCCAAGCGATCAACCCCCCTGCTAGACCGGGGGCAATCGTAACAATTGGTGGCAGCGGCGGGATCAGCCTGGAATTCCTAAGAGAGGACGGATGGAGAGCAACTACGATAAGTTGAAACGTACCACGTTAAAGGATTTACTTGAGAGCCAAGGTAGAAACGCAAGTAACCGGCCAAGGAGAGAGTTGATTGCTGACCTAAACGAGTTGGATCAAAGCTTCACCATGGCAGAACCCACGGTAACCCCCAGTGACGAAAAGACAAGGATTGTCCGGGAAAGACTTCCTCTATACGGGCCGAACCCATCCGTAGAACTGGTGCAACAATTGATTGCAGAGGCCGAGGTGGACATACAACGGGCTAGAACCCACGAGCTGAACATGGTGACCGCACAGCAGGGAGCCACCGCTAATGGCCATAACGGCTCCCCGGAACCGGCGGAGCAGCCGAAGATTCCGTTCGCGGCATTCAAGCCATTCATGGAGAACGAGATGGGGATAGACTAATTTTTAGCCGATTTTGAAAGACAATGTGCGTTACATCAAATACCCGTTACAGCGTGGCCGCCTATCCTGGCAGGAAAGTTAACCGGGCGGGCCATGGAAGCCTTCAGGACACTCAGCGCCGAAGAAGTAGCCCAATACCCCACAGTAAAGGAGACGCTACTGAAACGGTACGCGGTGACCCCAGACACTTACCGAAGGCAGTTCCGCAACACGAAGAAAAAGGCGAATGATACTCATGCCGAATGGGCCCGCCGAATGCGGAGGGCTGCTACCCATTGGATTAACGGGTGTCGGGCCGTCACGGCAGCGGAAATCTTAGAGCTATTTTTGTTGGAACATTTTTATGTGGGACTAGAGCAGAAAGGCCGAGAGTGGTTGACGTCCCAACAACCTACACGAAGCAGCAAGGCTGGCGGACGAACACCGGGATGCTCAGGTTCAGGAATTCAGTAACTCCCGAACGATAGCTCGTCCCGAAACACGAGAAGTGTACCGAACAACTCCACGAACTGAGTTTCGCACGCCTGTACCAGCGGGACCTACACGGTACACTGGACCACCCAGCCACTACAATCGCTCCCGTCCCACCTGTTACAAGTGCAAGCAACCGGGGCACCTGATTGCAAATTGCCCCCTCAACAACAACTACCCCACACGGAACTATAATTCGTCCCCGTCGGGAAGCAATCGCCCAGCTCGCGCTTTTTGCCTCAAGCAGGACAGCCCTTTAGAGGAATACCTGGGACCCCTGCATGAAGCTAACCCCGTGTATGCCGCAAGTGACAATAGGCAACACCACAGGCAAGAAGTGCTACTGGAGGGTCGCCCCACCCAGGGATTGAGAGACACTGGGGCCACTATCCCTTGGTGCAAGGCCGATTAGTCCCCGAGCACAAGCGCTCCACCGACACTGTCGCAGTCCGGGTGGCTGGGGGGGACATATACAAGCTACCCACAGCGAAAGTGCACTTGGACTGGGGTGCGGGGAAAGGACTTGTGAGGGTGGGGATTATGGATAATCTACCGGCTGAAGTTTTGCTGGGAAACGACCTAGGTCCCATGACCTCAGCATATGCACCTTCTTACAACTCCGAGGCGGATCCAGTGACTACCCGGTCGCAAGCAGGGAGAGCTCGAGACCCTTCACCAGTGCGGGATACTTAGGTAAGACTTAACCCGACTGTGACCATCCCCCCTGCCCCATTACTCTGGGACACCCCTGCAGCCTTTGAGGCTGAGACCAAAACTGACCCGACACTCCAAAAGTATAGGGAAAGAGCCGATACAGGGACTGGGGGATCAGACCATGAGACTTTCGCATGGGAACAGGGCCGACTGTACCGACACACAGAGAAGAAGGGCCACCGTAGGAGACAGCTAGTTATACCCCACAAATATAGACGTGATATACTCCGGGTGGGCCACGATATTCCCTTAGCCGGACACTTGGCAGTAACCCGTACCCTCCATCGTATTACCCATACCCTTTTCTGGCCAGGGGTACATGCGGTTGTGAGGACCTATTGCAATACGTGTGAGGTATGCCAAAGGGTAGGCAAGAGAGGAGACCACCCTAAGGCACACCTCGTTAACATGCCCATTATCGATGAGCCGTTTAGCCGGGAAGCCATCGACTTAGTAGGGCCACTGGCCACCCCCAGTCCATCTGGTAAGAGATATATTCTTACCATCGTGGACTATGCTACCCGCTACCCGGAAGCCGTAGCTTTATCTAACATACAAGCGGACACTGTGGCTAATGCGTTAGTACAGGTATTCTCTCGGGTAGGGAGATCCTATCCGACAGGGGGACCCAGTTCACGGCAGAGCTAACACAGCAGCTATGGCATGTCTGCAAGATAAAATCCCTCCTCAGCTCCCCTTATCACCCTCAGACCAATGGGCTATGTGAGAGGTTCAATGGAACCCTCAAACAAATGTTAAAAACCTTCACGCAGGAGTATAGAGACTGGGAACATTTCCTGCCGCATCTCCTGTTTGCTTACCGGGAGTTGCCCCAGGAAACCACCAGATTCTCTCCCTTTGAGCTGCTGTACGGACGTAAGGTGCGGGGTCCCCTGAACCTTATCCGTGAGCACTGGGAGGGAGAGACAGGGAACGCTGGGGTCCCCATCGTACCTTACGTGCTGGAGCTGAGGGACCGTATGGAGCAATTGGCTAAGTCAGTCCGGGCCAACCTCCAGGCGGCCCAGGGGCGACAGAAAGTCTGGTACGACCGGGGGGCACGGTGGAGGAGCTTCTGTATAGGACAGAAGGTCATGGTACTAAAACCCATTAAAGCAGACAAGCTGCAAGCAGCCTGGCAGGGGTCTTACCAGATAGTGGATTAGAGGGGGGACACTACCTATGTGATTGCCAGCTGTCACGATGAGAACCTACGGAAGATATTCCATGTGAATATGCTGAAGGAATACCTACAGAGGCCAGAGGAGGTGTCAGCCATATGTAGTCCCGCGTTTGAGGACCCAGATAGTCTCCCAATAGCCGACTTATTGACCCCCACCTCCCCGTCTGAAGTAGTGGACCAAGTACAGATCGGGGACCGACTTAACTCAGTAGAGAGGGAGCAGCTACACAAACTGCTCCGAGAGAAACAAGCAATGTTTTCTCAGGAACCGGGGTGCACCGATCTGGCCACCCACCAAGAAGATACCCCCGGGCAAACACCATTAAGGCAGGCCCCCTACCGAATCCCAGAGGCAGTTCGGGCAGGCATGAAGAAGGAAATAGATGAGATGCTCCGGCTAGGGGTCATTGAAGCTTCCGATGACAAAACCGTCACCGATGCTTATCCCATGCCCAGGGTGGATGAGCTGCTGGACCGCATAGCCAGGGGGAACTACCTAACTACCATTGACCTCTGTAAAGGTTATTGGCAAATCCCTCTGGCCAGGGAAGGTGTCCCCAAATCGGCATTCGTCACCCTGTTCGGTTTATACCACTTTAAGGTTATGCCGTTCGGGATGAAGAATGCCCCCGCCACATTCCAGCGCTTGGTGGACAGACTCCTTGATGGCTTCCAGGAATTTGCCTGCGCATACCTGGACGACATAGCGATCTATAGTGAGTCCTGGGAGGAACACTTAGCTCATGTAGGAATAGTCCTGGATCAGATTCGGGCCGCGGGCCTGACCCTGAAGCCAGAGAAATGTCACTTTGGGATGGCTGAGGTACAGTACCTGGGTCACCGAGTAGGATGCGGGAAGCAGCGACCGGAGCCGGCTAAGATAGAGGTGGTCGCAAACTGGCCCACCCCGCACACTAAGACATGGGACCCCGCCGGGTACTACAGGAGATTTGTACCCGAGTATAGTGCTATTGCTAAACCCCTGACCGACCTGACAAAGAAAAACCTTCCCCGACAGGTCCTGTGGTCTCCCCACTGTGAAATCGCTTTCCAAGCGCTCAAAACTGCTTTGATTAATGCTCCTGTCTTGGCTGCCCCAGCCCTTAATCGACGTTTTATTGTTCATACAGACGCTTCCATGTTCGGGCTGGGAGCTGTCCTCAGCCAAGTAGGAGACGATGGGAAAGAGCACCCGATTGCTTACATCAGCCAAAAACTCCTACCACGCGAAGTCAGCTATGCCGCGGTAGAAAAGGAGTGTTTGGCCCTGGTGTGGGCATTAAAGAAGTTAACCCCCTACTTGTATGGACAAGAGTTCACTCTGGTTACAGACCATAACCCGTTGGTGTGGCTCAACCGGGTTGCTGGGGATAATGGACGATTATTACGCTGGAGCTTATCTTTACAACCATTTAATTTTACCATCACCTACCGACCCGGGAAGCAGAATGGCAACGCCGATGGGTTATCCCGACAGACTGACCTCAGCCCAGCATAATTTGTCAGTCTGGACAGCCTTAGTCTACCCCGAAAAGGGGTCAGACAGTGTCTGCCAGAGTGTTCCACAAAGAGGGAGCATTGTTACAAAAGACTCAAAATGACTTCATTATTGTTACCACATCTTGTTACTGTTGCAGCCCTATACTATTGACACAGAGAAATACGAATGGATTATACGAATCCTTATAAAGAACCATTCGTGGTACGAACAAGAGACCCCCCAAACGCTGGCATGTGCCGCCAATTAACCTCCTCACCCCGCAAAGTACCGAATGACCGACCACCCGGCCAGCGGAGTGTGGCGCCCATTAACCCCCCAGGCGTCTGCGGTCTGCGGTTAACCACAAACTAATTGACGGGCAAGGATGATCTACGTTTGCATACAAATTACCGAATGGGAACTACCGAACAACCTCACGAACGGAGACCTCCTACAATGGGTCGTGTGTCAGCAATTAGAATGTGGTTTCTGTGGTTAACCGAGCTATTGAATGAATGGTAGAATGAACCGTTTTCCCCTATTAATGTTGAAGTTATGTATTTTCATACAGTTTTGTGAGGCATAATAAAACGTGGTCTTTTGTGAGCTTGGAGATAATTAGATTGTATAACCGTTGGCCTCATTATCTTCAAGCTGGGTGGGTACTAATTCAAATGATACATTGTACTGTGATTGGTCACCTGTTTGTACTGTACCTGTATTCCATCAGGTCCACAGGGGGCTGTCCTTGGACCTGAGGAATTGCATAAATTGCCATGTTTGTGTGCCAGTAAAGTCAGTTCGTTTTGACCCTCAACTTGCAGCCTCGACTCATGTTGTAGGGATCCGGGATATTGATGCTTATACAGCTTTTGGGATACTCTACACTTGCAGCTTTTACCGAAGGAACTCCGTTCGACTCTCTACTGCAGGAACCAGGACATCCAAGCGATCAACCCCCCTGCTAGACCAGGGGCAATCTTAACAGAAGGTTTTGGCTATGTCCTCTGTCGTGTCTTGGCGTGTCCCACCCTTTGTCATAATGTGAGAGATGTATGTCTTTTGGTGCTTGTCCTTTAGAGCTCTGGCCAGATATTTCCCACTTTTATTGCCGTGAGCGTAATATGTCCCCCTAGTCAGCTGGGCTGCCCTATGCGCTTTCACGATAAGGAGGTTTCGCAGTTCTATTCAGGGTGCTGTTAATGTTTTGTATGCTTCGGGTGTAGGGTTAGATTTGTGGTTAGACTCTGCTGTGGATATAGCTTCAGTGAGAGATCGGATTTGTGCCGCTCTTTCCTTTTTGATCCGTGCTCCCCATTTAATCAGGATCCCTCTGGTTATGCCTTTGTGTGCTTTCCATACCCAGGATTCTGCTGTGCCTTTATCTATATTTTCTAAAAAGTACCTGGGTAGAGCGCTATTCAAATCCTCCATTACCCTGGGGTCCTCCAGTAGTAATTCATTTAAGCGCCATGAGTTGCTTATGGCACTCTTCTCTTCAAGGGACAGCGTAAGGAATATTGGGGCATGGTCCGACCATGTGATCGGTCCAATGGACGAGTGAACTAGTGTGTGCAGGTGTCTATGTCCTATCATGAACATATCCAGTCTAGAGTAACTATGTGCTTCCTGGGAGAAGTATGTGTAATCCCTTTCCTGGGGGTGGGCAATCCTCCAGCAGTCTACTAGTAGTGATGTTGCGAAGTTTTTGCGAACGGTTCGCAAACGTTTCGCCACGGTTCGCCATGAACCGTTCACCGCGAACTCCAGTCAGCAGACGCATCCCGGCCAATCTGCAGCAGACCCTCCCTCCTAGACCCTCCCACCTCCTGGACAGCATCAATTTTGAAGGCATTTTGAAGGCAGCTTCAAAATGGATGCTGTCCAGGAGGTGGGAGGGCCTGGGAGGGAGGGTCTGCTGCAGATTGGCTGGGATGTGTCTGCTGACTGGAGTTCGCAACGAACGGTTCATGGCGAACCGTGGCGAACCGTTCGCAACATCACTATCTACTAGTTGATTGGCATGTAGGGCTCTTTGAAATAGTAGACGCTGGTGTGCTTGTGTGTCTCTGCCTGTCGCTGAACTGTCTATTGAGTGATCTAAGACTATGTTCCAGTCGCCCCCCATCACTACCATACCCTCTGCAAAATTCTCTAGTTTTCTGAGGCATGATTTGATGAATGGGACTTGCCTGTTGTTGGGTGCATAAACATTTACTAGGGTAATGAGTGTGTTGTTAAGTTTGCCTCTGAGGAATATGTACCTTCCCTGTGGGTCTAGTTTACTGTCTTGGAGTATGAATGCTCTTCTGGACGATAACAGGATAGCGACCCCTCTAGATTTGCATCCATGATCATTGCTAAAGTATGATTGCCCCATCGATTTAGTTCTCAATATGGGGGTCTGATCCGATCTAAAATGTGTTTCCTGGAGAAATACTATATCCACCTGCTGTCTGTCCAATCCACGCGCTAGTCCTGTGCGTTTTTCGGGTGTGTTAAGTCCCCATATGTTCAGGGACATAGGTTGAAGATTATCCATCATAAAATGGCCAGAGGTAGGGGCATCTCGGACTTAAATTATACGGTGCGTACCTATACCCAATGGGGTAGGATTTGGGGGAAAAACGTAAACCAGGAAAATTATATACAGTGTGCATGCGGTGTGCATGCTGTAACCAGATGGTGTCAAGCCCACTGTGGATCATGTGGATCCTGCGTGCTCTTTGTGGCACCTCTTGGCGGGTTGCGTGGTCTAGACCTGTCGAGACTCTAGGCCTTCTGCACATGTTTTATACATAATACGTAAATATTTATCATTCTAACATTAGCATATTCTAACATAACTTAAAGCTGATAATGGCATTTAACTATGAATCGAATCCCAGTTCCAGCGTCTCCTTCGCTTTTTGGGGGTGCGTTGCCATTTTGCCCTTTGGGGTAGTTGCTTGTCTTGTTCCATGTCGAGACCAGTCCAGTCTTCCACCATGTCTGTGGGTATGCCTAAGGCTTGTTGAAACGTCGGGACGTCTGCTGGTGTAGAGATTGAGTGTGTCTTCCCTTGGCGGTTCCCACTAAAGCGAAAGGGTATGCCCAGCGGAATCGTATGTTGCGGTCTGAGAGCGTCTTCGTGATCGGGCGCAGTGCTCTTCTCGAGATAAGTGTGGATTGCGCCAGGTCCTGAAATATCTGCACTTTACAGTCGCCAAATTAAATGTCTCTAATTTGCTTGGCCTTTTGCAGGATTGTCTCTTTTAGGGGGAATGATGGAGCCTGCAGATAATGTCCCTTGGTTTCTCATTAGTTAGCGCTCTTGGCCTGATCGCTCTGTGAGCGCGGTCAAACTTGATGGGTGTATCTAGCAGCCTGCCCAGCAGCTGATTAAAGAGATTTGTGAGGGTTTGTGGGATATTTTCACTTGTTCCTTCAGGGGTCTCAGGAATGCCTCTAATTCTAAGGTTGTTGCGCCTTCCCCTATTGTCTAGGTCCTCTATTTTCCTCTGTAGGAATATTAGGGCCTCATTTTGGGTTTGTTGGAGAGTTTGTATGTAATGTATTTGTAGGGCTGTTGTTTCCCCCTCTTCTTCTAGTGTTTGCAACCTATTGCCAATGTGGCTTACCTCCTCATGGAGAGATTGTAGCTTGGCGCCAAAGCTCCTTTCCATTTTGGAGAACATTGCCTCGAGGTCCAGTTTGGAGGGTAGCTGAGTTAGGATGGTTTTAATATCTGCTCCTTCTGTGGAGCTGTCCGAGGGAGCAGGGCTGGCTGGTGCGCTGCTCGCGGGAGAATTCTCAGCCGCGGCCATCTTGGACCGCATGCTTGCCTCCTGTTTTTCTGTGAAGAATCTCCTCAGGGAAGTCTTGGAGGAGGTAAGGGTGGAGGAGGGAGTGCTGCCTGTTTGTGCCTTCGATCTTTTGGTCGCCATGTCCTCTAAAACTGCCAGGATTCTTGCTATTTAGGCCTGTCTCGAGCAGAGCTCTGCTCTCATGCGGCCATTCACTCCTGTGTCCAAGCCAAGCCCCCTCATCTGTGACTTTTGTCAAAATACTCAGCTGGACTGTTCTTCTACTAAGTCTACGATTACTTAGAGCCCATCTTCACATGTCTTCATTTATGGCTTTCCTAGTGAAATCAGCCATTAAATGTTCCGGTGTAATCTTCAGCAATTTCAGTGCTGCCCTTATGTGTTAATTTCATCCTTTACTTGGAAATTTATTGCAGTTCCTTCTACTGTGTTCCTGAATAATTGAGTCATGCACCATGGGGATCGTGGTGTATCCTGCATGGAGCGATGAATGATGTATTCTAGTTCTCATAGAATGCGCAGTTTGGACAGTCGTGGTGCCCACAAATATGTTTTGATAAAGGGTTGAGGAACAGTTCAAGTACTAACAAAATCTGTGGTGCATGACAGTCATTTTGCATTTATTTGAACATTGTTTTAGAACTCTGATAAGCAGTATCCTTAGATATTTTTATGACCTCAAGGGGGCTAAAAGAGCATCAAAGCCCAGGGTTCTGGAATATTGGCTTAGAAGGAACCTCATTAAGAGTTTAAAAAAAACACACTGGTTCCATGTAACCTTGGATACAGAATACTCTAAGATTACAAGTATTGGCAAATCCCCACAATGGCTCAACTTAGAGATACTTGCTGGCAACTCCGCTCAAAGGATCTTAGTGGGTCTCAATCTGGTATAAAGTTGGAATACATTTTCCTGCCAGTTTTTAAAGTTTCATGAGGCCTCCTACTCTTAGGCTAAGACTGAAACCTGGAGCTGTATGAAAAGTGATTTTAGTATAAGCTATGATTTTGCTATGCCAAAGTATCTCTCATTTTGCATGTTGCCTTAGTAAAACAACATTCAAGTAAATTCCCTGATTTTAACAATGTACCTGCTTTAGCACAGGTGAGTCAGGAGCTGGTGATGTCACTTTAAAAAGCAAACATTGATTTATTATTGTTTAACGGCATCTAATGGATTTAATGGCCTATTGCTGCTATTTCCTGACACAGATTATTCAATAGCACAGTCTGGTCTAATTCCAAGAATTTCAGTTTTGCAAGTTATTTTTCCAGAGTCACATATTTTACTATTTATGGGATGTAATGGAGCGCATAAAAGGCATGCGGTAATGGTTGTGCACAAATTGGAATTCACACATATCATTGTAGTTACAAAAGTATATTTCATCATTCTGTACAAAACATTGGGAATTCCATCTGCGGAAGAATAGTACATACCTTTTTTATTTGCTGTGGCCTAGTTAATGGGTGTCTGGTCATGGAAAACCTTCCAGGTCCCCTTTTGGATTAGCATGACATCATATTCCGGCTCCCAGCCTCACTCTGCGGCGCGCGAGGGAGCTGAGCAGACAGCTCAGAGGAAGTGCTCCCTCGTCAGCCACCCGCCAGCACCGCCCGTCCGACCAGCAACCAGCCCATCAGCCTGACCGGCATGTCAGTTAGCCGCAAGGCTAATAAGACATTTGCCCTGGGCATTTGGGGGCGGCTTTTTTTGCCGCACCCTGGAAAATGCCGCCCAAGGCAAATGCCTTGTTTGCCTTGCGGCTAAAACGTCCCTAACCTTGGGTTGTCTACTAATGCAAATAGTATGCCATCATGGGGGTCATTCTCATTCCTGGGCTACCATATAGTCTCAAAGGCAACATTACCAATCAGACAAATTTCAATGTAAAAAAAAGGAAATGCAAGCCTTATATTGGACTCTATAACCTTTGAAAACATCATAAAACCTGTACATGGGGGGTTCGGTTGTACTCGCGAGACTCAGCGGAACACAAATATTAGTGTTTCAAAACAGTATCACAGCAATTATATCATCAGTCAAAGTGCCGTTTGTGTGTGAAAAATGCAAAAAACTGCACTTTTACTGACGATATCATCGTTGTGATATGTTTTACTGTTTAGAAACACTAATATTTGTGTCCAGCGAAGTCTCCAGAGTAAAACAGTACCCCCCATGTACAGGTTTTATGGTGTCCTGGAAAGTTAAAGGGTTACATAGTTACATAGTTATATAGCTGAAAAGAGACCATCAAGTTCCGCCTTCCTCACAAATGTTGTTGCTGTTGATCCAAAAGAAGGCAAAAAACCTGGTCTGAAAACAATGCTCTTACAACATATTATTATTAAAATTAGCCTCTATCAGCATTAGCACTATCTACCACTGGAATTAGTGTAGGATACACTAATATTGGGGTACTGTAGATGATGTGGTGGAACTGAATCCCCATATATAAGATTTGAAAGTGTGTTTTTATTTCTACGCTGTTCTCTATTGTGTGTGTGTGTGTGTATATGTGTATGTGTGTGTGTGTGTGTGTGTGTGTGTGTGTGTGTGTGTGTGTGTATATATATATATATATATATATATACACACACATGTAGAAAGGCCATTAGGCCTGAATTTGTGGGAGGAGTAAGTCCCCTACTTAAGCTCTCAGCCCCTACTCACCGCTGCCGCTCAGCTGATTGTCCTTAGCAACCAGCACTTCCGGTCCAGCTTCCCGCCAGAACTGTACCTGTTTCCAGCAGCCAGACGCCCTGTGCAATCCTCCGTCCGTCCGAGGCCCTTCCACTCCGTTTCCCTCCGGTCGAGGTACCCGACTTCCGGTCACGAGACCGGCGCGTTCACGTAAGCAAGGTGTGGGAATTAGCGTTCGCTTTTTCCCCGCCGTTCGGGCCTAAAAACGTAGGGGTAGGCTCCCTCTTTCGCATTTTCACGAATACACGCTTTCGTATATATCTCCATTCGCGCCAAAAAACGCACGAACGTTCGGCTCATTTCGCTATCGTTTTACGCTTTTTCGTACGGAAACAACCGAATAAACATTTCATGTTTAAGCTCATTATTATCTGTATTCACTTTTCCGTTCGGTTATTTCAGCATCAACCTATTCGTATGGTTAATTCACGTACACCATCTTACTAATTTACATTCGGTTATTTCTATTCTTTTAAGATAAGCTGGCATAAGTTCTAATCACAGTCCTACTATTAGTTATTCCTTCATATGAGTTTGCGGTTACATTATATGGTTAACTACCAGCCCTGTGCTTTTCTACCTTGTTAAACCATTTAAAGTATTTTTCTGTTATAAACATTATGTTCACCACGGTTCATAACTTCATACGTGTCTAAATTCAAGCTATAACATTCTTTCCTAATAACACTCAGATAAGTCTTTTTAAACACTATTTACAAGTTATACCCTTTACACATAATCCGTACTATTCCTTGCACATAAATCACGCTGTCACATCTTTTGGCTTTTACAGATTGCATCGGTCTCTTGCTTTTCTGCATTAAAAGTTGTTATTTCAAGGTCCTTTTATTACAGGAACAGGTATGGTTTTTATCACCTTGAGTTATCAGGTTTTATCAATTATCTTCACATCTATTGCTAACTATGGTATTTTTCTTGGTTAAACCCTTAGATCCTTGTATTAATCTAAGCATCTACCGTTTCTACGCAGTTAACCTGCCACGATTAAACAAGCTCTGTACTTTAAACAAAGGTATAGTTCACTCTCTTTTCAATACTAGACCTCACGCGGTCTCAACTCCATTACTACCTTCCCTCAGGCTTACGCCCAGGATACGTTATCTCTTTACTACTTGTCTACACAGACTTTCGGTCATACGCCACCAGGCTCAAGAAGACACCAAATCCTGACACGGTACTCAGCCATACCTTCAGGTACTTACATCCTTACTCAAGTACGTCCATTCGCTACCCCAAGGCCTCATTCTGCCTTCTCACTCATATCCAAAATCATCCCATTCCTACACCTAAACCTCCCAGATCCCTCAATGCAGGATCTCACGTCGTGCCCTAACAAACCTTCTCCCTATACTATTCATACGACATCACGATACGTATAAACACATCAACATCTGTCTTAAACCCCCAGGATTCTTCCTCAAAGACAACATTTAAGACAAGACTCTCTACACTTACCAGGAGGCTCCAGATACCATTTGCGACCAGTCAAGGTTAGTATCCACACACCATTCCAGTCCTCTAACTTTACCCTTTAGCATACTATCGAACTGGCTATACGGCACAGGCTAATGCCTTAGCCCACCCTATCAGGAAATCTGATCCCGCGAGGCCTACCACCCCCACCCCACCTCAACACGGAGGTACGGCCCCACGCCCAAATCATAGTTATAAGCCTCGCATGCCTTACTACAGGGCTCTAGTTAGGGCCTCACCTGTCACGGCCACACGTTTTGATTTCTCTTATCGTCACCGAGAGGCCAACATCCCGCCACCACGTCTGTGGCACCTACGTCATAAGCCAAATCATAGGTAGAGCCTCTCATCGCCACTTGGCATTAGCAGGGCCTCACCTATCCAGTCATTCAATAGTTAAGTTTTTCGCCTCGGCATCTAGCATTGAAGTCCAGTTCTTCAAGACTCACCACTCCCCATACCCCCCCCTTCTTACCTCACTCCCCTTCTAATATATCTTTCACATAATCATTCCTTTTAGAATGTCCCAAGAACCAATTCCAACCGAAGAACTGACAGAAGAAGCACCATTCACGCCAATCAGACCCGTGTCTCCAGGCGAATCACTCACTCTTTCAACCCCCACGTCCTTGAGAGCATGGACTATTCCCAAAATCACAGCCGAGCTTAGGCTCAGGGGAATCCCCTTTCCGGCCACAGCTAGAAAGGCAGAACTTTACAGGCTGCTTACCCACCAAGTCCCCGAGCCTCGGCCGGGAACTAGCTCTCAAGGACAACCACCAAGTAACAGCACGGCCACCCAGGATACCCTGGCAGATATCTTGGCCAATCTACAGGCCCTCAATAGCAGGCTGTCTAAGGTGGAGAGCGCCATCTCCTCCTCAGGTACTAACACCGTAGTCCCAGTCTCTACCACGGCTGTACCTGCCATACCTTCATGTCCCTCTATACTCCCCCCTCCAGCACCTGGCACAGCCATCACACCTTTCGAGTCACCAGCACACTCCGTCCCAGATTCTATCAGAAAAGATATCCTTGACGGGAAGGATGTGTGTCTGGTGTCTTTACTCATAGCCTCTCAGGATGTACTCGAGAACAAGGCATACAATTATGGTGACATCTCTGTTGTGCTTAAAACGAGGGATCCCAGGCTTAATAAAAAATTGTCTATCCCACAGTTTGTGATAGCTTTCGGGATATACCGCGACGTCATTTGCACGGTGTATCCCCATAGGAGAGAAGAGCTAGATCTCTATCTCCACAAGGTAGTGGATCTAGGCATCAAGTACGGGGGCTCTTCCTTCTATGACTACCACAAGTCAGTCTCAGCGAAGGCGGCGACCCATCTCAAGCAGTTCAACATTAGAATGAACTGGGGTCAGATGGACACTGAACTTTTCTGTCGCCACTTCGCCGGACTCAGGCCCCCGGCTTGTGCCATCTGTAATTCCACATCCCACATGGCGGACTTATGTCCCGTCGAACCAGATCCCACCACCTCCACTCTCACCCCTCACCCCACGTTCACACCTCACTCCTCTTTTACCCCTCACAAGCCAGCGGGTGGTCTCCGGGATAAGCTGGGAAGGCCCATCTCCTTTTTAGGTAAAGCACAGGTGTGCAATAATTTCAACGCAGGCTCCTGCAGTTTCAGCGCCTGTAGACTATTGCACATCTGCTCCATATGTTTCAGGGCACATACCAAGACCATGTGTCCAGCCAGGTTGTCACCAAACAAATGACTAACCAACATAAATATCGACAACCTGGTTTTTTATCTAAGGTGTCACCCCAGCAGGCACTTAGTGGATTTTCTCACCACAGGTTTTTCACAAGGGTTTCACACAGGCATAATAGCCATTCCCCCAGGTACACTAGAATGTCCTAATCTCCAGTCTGCACGTTTAGACCCAGTCGCTGTAGACACTCTCATTTCCGCAGAAACCACAAACGGTTTCATGATCGGTCCTTTCACCTCTTCACCGTTTTCCTCCTGGCGCACTAACCCTATTGGTATTGCTATTCACAAATATTCTAATAAAAAACGTCTCATTATCGATTTATCGGCACCGCACTCCTCTTTTGTTCCAAGCATAAACGCTCTGATTCCAGCAGACGAATTCTCTCTGCAGTACGTCACCATCGACGACGCTATACAGTCTATCATGACATCTGGTAATCGACCCTGGCTCAGCAAAACAGACATCACTAACGCCTTTAAATTACTGCCCATACACCCCTCACTCTGGCACTTACACGGTGTTAAATGGCGAGGGTATTATTACTTCTCAACACGACTCACTTTTGGTTCCCGAAGCAGCCCCAAACTTTTCGACATTTTCGCTGAGTCACTATGCTGGCTGCTTCTGAATGTCATCAGGTGTCACTCCGTTATTCACTATCTAGATGACTTTCTACTGATAGAGCCAGGGTCATCAACACCCACAGCAATCAATAGTACTACCGCACTTTTTTCCACACTTGGAGTCCCTTTGTCCCCAGCCAAAACTATAGGACCCACTACAAAGTTGACCTTTAGGCATAGAGCTCGATTCTGTCAAACTCAGAGCTAGCCTTCCACACGACAAACTTTCACGATTGAGAGGGGAGATAGACACGTTCCTGCGGAATGACGTTTGCACCAGGAGAGAACTTCAGTCCCTTCTTGGATCTCTGAACTTCGCCATGCGCATCATTCCGCAGGGAAGGTCTTTTATTTCCAGACTTCTTTGCCTGCTCCATGGAGTCCCGGACTCCGGCACAGTTTCTTTGGACCCCCACGCCAAGGCTGACTTGGCTATGTGGGGGAAGTTTTTGAAAGACTGGAATGGTATCTCCATGTTTATCCCCCCTCTCTCCACCTCTTCACCCATCATCCACACGGACGCAGCAGCCAACACCGGTTTCGCAGCCATTTTCGGGAACCACTGGTTTAGGGGCCACTGGCCCACTGAGACGGATGCCTTGCCAGGATTCAGGGAAACCTCAACCCTATTTGAAATTTACCCCATTGTGGCGGCCGCACACACCTGGGGTCATCTCTGGTCCGGCAAGGCAGTAAAATGCTACTCAGATAACTCGGCAGCTTGCGATATTATTAACAAAGGGCGCTCATCATCCCTGACCATCATGCGGCTGATTCGCAAGTTGACCTGGCTGGCAGCATCCAATCAGTTTCACTTAGTATGTTCTCACATCCCGGGTATTCACAACACCGCCGCTGACGCTCTTTCTCGTTCTCGATTCCAGGCATTTTCTCAGGCACTCCCAGCAGCTCACCATCAGCCATCCAGGACACCACGGTTTCACGAACTAATATTGGATTAAGCACACTCTTGCTTCACGCTAGATCACTCACTCACCAAGCATTATCACCCAACACTGCTATCACTTACAATAGGGCACTTAACATATTTAATAAATTCACTGCAGAATTCGGGCTACAAGGCGACTTTTCTATCCAAACCATGGTGTCTTTTGCCTCTTTCTGCCACCTACACCTTAAGCTGTCACACAACACCATTAAACTTTACCTCACCGGGGTTCAGCACCACAGCCTCACCAATTTTCCTAACAGCACCCCCTTTTTGTCTTCATACCCCATAAAAAAGGTCTTGAAAGGTATATCTAAGGTTTCACCACCACTCGCAAGCACTAGATTACCCATAGACGGGCCTATCTTCAGGTCACTTAGCAATCTCCTTGACACAGCCCCATTTGATAGCCACACCAATACAGTGATAAAATCTGCCATATATCTCGCTTTCTACGGTTTTCTCAGACCTAGAGAATTCACAGTGATTTGTCAAGGAGATATCGCACGATGCCTTAAAACTTCACACCTCACCAAGGTAGAGGATCACTACCTCCTTTCTATCCCTACCACTAAAACCAACCGGTCAATACACCCTACAATAATTCCTCTCTTCCCTACTGATAATGCCTGGTGTCCGGTGAAAGTTCTCGACCAACTACGGTCAACTCTTCACGCTCACCTGCCAGACTCTCCGCTCTTAACATTACAAGGGCACCCGCTTACCACGGCAAAATTAATGTCACATGTCAGAACCCTGTTATCCAAGCTCGGACACAATCTGGCTGCATTCTCCGGGCACTCCTTCCGCATAGGAGCCGCCTCAGCAGCCTCAAGCACAAACGCACCGGTCCACATCATCTAAAGGCTCGGGCGATGGAAATCCTCCATATATAACGCATATATTCCGCAACCAGAGAAAGAGCTTCGCCAAGCTTTTAGAAACTTGGTCTTGTAAAATGCAATAAAGTGTGTATTTTCTCGAATTTATCTTTTTGCCCTCTTTTATTTACAGGCCCACTCGTACGTTGGTTTCGGCACACCACAACCAACTTTGCTCACAGTTACTATCCATACGTATTTAAATTCCGAGCACAAATATATATATATATATATATATATATATATATATATAATCGGCAGCATATAGCTTTTAAAGAAGCAATTATTTAACCCATCATGTGTGGTTGACTGTGGACTTTTAAAACATATATTTTTTATATTTTTTTTTTTATATATATATATATATATATATATATATATATATATATATATATATATATATATATATATATATATATATATATATATAATCCGTTCAGCAGGCTGCTGAATGCATGTAAATACCTTGTTATTGCCTAGTCTATATACATTTATTTATAAACAACTTTGATATATTTATATATAAACAACTTTGATGTTTAATCTTATTTTGTTATTTTATGAAAACCTAGTTAATAAAATTTACTGATATTACATGTGTCTGATTACAGTCAGTAGTACAATATCATTGTTCTAATTTCCTTACTGCTAGCACTACAGGTACAGTGGGATAGTACCACTGATTTTAAGTAAGCTTTCCTTTTTAAAATTGGTGGACTTTAATCCTTCTACCATTGCAATAGACTAAAGTCTGTACCTGAGTAAGTAAAGTCATTATGTGCAGGAATTGTGCACTTTAAATAGTAGAATACTTATGCTATTCTAGTGAATTGGGCTGGCTGCTTAACACACCATTTAGTATATTTTGGTTACATTTAAAGCTGTAACTGTATTTAACATTTTATTTAAATAAGCCTTTCGACAATTTCAGTTTAAAAGTTATCAGAGAACCTGTATAGTTACAATTTTATTTTGCCCTGATTTACTTTGTTTAGGAAAAAATATGAGCTAGTTGGCATATATTATTATATAAAATATATGCTGCATTGTACTGCAATAAATGTTTTTTAAAAGTCATGTCTTTCTCTTTATGGCTGTATGTAATAAAGTTGTTCATAATTTGGAATAAAAAAAAAAAAAAAAAAAAGACTTTGCAATTCCTTGGAATGGAAGCAATGTTTGTATGTCTCTGTATCTCCGCAACCTTGGCTGGAAACTCCAGACTCCAAAAATAGTTATGCTGTTATCAGGGCCGTCTTTAATATTGATTGGGCCCTGGGCAAGCATTTGCTTGGGCCCCCTGGACCCACTCCCTGACATGCAATCACGCCTCCACCCCAACGCAGTGGGCGAACTAAAGTAGAAAGAGCCCTGGTGCAAGAATTTAATTTGGACCCCCAATTGCAAGGTTGGAAAGAAGGTAGAACCCTATCTGTCATGCAACTCAACAATGCATTGACAGCTGGGGCTCTACCAATTTCCCATGCTTGCAGGGTTGTATTTAGCACTGTGTTTGTGTGTTTTAATGTAAGCATGTTTTTGTATGGAGTATGTTTGTGTGAATGTGTTTGTATGTGGTGTTAGAGTTTGAATGCAAGTGTACATTTAAGTGTAGTGCTGGTTTTTGAATGTAGGGGTTTGTTTATATTGTGAGCGTAAAAGTGGAATAGTGGTTGATGGAAGATACATCAGGCCTGATTTGCTAAACAGCAACCAGAGAATTTTCAGTTAAATGCCCCAGGGAGAGCTGTTAAAGTTTGCAATATGCATAGCTGATGCTCTGCAAAACACGGTATGGGTCCCTGGGGCGGAGTATTTGGAGAGCAGGGTGGGCCAATGCTCCAACAGCACTAGTTGCTGTGTAACAGACCAGAATTTGGATCTGACTTAAAGGTTTACTAATTGGCACTCACCTGTAGCTAGTCAATTAGCAGACAAACCTTTAAAAGGAGAGATCAGCCTGCTGCAGAGTGAGGGGGAAATAAAAAAAAAAAAAGAGAGGGAGGGGGAGGGGGCATTCAATTACAGATAGTGATTTCTGTCTAGTAAGAGCAAGGAATTTTGTTTATTATTTAAAGCACCTGCTTTCTTATCAAATAAAAAGGAAAACCGAGCTAAGTGTCCTGGACTTTGTATACCCTAGAAGGCTGTGGTTACTGCAAGATCTGTGACAATCCTACATGTAAAAGAGGTGGTTTGTTACAATATATAATTTTGGTGTTTTACACAGAGGTGTGTTTGTATGAAGTGTTGACTTTCAATGCAGGAGTGTGTTTGTATGTAATGTTGAAGTTTGAATGGAGGGGTGTATTTGTATTTATTGTTGGTGCTCTGACACACCAGCAGATACACACAATCACTACATACAGATACTCACACAGATAAACACACAGGCACATACAGATACACAGACAGAGAAACTGAGACATACTGACACACATAAATACATACAATGATAGACATACTGACACAAACTGTCACACAGGCACATACGATGACAAACATACTGACACATACATATACTGACACACACAGGCACAAACACTGATAGACATGCTGACACACACAGGCACATATACAGACATACTGACACACACGCAGTATCTCTATCAGCGTATGCAGCTGTGTGTGTCAGTATGTCTGTATATGTGCCTGTGTGTCAGTATATCTATCAGTATATGTGCCTGTGTGTGTCAGTATGTCTGTATATGTGCGCGTGTGTGTCAGTATGTCAGTGTATGTGCCTATGTGTGTGTCAGAATCTGTCAGTGTATGTATCTGTGTGTCAGTATGTTTGTCATTGTATGTGCCTGTGTGTGTCAGTATGTCTATCAGTGTATGTGCCTGACACACACACACACACACACACACACACACACACACACACGTACACAGGCACATACACTGATAGACATACTGACAGACATGCTGACACACACACACACTAATAGGCATACTGACACACACTCGGGATACATACACTCTCAGGCATACTGACATACATTCACAGGCATACTGACACACACAGACCTACTGACACACACACAGATCTAGACACTGTCAGACATACTGACATACACACACACACAGACAGACATACTGACACACAGACACACACAAACATACTGACATACACACTGACACACACAGATACATGTACAGACAAACTGACATACATGTAAAATTTACATTTTAAGCCCACCCTCCAGTTTCCTACCTTTTGCTGGAGGGTGGCATCCCTGGGATCCAGTGTACTGCCTGAGTATGATGTGAGTGAGGAGCCCCCATCCTCACTGCCTCCTCCTCCCTCCCGTGCAGGTCCTTCTTCTCCCGCGCAGCAGCTCTTTATGGGAGTAGGTGACGCTCGGTACTCACTTCCTCCCAGCGCTGCCGAAAAGCAAGAGGCCCAGTTGCACTGTTAAAGGGCCACAGCGCCCGACCGGGCCCCCGCTGGTACAAGCCCACTGGGTGGCCCTAAGTGCATGGGCCACCCGGTGGGGCTCCTTACAGTACGGAGCCACCCTAAAGCGGCCGGGAAACTTTTTTTTTTATTTATTTTTTTTTTTTTATTTTTTTTTTTTTGGGCAGCGGGGCCCACGGGACAGCTGCCTTGGGCCACCAGGAGTAATTGGGCCCGGGGCAGCTGCCCCGTATGCCCTGAGTTAAAGACGGCCCTGGCTGTTATAATTCCTGATTTTTAATCAACAGCAAGTGTAACTGACAATATGGAAATAAAACTTTTTTCTCTTTTGGCAACATCTTGCATTAATTTTTTTTTTTTTTTTTTTGTGCATGCATACTAAGCAGCTACAAAGAGAACATATCCCCCTCCCTACAACCCACTGTCCTGGAACTAATGGACCATGCTGTGCATTAGGCATATTAGGGAGTTTACCAAAAATGTATATTTGTTCTCTTATGATATTAATTAAAATCCACAATTTCAGCATTGTATGCTAATTGCAATGTACCTGGCACCTGAACTCCAAGTGCCTTGTACAAGTTCACATTAAAATCATCTCTTCATGATGAAGATCTCTCTCTGAGTCTGGGCTACAAATAGCTCATTAAATTCTTGATATTTCAAGACTTGTGTCATGAAGACTTGTGTCTTCTCTTACGTATAAAAGGTTACCTAGGTATTTATTATTTTATAGTTAAAGCTTCCAAGTACAGGCCCCACGTTGGGCGCCAATTGTAACCGTGGCTGGTTCCCTTATTTACCACTATAACGTCTTAAAGCATAGAACTTAGCAGGGCTAACCATACAGATATTTTAGCCAAATTTTATATAGTTAGTAAGAGATCCTCTATTTAAAATATATAAATAATTGAGAATACAATATAAAATAAGGATTGTCTTGGAAGCAATAAAGTTTTGTCTTTTAGATATTTATTATATAAAAATATAAATATAGACATATGAAATCCATTACAATAATTTATAGCAGAGTTTATAAGATTAAACTAAATGCTTGCAAATATCATTAATAGGTTAAAGGACCACTATAGGCACCCAGACCACATCAGCTTAATTAAGTGGTCTGGGTGCCAGGTCCATCTAGGTTTAACCCTTTCTACTGTAAACATAGCAGTTTCAGAGAAACTGCTATGTTTACATTAGGGTTAATCCAGCCTCAAGTGGCTGTCTCGTTGACAGCCGCTAGAGGGCTTCCGCGTTTCTCACTGTGATTTTTCACAGTGAGAAAACGCCAGCGTCCATAGGAAAGCATTGTGAATGCTTTCCTATGGACTGGCTGAATGCGCGCGCAGCTCCTGCCGCGCATGCACATTCAGCCGAAGAGGAGAGAAGGAGGAGAGCTCCCCGCCCGGCGCTGGAGAAAGAGGTGAGTTTAACCCCTTCCTCGACCCTGAGGGTGGGGGCACCCTCAGGGCACTATAGTGCCAGGAAAACAAGTATGTTTTCCTGGCACTATAGTGGTCCTTTAACATACCCTCCTGAACATGTCATCATGTCAGCTTCTCTGTCATTTTAAGATGGAGCAGCGTCTGTCTCCAAGTCTCTCCTCTGTCTTAACATTTAAAAGTACACTTATTTATACCTTTTAGGTGTCTTCATTTTAGGGTCACCATAGTTCATATATAAAAAAGTAACTTGTAACATAGCCTTGAAGCTTGTTTATGCATTATTGTTATTGTATGTCGTCTGGGACAAAATGGCGTAAACATATTATGCACTGAAGGTAAGTAAGAGGTTATTGCTTAAAGAAACAGTTATGAAAAACAATGTTTCATTTCTAACACCTTGTCAGTTTGCAATATCTCTTAAAGACAAAGTACACAGTTTAAGAAATACAATATTTGTATTTGCCCATAACAATGCAGTATCTCACAAAAGTGAGTACACCCCCCCATTTTTGTAAATATTTGATGTTATCTTTTCATGTGACTATACTGAAGAAATGACACTCTGCTACAAAGTAAAGTAGTAAGTGTACAGCCTGTATAACAGTGTAAATTTGCTGTCCCCTCAAAATAACTCAACACACAGCCATTAAAGACTAAACCGTTGGCAACAAAAATGAGCACACCCATAAGTGGAAATGTCCAAATTGAGCCAGCACTGCCTTAACCCTCATGGGCATTAAGTTCACCATAGCTTTACAGGTAGCCACCGGAGTCCTCTTCCACTCCTCCATTACGACATCACGGAGCTGGTGGATGTTAGAGACCTTGCGCTCCCCCACCTTTCGTTTGAGGATGCTCCACAGATGCTCAATAGGGTTTAGGTCTGGAGGCATGCTTGGCCAGTCCATCACCTTTACCTTCAGCTTCTTTAGCAAGGCAGTGGTAATCATGGAGGTGTGTTTGGGGTCATTATCATGCTGGAATACTGCCCTGCGGCCCAGTCACCGAAAGGGAGAGGATCATGCTCTGCTTCAGTATGTCACAGTACATGTTGGCATTCATGGTTCACCCAATGAACTGTAGCTCCCCAGTGCCGGCAGCACTCATGCAGGCCCAGACTATGACCCTCCCACCACCATGCTTGACTGTAGGTAATGTGTACTCCTCACCTGGATGCCGCCACTCACGCTTGACACTATCTGAACCAAATAAGTTCATCTTGGTCTCATCGGATCACAGGACATGGTTAGTCTGCGTGTCTTCAGCAAACTGCTTGTGGGCTTTCTTGTGCATCATCTTTAGAAGAGGCTTCCTTCTGGGACGACAGCCATGCAGACCAATGTGATGCAGTGTGCGACGTATGGTCTGAGCACTGACAGGCTGACCCCCCCCCCACCCCTTCAACCTCTGCAGCAATGCTGGCAGTACTCATACGTCTATTTCCCAAAGACAACTTCTGGATATGACGCTGAGCACGTGCACTCAACTTTTTGGGTCGACCATGGCGAGGCCTGTTCTGAGTGCAACCTGCCCTTTGAAACCACTGTATGGTCTTGCCCACCATGCTGCATCTCAGTTTCAGGGTCTTGGCAATCTTCTTATAGCCTAGGCCATCTTTATGTACAGCAGCAGTTCCCAACCTGTGGCACGCGTACCCCCAGGGGTACAATTCAGTGCATCTGGGGGTACACGAAAAAATCCCTGTAATGGCGGCGGTGCAGCCGCACTGCAGGGCAGGGAACCTGGCTGAAGGTCCATCGGGTGGCCCATGCACTCAGGGCCACCCGAAGGAAATGTGCCATGAGGGTCCCAGTCATATGCTACAGTGCTGTTAAAGTGCGACCGGGCCCCTTGTAATGTGCAGGGGAGAGCTGGGAGGAAGAGCGAGTACTTCCTTCCACTTAAAATAATATGCCGCGTGGGAGGGAGAACCGAAAGCTTCAAGTGCCTGCCCCCACCCGCCCACAGGCCCCTCCAGTCTGCCCTGTGAGGGAGAGAGCCAGTGTCTCCAGTCTGCAGCTCCGCCGGGTGTGAGCTGCAGACTGTGCAGTATCTCGCGATCTACCACGGCAATGCTCTGACTTCTGGAAATTGCACGACAATGCACAGTGCGCAGCTGCAGACTGGAGAGACAGTCCACCAGACCACTAGGGAGTGTGACAGCCGACAGGACCACCAGGGAAAAAACAAAATATTTCTAACACTCCTCACACACTCTGTCACCAGTCAGCCCCTCCCTCACTCTGTCACCAGTCACCTCCTCCCTCACTCTGCCACCAGGCACCCCCTCTGTCCCTTACTTTGTCACCCCCTCACTCTGTCACTAGTCACCCCCTCCCTCATTGTGTCACCCCCTCACCCAGTCACCCTCTCCCTCCCTCACTCTGTCACCAGTCACCCCCTCCCTCACTCTGCCACCTACTCCCTCCCTCACTCTGCCATCCCTCACCCCCTTCCTCCCACACTCTGCCACCTGTCACCCCCTCCCTCAGTCTGTCACCCCCTCTCTCTGCCACCTGTCACCCGCACTTTGCCACCTACTCCCTCCCTCACCCCCACAGTCTGCCACCTGTCACCCCCTCCCTCAGTCTGTCACTCCCTCTCTGCCACCTGTCACCCGCACTCTGCCTCCTGTCATCCCCTCACTCACTCTACAACCCCCTCTCTCCCACACTTTGCTAGCTGTCACCCCCTCCCTCTGTCACCTGCTTCCTCCCACACTGTCACCCTCCTCCCTCCCTCCGTCACTCCCTGACTCTGCCATCTGTCACCCCCTCCCTCACTCTGCCAACTGTCACCCCATCCCTCCCTCTGCCATCTGTCACCCTCTCCCTCATGCTGCCATCCCTATCCCAACCCACACTATGTGCCCTACCCACACAACATCCCTATCGCACACTATGCGCTCTACCCACACTACATCCCTATCACACCCCACACTTTGTGCCCTACCCATACTACATCCCTATCGCACCCCCCACAATGTGCCCTACACACGCTACATCCCTATCGCACCCCCGACAATGTGCCCTACACACGCTACATCCTTATCTCACTCCACAATATGTGCCTTACACAATCTACATAAGCTACAAACATACATACTACACCCTTATCCCACACTATAGTGTGTTCCCCACATCTATATCCCCCACGACACCATGTTCCATACACACACTAAATAGC
>OW240923.1:30421617-30453192 GCA_933207985.1 Pelobates cultripes | reverse complement strand
AGCCTGGTGCAGAGGAGGAGCAGGGAGAGCCTGGGGCAGAGGAGGAGCAGGGAGAGCCTGGGGCAGAGGAGGAGCAGGAAGAGCTTGGGACAGAGAAGAGGCAGGGACAGCCTGGGGCAGAGAAGGAGTAGTGGAGCCAGGGGCAGAGGAAGAGCAGGTGGGGCTGGGGCTGGGGCAGAGAACGAACAGGTGAGCCTGGGCCAGAGGAAGAGCAGATGAGCCTGGGGCCAAGGAGGAGTAGTGGGGCCTTGGGCAGAGGAGAAGCAGGGGAAGCTTGGGGCAGAGGAGAGGCAGGGGAAGCTTGGGGCAGAGGAGAGGCAGGGTGACTTGAGGCCGAGGAGGAGTAGGGGAGCCTGGGGCAGAGGAGGAGTAGGGAGATCCTGAAGCAGAGGAGGAGGAGTGGAGCCTGGGGCAGAGGAGAAGCAGGGGAGCCTGGGGCCGAGGAGGAGTAGGGTGGCCTGAAGCAGAGGAAGAGCAGGTGAGCCTGGGGCAGAGGAAGGAGAAGAGCAGGTGAGTCTGGGGCAGAGGAAGAGCAGGGGAGCTTGGGGCAGAGTAGAAGCAGGAAGATACTAAAACAGAGGAGAAGCAGAGGAAGCCTGGGGCAGAGGAGAAGCAGGGTGATCCTGAAGCAGAGGAGAAGCATGGGAGCCTGGGGCAGAGGAGAAGCATGGGAGCCTGGGGCAGAGGAAAAGCAGGGAGAGCCTGGGGCAGAGGAAGAGCCGGGAGAGCCTGGGGCAGAGGAGGAGCAGGGACATCTGGGGAGGAGGAGAAGCAGGAGATGCTAGGGGCAGAGGAAGAGCAGGGAGAGCCTGAAACAGAGGAGGAGTAGTGGAGCCTGGGGCAGATAAAAGGGGAGATCGGCAGAGAAAACGTCTAAACTTGTTATTAATATAGTTGCTGTTATTTCAAACATTTCACTAATATGAGGGGTCCAGTTTATGGAAATGGGCTGCCACGGGGTACTCGAGTGAAACCGCCAGGTTCCCAGCCCTGCAGTGCGGCTGCACCGCCGCCATTACCGGGATTTTTTTGCGTACCCTCAGAGGCACTGAATTGTACCCCTGGGGGTACGCGTACCATGGGTTGGGAACCGCTGCTGTAGTAGATGGACACAGTGGCTGCCCATGAAGATGTCCCACCGCAAAATAACAAAGGTAGCATCATTGGGTCGCAGCACACACAGCATCTCTGGCTGTCTGGTCTGGTGTCATTACTGCTATGCCAACAACACAGCTATAAGGCTAGAATATCAAAGTACCTTTACTATCACAAAGTACAGATGAAATGTTATTCTCTTTTTTTTTTTAAAAACATTTTTTATTTAGTAATTCATCATTATATAGAACAGCACAAAGTAAGCTTACCAATAAGGTAAACATAACAAATAATAGAAGGGAAGGGGGTGCATGCCTGGTAGAAAAATCATGCATTCAGAAATACAGGCAATTTTTTTTTTGTGACAAAAGAAGGATCACACAGGACTCACTTACCGTAAATTACTTTCGATCAGTCTGCAGCAGAATATGGACAAAGCCTAAAATAGATACTGCCACCTTAATGGAGCAAGAAAAGAAAGAATAGTGCTAACCTTGGTGATATCATGTCAATGGAATTGAAGTAATGGTAACTCTAATAAAAGGAAGGATAGGAGAGGAAGAGGGGATCAGGGAGAGTAACTATGTATATAATTAGTAAGAGAAAAGATGGTACACAAGGAAAAGCCAGGAAGATGAGAGAAAGGGAAAAAAAGGTTTATCCAAGTCCATGCAGGGGGGAGGTGGGCCATGCGTTCAACAGTGAGGAGAAAGAAAGATTTCTTATAAATAAAAGAGTTTTGTGGTTTTGACAACATTTTATTCTATTTAATGTAACATGTTAATTACTTAAAGGGACACTGTGACGGACCGCCTGGCACCCTGACCAGGTACCTCCGTCAATCGCTGCTTCCTAGTACTTGCGAGCACTATAAGCACTGTATTGGAACACCATAACCACCGTGGAGCCCACGAACCACCGCAGCTTGGTTGGGGTCTCGCCGTCCTCCACCCATCCTGGACCCAAGACCAGGATGCAGCTTCCAGTGGGTAGACCTCTGCTAGAGATTATACTCAGGGGAGTATTGTGAAATAGCAATCTCCAGAGTGAATGTAGTTCTCCAATCCCCCAAACATGAGCCATGACTTCATGAAGGGGTAAACGAATCTCAATTTATTGGGAACCACACTTGGCCTTTTATGACAATCCCCATGCAAGGGGTACGCCCACATGGACCTTGTTGGGTACTCCAACACAAAGGCACAGACCAATAAGAACAGTGATTAAATGCCTGACACTTCCATAACAAACATACAATCCCTCCTCCCTGCTTGGGAGATAATTGGATCAGTAACGGTACTAATTGTAATCCAATTATCTCTAAGCAAAGAAAAAACACACCTTTTTACAAACACCCCAAAAGTACCTTAAAAGTACATAAAACATGTTACATCCCCTGATAGCCCTGCTCTGGGTGAACAACATATCCAAAAATCACCCAGATCATAGTTTTTACCGACCGCAGGCATGATCCCATAGCCGAAAATAGTTCCATAGAATCGCGGCTAAGTGCCACTGGAGGACCGACCAGGAACCGCAAGGTTTTCATGCCGAAAATAGTTCACGGGCATTCGCGGCTAAGTCCCCCTGAAGTCTATTCGCGGTTTTGGTCCATGCGAACAAGATGGCCACCACCTCGTGGTCGGCCATAGGAATTGCGGCCACCCAGAAGAACACCACAGAGGTGCAAATTGCAACAATGTATCAATTAAGCTTAACAAGCTCCAGGGTGATCTCCTGTTTGTGCAACTGTTCGGTAAACTAACCATATAGTCCCAATTGCATGAACAGAGCCTGTTTAAAGTATTTTAGCCAGGTCTATTGCAGGGGCCATAGTCACAGGGTAGGGGGCTGGCAAACAGGCCCCTCCAAAAACTCGTGGCAAACTCACAGGAAAAGGGGAGTTTGTCACAGACACTATTGTCACAAGAAGCACTACAGCTTAATGTAATTGTTCTGATGTCTATAGCCTGTCCCTGCTGGCTTTTCAATGTAAACACTGCTTTTTCAGAGCAAATGCAGTGTTTACATTGCTTCCAAGGAACACCTCTAGTGGCAAGCACTGAAACGGCCACTGGAGGTTCTTCCTGGGTTGGTGCTGCACGGAGACGCTGAACATTCCTCATAGAGATGCATTTATTTAATGCTTGTCTATGAGTAGATGCTAATTGGCGCAGAGCAGCGTTTTGCTGTGCATGCACAATAGCCTCAAAATTTTAATTGGCTAAGATTATAAAGATTGATAAACTGGAGGAGGATTAAGACAGGCACAACAGTGGAGAAAGGTAAGTTTAATAACCTTTTTACTGCACAGAGAGGAGGCCGGTAATGTTGGTATTCCTAACACTATAGTGTTCCTTTAATGTCAGTTAAGAGCTGTTATTATCATTGGTTTAATATCATTGTCAGATTGCCATTACCATTTATGTAATATCAAAGTTTCCCTGGTACCCTGAGAAGTACTCTTTGAGGAACATTAACACAGGCGATACATTATTTTAGATGCAAGGAATGATCCTTTAAACCTTTGAATGCTTGATAATCCATCTGAGTGGTGTTCATTGAGTATTCCCAGCAGCTGATTTCACAGAGACAAGGAAAGCAGAAACGTGTTAGTACATAAGTCCATGGCAGCGTAAGGGTTTCCAGACTATGTGATGATTTTTTTTCCAGCATAACAATATGCAATTCAGCTACTTTCAGGGTTATTTACTGAAATGAGAATTTATAGTGAATTCAAAGTGAATTCCAATTTTAATGTCCGAGTAGCTGAACGGAAAGCAAAGCTGACTTTCTAATATGGCTATTTTATGACCATAACTTTGAACTCGATTTTAATTCTTTAGTGAATAACTCTCACTGTGTCGCTACAAGCACAGATAGTTACTCACTACCATGTTAATTTTCAGGAATTCATAGTGAATCCGAATTGATATTTTAGGTCAAAGTAGCCAAACTGTATACACAGATGCTTTGTAAATTCTTCTTGTAAAAGTTCTTCTTTAGTGGCTGAAAACATGAAATTCACTTTGAATTCCTAGCAGTTCATATTTCGGGAATGATCCAATCACCTATATAATGTACAGAATTCCCTGTAATAGACTGATTTCAGTCTACAAACTGCACAGTGATATTAGACAGACGAATATTTAAAAAAGTTATACGTTTCATACAATATCCACTGTCACGGACACAGTAACATAGGGCAATGCAGGGCTCGACAAATCCCAGGCTCCAGGTCGCCATGGCGACTAAATATTTTGCACTGGCACCTTGGATTGGTCAGCCCGTTCCCTCCTCCTCCTTTCTCAATCCCCATGCAGCTCTCTGTGCACCGGGAGGAAGTGAAGAACTGTAATTACTTCCTACTGGTGCAGAGGCAGTGCAGGGGAATGGCAAGCTAACCTGGCAGGACACCAGGTAAAGACCCATGCCGTAGAGCCGATCCTTCTCCCCGCCCACCTTCCGCCCCAATGCCACACACCAGCGGCCCTTTACCGTGCCTGACCTCAGCACCGGGAGGAAGTTATTACAGTTCACTTCCTCCCGGCGCACATGGAGCTGCACGCAGGGCTGGAGAGAGAGAAGGAGGCCGAAGGAGGGAGTCTGGAACAGCGGCTGCCTACTCCCATTAGCCACAGCCAGCCCCACTAACCAGATGTCAACTGTTGCTGCCCAGTCCCACTGGACCCCAGGGGAACGACCCTCCTGAGACGAAAGGGTAGGAGGGTGGCTAAAAATATGTATTTTTCTTTTTAATTTTGTGCATCTGTCATGTGTGTATGTCTGTATGTGTATTTGTCTGTGTGTATGTCTGTGTGTATGTATGAATGTTTGTGTATATATTTGAGTGTATCAATAATAAATAATACTTTGTGTGTGTGTGTGTCTGTCTGTCTGTCTCTGGCAAGTGTGTGTGTCTGTCCGTGTCTCTCTCTCTGTCTCTGTCTGAGTCTGTTTCCGTGACTGTCTGTCTCTGTGTCTCTGTCAGTCTCTGTGTCTGTCTGTTTCTGTCAATGTGTGTGTGTCTGTCTCTCTCAGTGGGTGTGTTTCTGTCAGTCCGGGTGTCTGTCAGTCAGTGAATGTGTATGTTTACGTCACCAGCCCCCTCTGATCGCATTGGGAATTATGTTTTTACGCATCTTTTTTTCAAGCGCCGTGCCGGCCTCACTGTAGCTGGCCCGCCTCCATAGCTGAGATTATCAATTACCAATCAGCATCTCCTAATAGAGATGCATTAAATCAATTAAAAGCATCTCTATGTGGAACGTTCAGCACCTCCATGCAGAGCGTAGAGATGCTGAATATAGGTGCTGCACATTGTGGACTAAGATAGGAGACATTTTAGTGGCCATCTGAGTGACAGCCACTAGAGGTGTTACTAGGCAGCAATGTAAAAACTGCCTTATCTCCGAAAATGCAGCTTTTGCATTGAAAAGTCTACAGGGACAGGCTATAGACACCAGAGCCACTACATTAAGCTGTAGTGGTTCTGGTGACTATAGTTTTGCTTTAAGAATTGTATTTTTGTCGTTGGGGGAAAAAACTGGCTCCTAACTTTTTTAGCTGGCTCCTAGATTGAAAGCAAATTTGTCAAGCCCTGGGGCAATGTATTGATTAGGAACATCATACCCGGATATACTGTTACACAGGGCACCAGACATTCACAGACAAACACTGTGAGCATTGTGAGTCCGTGTGTAATAATTAATGTTGGTGCTGTCCTTATTAACACACTAGGGAGGTGTGGATCTGTTATCTCGAAAAATATTTACAAGTCAGATAGCATCCTTAGAAGTGCTTGTTACTAGTTTAATAGAAGAATTGAGCACAGCGGGAGAGTGGGAGCCGGGTTACAGTCTGACCTTGACATATAAACAAACGTATAAGGGGACAGCTAAACAAGATTTATTATTTCAGACCCAGTATTAATAAACCAGATATTGAGCAGAGATATTGGCAAAGATCTGTCCCCTGGGAGTCAAGGGGCACAATATGACCTTTGCAGTCCTAGACTCCAACTTCCAAACGTCACCTCTGCTCTCTGTGGAATGTATTCCGTTAAAATAGTGCTATTTATTAATGCGTTTTTACTACATTTAAACACAGGGGTTGCTATTAATGCAAATACTTAGAATTATAAATATTGACTGCAAATACTGTTTTTATTGGTATATGAACTAATCAATGGAGAGCCTTTGTGTAAAACTTGTTTCTGGGACCCCCAAAGGCAACTTAAAGATGCCCACCTACCCTCTCCATACCCCCTACAACTGTCTCTTTACTTTTTCCCATCACTTTGTGTCTGTTCACATGACCTCCGCTACCCTGTGTGTTTGCCTCCGTGGCACCCTAACATTCTGGATCTGATCAAGATCCCCATCAATATTCTTACTGATCTATCTTTTCCCATGACACCATAACCATTATTTCAGTCCCCATGCTCTCCCCGTGTGCCTTGTGTCTTTGTCCAAGCAATCCTTTACTTTGGTCTTTCCTAATACCACTTTCTGTAATGTTTCTCCCCATGACCTATCCATGGTATCTCTCCCCATCCCCCTTCTAAGATCAATCATCATAACTTCTCTGTACATGCCCTCTTCTCTACCTTGTCTCCTCATACACCTACTACCATTTGTTTCTACCCATTTACCTTGTAACTATTCCTTGCTTCCTTCCTACTAATTAGTGGACTATGGCATGAAGTTTACAGAACAGAAAAGGCCAGCCCTCTTCATTGTACTAATCCAGCGCAGCAATGCGTTTAAAAGGAGAAGCTCAGCCTCTGATGTAATTGCAATGCACACTAAATATGGAATGAGCACAGTTTGTAGCAAGTGAAAGAGATTGTATGTATAGATTGTGGGGCCCTTCAAACATTTACCAGAAATAAAAAATAAAAAAACAGACAGATTGGTGTCCAAAGCAAGTAATAGTGACATTATTTCCAGTTGTTCCATTGGTGTCTATAATAGTGGAGTATAATACAATTCTAAAGTACTGAAAACATATGAAATATGATAGACACAAATAATGCCCACAATAAGTGCCTGAAGGACACCACGTACTCTTTATAGAGTATAAAAATGAACAAACTTAAAAAATATATACAAATATATGGAATTTAGTCCTCTGTGTTCATTTACTCATTTTGATTAAGGGCCCATTTTAACCCCTTAAGGACCAAATTTCTAGAATAAAAGGAAATCATGACATGTCACACGTGTCTGTGTCTTTAAGGGGTAAAAAAAAAAAATCTTTTTAAGTTGCAATTCAACTTAACAGCATTACAGACTCACTGCAGCCCAGTCCTTCATTGAAGTTATCAGACTTGATGGCTTCGGTCCAGTCAAGTCCACAATGTAATAATTTTGTATAAACTTTTCAAATGATTTAATATTTTTGTATGAACTTTTATAATATTTATTTATTTTTTTTATATTCTTTGCTATATTGATGTATTTTTTTATATATATTTTGTTTTAAAAATTTGTATAAGTTTATACAAAAATATAAAGTCATATGCAAATCTTTTCACAAATATGAAATCATTTGAAAAAGCTTTGCTAAAAATATTAAATTGAGGCTCTAATGCTTCTTACGGAGAAGCATTGAAGAAATATTGTGCATATATTGCAATCACCATGATCCGCTAATCCAGTGCTTCTCTCATAGAGAAACACTGGATACACTGCCATGTCCAGATTCAGCAAACTTGGTATCCTGATGCTGGTCATCAAACAGAATCACTTCAAAAAAGAAGCATCAGGGAGCTCTAGTAACGTAAAGGGAAACTATCACATCAGGAATATAAACATGTCATGTGGGTGCCAAAAGGGAATAGACCTATCCTACGCACAACTTGCCTAATGATCCTAAATTCCCTAAGAATATGGGACGCCACAGCCCACAGATTTAAATTAGCCTCCAATCCATCGCCACTAACCCCATTATTAAGAAACAGAGCCTTCCCCCCAGGAATGACAGCAAGGGACTTTACAAACCTAGAAAAGGCAGGGCTACAGTGGATATGCCATATGTTTAAGAATAACACACTAATCACATCTGAACACCTGAAACAGACAATACACCTCACCCCAGCGGACTTCTTCCGCTATCTACAACTCTTTATGAAACACCCACACATAAAAACAGCAGCCACAGGATGTATGTCCTTCTTTGAAAAGATGTGCCTGAATGAATCCATATAACCAGGTCTTATTTCAAAACTATACACCCACATTAGCTCAGAAACTGAAGAATGGGGCACACTTACATATGCAGACACATGGCAGAGGGAATTGGGAGAAGTACTAGAATGAGTGGAATGGAGGGAGATTTGGCAAGCGAACAACTCAGTATCCATATGTGTGTCTCTCCAAGAACAAGCATACAAAACAATGTTCAGGTGGTACGCCACACCAGTAAAACTAAGCCAAATGGGGAAAACACCCACTGACGACTGTTGGAGGGGATGCGGCCTCAAAGGCACGTACCTCCACATTTGGTGGGAATGCCCTCAGGTACAGACCTTCTGGAAAAAGATACATAACTTAATTGCGCACATTTTCCATAGAGCCCCAGACATACCTACTAAACAGGCCCCTAGAGGACTGGACAAAAAGAGAGCAAAAATGAATACACAAAGTAACATTAGTGGCCAGGAGAGCACTGGCCCAAGCTTGGCTGAAAGTAGAGGCACCCCCAATGAGGACCGTCCTAGTGAATATAAAAGATGTATACCTTATGGACAGCCAAACAGCCAGAGTGTGAGGGTCCATGTCACGATTTGAAAAATGTGGGAACCATGGACCTCTAGCGACCTAGCCTGAGCGAGCACTAGTACAGACAGGGAGCAATTTCCCCAGACTCCACCCCACACTAGATAGCCCCTGACTAAGCCCCATATAACTTGGGACCGAGCTACATTACGCTATACGACACTGAAACCCTCCAGCCTGGTGAACTCTCTCTACTCTTATCTCTCTCTTTCTATTCTGTCCTTCCTCATTATCCCTGACTACCAATCCCGCGGCAAATTTAACATGACAGCAAGCAAAGGAGTCATGTATAACCACAAAGTAGAACTCACTATTGTTTAGGGACCACTCAGTAGGAGACAGGTGATGGGAGCCCCGCCAGATGGATGGCCAGATACAAAAATATGGTAGACAATGTATTCATAACGCTAAAGTGTCCTGTTCACTGTTAAGGCAGTTGCCCCTCATAAAAGGCAAAAAGTTGATTTACTTACCCTTTATCCCTCGCTGCGGAGCTCTCTCCATGGGCGGCCCCGGCTTCTTTATTATATTAGCAACTGCGCGGCAATAGCTGACCACTGGCTGCACACTGCTTAGTATCCATGACCCTGCCTTCAGAATGGCAAATAGGGGCATGAGCTAGGTTTTAAACCTCCCTTATACTAATAAGGAGTCATACTGACCCCCATATACTTTATTTGTTAATTTAACACTTTAAGGATTGGGAAACGGGAAAGCAAGAAGGTATGAGGAGAAAATGGCCAGAAGGGTACAACGTCTTGCAAGGAGGTATAAGGCAGAGGGGTAGGAGAAGAATTGAAAGGTAAGGATGGACAGAATGTTATGATAGAGGAAAAATGTCTGAAGTGGGAGATGGGAAAATTGATGGAGAAACGCAGATAGAGTTGAACTGAGGGAGCGTATTTGGACAGAGTGTATTTCTACATTGTGACTCTCTTCATGTTGATACTATTTAGACAACTTTTTTTTTTTTTTTTGGAAAGGAGGTAAGGATACATTAAGAGACTTTTCAAACTTTTTAAACTCTTGTGAATGGGGGGTCAAACTGAACTGACTACAGGTCCATCTCCACAAACGTTGAATCGGACTGGATTGAAACCAGGATCTTCTTCGAGTCACTGGAGATGATGTCACTTTTGTACTTTGCTATCACACTACTATCCAAACATTACATATTGCAATGTCACATTCATTCATGTCTTCATTTTGAAATATTTTAATGTTAAATAAACGTGGTGTGTACTTTTGTCTGCTGTGTATTTACCCCTCTGCCTATATGTCAGTATTGGCCTTTCTGACTGGCCCCAAATAGGCTAATGTTCTATAAACGGACAACAAAAGCACTTTATTTTTCTGGTATTGATCTGCTCCTACAGGATTTTACTTTGGGATGTAGTTACTGTAAATGGATGTATGCTGGGAGACGTGGTCTGTCCATCAGTGCGTTTGCATGACAGATTAGGTTTCTTTGCGGGACGTACACTTTGGGTGACCCCACTGTGTGTTCAGCCTGTTGGCTCTGAGTTGGAGAATTCAGAGATTTGATCAGATTAGAAGATTGGATGACAATTTGATTAGTTGGGGGGGGCTGTATATCATCGTCAGATTGGCAGAAAGGGGTCTCTGTGGATGGACCCAGAATGTCTTCTTGCAGCCAAACTGAGACTTTCAATTACACAGGCTACTGACACCTCTTAATTCCCATTAGTGCTTTCCTTAAATTTTAGAAAGACATTTTTAGCCACAATTAGAAAGTATCATTCAAGGATGTTCCTAGGTTCATGACGGAAAGTCTTGATTTTACTGACACCTTACCAGCAAAAAAAATAAAAATATATGGACAAATATAAAAAATATATATCAAACAGCTGGGCTATAACATCATAGCATCCCTAGCAAATCCACTGCCGTCACTTGCTATAAATAGGAACACAAACAACCCCTTTCTCTTCCTTTTGCTTTGAAACCAGCAGAAATACAGTTGTGATTGTAAAGATGAAGGAGAGAACAATACATTCATAAAAAAATAGTCTAAAAATAAAAACCTGGGTGAAGCTGAAGATGCATAGATTCAGAATATTACACTAAGAGGAGAAACAAAAAAAATAATTAGAAACATGTACTATAGTTTCCATGATGGAGAGCAGGAGAACCACCTTTAAGAAGGGTCTCCTGCTGTCTCCTGCCACTTAACTGACGGCATAGCTTAATATGCCAATGAATTAACAGGAGACTCTTTAATTAAGGAACCATCCAAGCACCATAACCTTAGTCATGTTGTCAGGTGTGATCTGGCATGCCACTATTGTAAGCAGTCAAACATTTGCTATCAGTTTGACTTCTTATCTAGAATGTCCTGGGTGCCGCTTTCTGCCTATCTGCAGTTGGAAGATCTCTTCCTGAACTAAGCCCAGTGGCGCAAGGCTTAGCTCATTGGCTGAGAGCAATTAGCTGATTCTCAGAAACACTTTTCCATACTGGATTCTCCATACTGAAAGAAAAGAAGCATGGTTCAGAGTCCAACTGACCCAGGTAAGAGATCAAACCAATAGCAAATGGTTGGACTGCTTACATTGGGGTGTGACACTGCACTCCTGGCACCATAAACACTAAAATTTGCACTTTTTTCAGCAATGCACTAGCACAGGTATATATGGAATTTCAAGGAACACAATTACGTTAAAAAAGATATACATATTATTGGTATTTATATTGCGCCAACTTATTCCACAGGACTTTACAATATTATAAATGGGGGAAATTTTACAATAAATTAGACAAAATTATACATCAACAATAGGTAGATCAGGGCCCTGATCAAACGAGTTTACAGTCAAGAGGATGTGGGGTATAAAACACAATAGGGCAGCAAGGGTGACAGCAACCAAACAAGGTGGGAAAGTAGCAGAACTGGAGGTGAGAGTGGAGTGTGGCTCTTTAGGAGAGCAAGAGACAGATATGTGACAAAGAAGTTACTCTGGGAGGCTATTATTGACAGATAAGTTTTGAGAGACTTGTTAAACAACTGAAGACTAGAAAAGAGTCTGATGGGGTTAGGGAGGCTGTTCCAAAGGAAAGGAGCCGCCCGCAGTTAGCAGTAAAGGTGAGAGCAGTGGACAGGAGAAGGTCACCTGCAGGGCGGAGATATATATAAACATCAGAGCGCATCTATTATTGTTTAGACTACTGCCTCCACCTTGTAAATTTTTTTTTTCTTTTTAAACTGCCATAAAACTTCCCTGTAATCCAGCATCATGACAATCTCACCAGTGTAGCTGCTTGTCCGTTATGGTGATTTTGTCCAATCTAGTGCTTCTCATTGAGTAGCATTGGGAACCTAAGGTGCATGTGCAGCAATCGGTTATCCACCGGTCATATGTTTTTCACCACTAAATCCTATGATTCTCTTACTAAAAGTATTAAAACCATATGAGTAGTATTTTATGCAAGGCATTCAGTGTCAAAAATGGGGATCTACAGAAAGTCAAGCAAAAAATTTAAATTAAAATAAAACTGAAAAAACAGTATCCAGAAATCAGTTCAACAATGCAAAAAGAAATGCCATATGGTGTGAGAAGATGCCTATTCTTCTGAGCTGGCACAGCTGATAGACGTATAATAATAATCAATATTACAGTTTTGTAAAGTTTTGCCATTTTTAAATAAAATTATTTGGAGGAGCTTGTGTGGTATACAGGCATTCATGTGGCAGTCAGCCCTCAACCCTAAATGTAGCTAGTCTGCAATAAAAAAAAACCATTGAAACAACGGGTTCACTTTAAGCTTTAATTAATTCTTGATGTGCATTCTTTTGTTTTTATTATAGGGAAGATCACCTGTTGTCAGCGGCACTGAAAGGGTTCACTTAGTGAAGGTTTAGCTTCATCCATCTCCTTCAATTGCATCCAATGTATTCACCCACAATATTATTTAAAAGCCTTTTCCCCTTTTAACAGTAAATTTGCTAATTTCATATAAACATTTCACGCTAATGGATTGAGCCAGTCTTACTGATCAGATTAGTAAAAAAACAAAAAGTAATGTCCAGAGCTTAAAAATGAGTTAAAAACACAAATATTGGCTATTCTCTGGAGGCTGTGACTTTTTAAATATGATTTGAGTGTGTAAGATGAGCTAATTTCAGTTCTTCGTTACAGGGGAGGGCAGTCACTGGCACCAGGAGTGCACGTTATTACACCCAAATTACATCAAACAGTCTCAAAATGGTGAGAAATGTCTGCGTGAGAACCAGAATGCAGAGGGAAAATGTGTTCTTAATGAATTATCTTTGTGCATGGTGCCAGAAAGAAAAACACTAACATAGCATTCTGATGAAATTAAACCACAGTAAAGTGAATGGCAAATACTAATTACAGTAAACATGCTGAGCCATATACTTATTGTTCATTGTACACATAGAGCAACAAAATGTACAATGTATAATGGTGTAATAAGGCATAAAATGATCCAGACTATATGTATGCACTGAAAATGAGTTTGATGATTATCTATTATTATGTTATTATTATTTATATAGTGCCAACAAATTCTGCAGCGCTTTACAGTGGGTGGGCGAACAGACAGGTAGTTGTAACCAGACAAGTTGGACACACAGGAACAGAGGGGTTGAGGGCCCTGCTCAATGAGCTTACATGCTAGAGGGCAGGGGAGGGCTGGCAGCCTTAGGCCTGGGGGGCAAAACCAGTCAAGTGGCCCATTGCACCACCAAATCAGTTCATCATCCATGCCCACCTTTTCCTGGTTGTAGAACGGATATTGATGTTATGCTAATCAGTAGCTCTTTGCTATACCCGCTCCTTCACGGCTCTGACTTTCAATGTTGTCAGAGCGCAGGCTGAGAATCTCTGAGCCTGTGCTCCGACTCACTAACTGAGCACCGGAACCACGAGGGAGAGGATATGATCTGACTGCACCTACTGCTGGTGCGCACCAGTGGACCACCAGCAAATCGTTTAAATTGAATATGCTGGTGTCCCCAACTTGTGAGCTGTGTTGGCCGCCGGGCGCCTCTGTTGTCATGGCACCCTGCATGACCACACAGCGTGCACACCCCAACGGCTGGCCCTGCTGACACACACTGACGTTACTACTTGGAAATCCCTCAATATTAATACAGACATCAGAGTAAACACCAATAAACTGTGGAAACAGAGCTGATCCCCCCAAATTAATAAAGATTTGCTTTGTGGATTTGTTGTAAAATTAAATCATGCCTCCTCCTCTCCCATGCGCTGCTCTGTAGGCTGGGAGGAAGTGAAGAGTAATCACATTCTCCCAGCACAGCGCCACCGGTGGCTGCATGGGGAACAGCTGTTTAATGTAATGCTTGCAGGACGGCCAGCTGCCGCAGAACCTTTTTGCACTGCTTGTTGTGAGTGTGAGCCACTGTAAATTAGGGGCAGAGGGCACTTGCACTGCGGTAAAGACAGGTCTGGGCAGGAGGAGAGTTCAGTGCAATCAGTGCACTCCCCTCCTGTGGGTCACCAGTAGACTGGTGCACCTGCCTAGGATCAGAGCCGGTGCAAGGGTTTTTGCTGCCCTAGGCAAAAGAAAAATTTGCCGCCCCCCATGTGACATCACAATGCCCCACCTATATGATCTGCCATATGAACTAATGCCAATGCTGCACACAGTGTGTGTTTACATTAAAAAGCTTGCAGGGACCGGCTATTGACACCAGAACCACTTAATTAAGCTGAAGTGGTTCTGGGGACTATAGTGTCCCTTTAATGTGAGGTAAATTATAGATTAGTGTCACTAATAATATACTAGATTGCCTACTTACAACCAGATGAGGATGATGATGGGCTGCAGTTTGGCTCCACTGGTCTGGTGTAGAACAGGTTCTCTGAAAGCTGTTTGTAACTGTGGTCACAAAATTCAAAGTTCTAGTAGAATGGGAAGCAGCTCCATTTTTGGGGGGCCCCTTAAACAGCTCAAGGTCTGGGTCCCAGGGCCTGACTGTGAGTATGCCCATAAGGCCCACCTAAAAGTCCACCTACATGTTCCACCCATGAGTTCGCTCACATGGAGTGGAGTGTGTAGGGGATGTGTTATGTGTTATTGTAGAGGATCTAATGTGTGTGCTTATGGTATGTAGTGTAGAGGGATACCAGTTTGTGTAGGTGATGCAGTGTATTTGTTTGTAGTGGAAGCAGTGTGTGTTTGTGTATAAGCGATGTATTGTGTGAATCTGTGTTTATATGCATACGGGATGCAAGGTGTGTGTCTGTAAGTGTGTGCATTGATTGTGTGTATGAAAAGTATTGAGTTTCTGTGTATATGTAAGAGAAGCAGTGTGTGTGTTTGCATCTGTGTGTAAGGGTTTGCATTGTGTGTTTCTGTGTATGTGTGCATGGGGTTGCATTGTCTTTGTGTGTAATGGATGCATTGTGTGTTTCTCCGTCTGTAAGGGAAGCATGTTGTGTTTCTGTGGGTGTAGGGATGCATTGTGTGTTTGTGTATGTATAGGGATGCATTGTGTGTGTGTGTGTGTGCGCGCGTAGTGTGAAAGAGCTCCCTGTCCTGCCCCCTGTCCTATAGAGCTCTCCCCTGCCCCTTAGTGGTCTCTCCCCCCCTCCCCTTACCCTAGCAGTCACTTCTCACATCCACCCACCCTCCCTGTGCTCTTCTCATCACCCCCTCCCCCCCACAAACCTCCGGTGTTCTTTTCAGCCCCCTCCCTCCCTGTGTTCTTCTCACTCCCCCCTCCCTGTGTTCTTCTCACCCCCACCCTCCCTGTGTTCTCCTCACCTCCCCCCTCCCTGTGTTCTCCTCACCTCCACCTTCCCTGTGTTCTCCTCACCTCCCCCCTCCCTGTGTTCCGGTTCCGCGCGGAGTTTCTGTTTCCTGTAACCGGCCGGACTGACAGGAAGTGCACACTGAGTGTGCACCTTCCTATCACTCCGGCAGGGCACCGCGGACCGGAGAGCTCGGCCACACTACAGGGGAGGGAAGGTGAGGGGAGAAAACAAAGCACTCAGGCGGCTGCAGCATTTAAAGGGCCGGCCCTGCAGCGGCTGGTCCTAACAGAATTTAGGGCGGCCTGGGGGGCAATTGCCTCCCTGCCCCCGGGCCCAGCCCGCCCCTGCTAGACGGAGTGGGGTAAAGTGACACAAAAGGTAAGGATAGCATTAGACTAATGACAGTTGCAAGGGAGGAATCAGTTGGGAGCTATTAACAGTTTAATTGATACGCTTTTATGAAGAAGTGTGTTTTTAATGATTTTTTGAAGGAGTGGAGACTGGGTGAGCATTTAACGGAGGAGGAAAGTGAGTTCCATAGGAACAGTGCGGCCCTGGAGAAGTCTTGAAAGCGAGCATCAAAAATGGGAGTACGGATAGAAGATAGACGTAAGTCTTCAGCAGAGCGTAAGGGCCTAGACGGGGCATACTTATGTATTAGGGAGGATAGATGGGTGGGAGCAGCATTATGTAGAGATTTGAAAGCAAGAACCAGAATTTTAAATTGAGACCTATATCTTACAGGAAGCCAATGTAGGGACTGACAGAAGGGTAAGGCGTGGGAGGTGCAGACAGACAGCAAGATGAGCCTTGCCGCCTCGTTTATTATGGACTGTAACGGTGAAAAGTTGGGCGCATGTAAGACCACTGAGAACCAGATTACAGTAGTCAAGGCGAGAAAGGACAGTGGAATGGACTAGGGCCTTAGTCGCATATGGCGTTAAGTAGGGTCGGATGTGCGAAATGTTTTTGAGATGGAAGCGGTAGGATTTGGATATAGACTGAACATGAGGCGTGAAGGAGAGGTCGGAGTCAAAGAGAACACCTATGCAGCGAGCCTGCATGGTGGGCTGATGTTAGCACCGTTGACTTAAGAGGGAGACACAGGAGTAGCAACACTTGAGGAAGGAAAGACCAGAATTTCAGTTTTGGTCAAGTTGAGTTTAAGGAAGTGGGCAGCCATGCACAGGGCTGCCATCAGAAATGTTGGGGCCCCTGACACAGCTCAAGGTCTGGGCCCCCCGGCCCCCCAGTCCGCCCAAAGTGCTGCCCCCACCCCCCCGAATCCCATCACAATGGGACATCACAATGCCCCACCCATATGATCTGCCATGTTAACTAACACCAGTGCTGCAGTGCCGCCGTGTTTACATTAAAAGGCCTGCAGGGACAGGCTAGACACCAGAACCACTACATTAAGCTGCAGTGGTTCTGGGGACTATAGTGTCCCTTTAATGTGAGATAAATTAGAGATTAGTGCCACGAATAATATACTAGATTGCCTACTTACAACCAGATGAGGATGATGATGGGCTCTAGCTGCCGTCTGGCTCCACTGGTCTGGTGTACAACAGGCTCTCTGGAGGCGGTTTGTAACTGTGGTCACAAAAATCACTGTTCTGGGAGAACGGGAAGCAGCTCCATTTTTTTGAGGGCCCTTTACACAGCTCAAGGTCTGGGTCCCAGGGTCCACCTTCATGTTCCACCAATGAGTTTGTTCACAGGGAGTGGAGTGTGTGTGTGGGGGATGTCCTGATGTGTGTAAGGAATGCATTGTGTGAATCTGTGTTTGTATGTGTAAGGGCTGCAAGATGAGTTTGTGTATGTATGGGATGCAGTGTGTGCGTCTGTAAGGGATGCATTGAGTGTGTGTAAGGGGTGCATTGTGTGTTGCTGTGTGTAAGGGATGCATTGCTTGTGTACGTGTGTCTGTGTGTAATGCAAGGTGTGTTTTTCTGTGTGCAAGGGGTGTATTGTGTGTGATGGATGTCAATCTCTCCCACTCCCCCTCGTCAATTTCCTTCTCCCCCCCTCTCCCTCCAATTTCCTTCTTCTCCCCCTCCCTCCCTCTCTCCAATTTCCTTCTTCCCCTCCCAATTTCCTTCTTCTCCCCCTCCCTCTCATTTCCTTCCTCTCCCCTTCAATTTCCTTCCTGTCCCCCCAATTTCCTTCCTGTCCCCCTGTCCCTCAAATTTTCTTCCTTTCCCTCCGTCCCTCAAATTTCCTTCCTCTCCCCCGTCCCTCAAATTTCCTTCCTCTCCCCTCCCTCAAATTTCCTTCCTCTCCCCCCTCCCTCAAATTTCCTTCCTCTCCCCCGTCCCTCAAATTTCCTTCCTCTCTCCCTCCCTCAAATTTCCTTCCTCTCCCCCCTCCCTCAAATTTAATTCCTTTCCCCCCTCCCCCTCAAATTTAATTCCTCTCCCCCCTCAAATTTCATTCCTCTTGCCCCCTCAAATTTCATTCCTGCCATAAATTTCATTTCTTCCCCCCCCACTCCCATTTCATTGCTCCCCCTCCATTTCATTTCCCCATTTTTCCTCCCCCCTCCCATTTTAATTCCTTCCCTCCCATTTAATTCCTCCACTCCCTCCATTTAATTCCTTCCCCTCCCATTTAATTCCTCCCTCCCATTTAATTCCTGCCCCACCCGAGCCGGGCCAGTGAGCACTCTCTGTGTGCTTCCTCTTCAGCTCCCTCGCGCACCGTACTGATGCCGGAGCCGGAAGATGACGTCATCTTCCGGCGCTGGCATCAGTACGCGGCGCGCGAGGGAGCTGAAGAGGAAGCACACAGAGAGTGCTCCCTCGCGCGCCGGCCGGGTGTCAGCAGGGCTGGACCCGTGGGTACATACCGGGATCGCAGGGCCCCCTGCGACCCGGTATGTACCCACTGAATGTGGGGCCCGGACGACCTGAGCAGTCCGGGCCCCCCAGGACCGCCGGGCCCATGACAACCGTTGCGGTTGTCATGCCCTGATGGCGGCCCTGGCCATGCAGTTATTAATAGCAGAGAGACAGTCAGAGACACTAGTCAAGAGGGACAGGGAGAGATCAGGAGAGGACAGATAGATTTGCCTGTCATCTGCATATAAATGATATTGGAAGCCAAAGGAGCTAATGAGTTTACCAAGGGAGGCAGTATAGATGGAGAACAGTAGGGGACCAAGGACTGATCCTTGGGGGACACCAACAGAGATGAGTTGCAGAGAAGAAGCCCAATAGCCCAATCTGATTGGTGCATTTGCAGCATTAGTTGCACGCACCAATTTTTACTGGACAGGAAGGGCAAGCTCGTCACTGAGCAGAGCAACGGCAGAAGACTCAAGCGGCTTTTTGTCTTTCCCATGGGGGGAGGGGTGTGTCTGGCACTGTAAAGGTTAAAGGGGAGCTCAAAACATTAAAACTGAATATCAGTTTAACGTTGGAGTGTTGCTTTAAGAAGGTGCACGCACTAAATGTTCATTATATTTGTCTTACAGAACACGGTATGGACATGCTAAACATTCTGTGCTTCTAAAAAATAATTTAGACAGATAGTGTAGTCAATCAAAATTGTAAAACTCAGTTATCCAACTCTAGCAATCAGTAAACATCTGCCCAATATCTCTGTAAGCATTCACGTAATTAATTACACGCAGCACATACTTGCTCCTTCAGATAGTGCAGACAGCTTGTGTGTGAAAGCTGTACATTACCAGCCCGCACAGCAATGAGTGTGTGACATGGCTGAATGAGCGTGAGCTCACAGACAATGCAGGTGTGCGTGAGAAGAACACACCAGCTTCTTGGCTTCCTCCTTTCCACCGCAAAATTAATTCAATTATCCAAAAATCGACATTCTTACATGGAGTACGTGTGTGTGTATATATATGTATATATGTTCCCTTCTGTCATAGGACGCTCTATTATTTAACCCTCACTGCACTAGGAAGTCATGATGTGCACTCCCTAGTACAATAGAAATTCCCACCATGTACTGTCATAGTGACTACATGGTATGCGGGGTAAGAGGCAGAAGCAAGGTGGGACTTAGGAGTCTGCAGTTACTTATCTCTACTCTCCAAGGCTGTGTTTATATATCCACCAATAACAAGCAGGCAAGGGGATATTTGGAGGCTTGTAACAGGCTTGTAACATATAAAACTACAGGGTTATTCATTAAACACGGAATGTTGTCTAGATCATGGGTGCCCAATTGGTAGATCCCCAGATGTTTTTTAAAACTACAGTTTAATGATGCTTTATCATTCTAAAGTCATTCTAAAACCATGCAAAGCATCATGGGAATTATAGTCATAGGACATCTGGCATCTGGGGAGCTTTTGGGCACCCCTGGTCTGGATGGATAAAATTCAGTACAAATAAAAGGTTTCCAACGAGATTAGCAATTTTCATATTTCCTAAGGTCAAATATGGTTAAAATTTGGTCATTCTTAACAAACTAATTAGCAGCACTATTATATTTACCAAACATATGTAGGGTATTTATAAAATCCATCATTTTTTGCACAGCAAATAGTAAAAAACTAATTATTTTGCAATGGGAGGGTTAACCATGTCAGTGTATTACTGTCAGAGTCTGTGTGTGTCAGTTTGTGTCTATTTATACATGACTGTCATCATACTTGCCAACATTTCAAAAGGACAGAGAGTGACACTTTAATTTCAAGAGAGTGAGTAGAGGTGTGGCCAAGGGCAGGGAAGTCTGGAATTTTTATGATGACTTACGAAGAAGAATTTATGCAACTAAAATTTAATTTATAACTCCAATAGGTTATTGTATTTATTTATTTTTACCTTTTTAATGTGATGGCTGGCAGTCTCCATATAATTCACCCTTGCGTTACTGAGGGTAAATAGTACTTCAAATTATAGTTGTCTTGCAAATCTTTGTATAGGATTTGGATGTGAAAGCACTGATTTTAATGCAGACACCGAATGCATCTAGGCAGTTGTAAATCTAGTCGACCCGACCAATTTCTGACCGTATTTGGCTTTAGTAAATATGAGAATTGCTGTTGTGGTCAGAATTCGGTTTCTTTCACCGGATTTTGTCCATTTAGACAACGTACGATGTGTGGAGGATGTTAAAATTCTAACACTGCTGAAATACAGGAGAAGGATGTTTTTGTTAAAATCTCCCCCTTCCACTCATTTATCCCTTTGACAGACGAATAACACTAAAGACGGCAGTACATGCCTGGTGAATAGGCCTTGCATTACTAGCTTGGGGACTTACCTCTCTTAATTAAGCTTTCCTTCATTTGCCAACATTTTGCTACCTAATCTGAAAACCTTAAAATTAATCTATTATTGATTGTATCCTTAGATTTTATCACTAAGCCATTCAGCTAATCAATTAACTTGTAGGTAAAAACGCTAGACAAAGACCTATATGGGACATTGTTTGCTTTTTACACTCAACGCTCGTTCAACCCAAACTCTACAAACAGAGCCGACCTGGAAGTGTGTACAATAATATTTGCTGTGTTAGCGAGGTGTCTTGTCAGTGTAGATGACAGCATTCTGAAAACAAACCCCTTTTCTTTCACACGTCTAGTAATGTCGCTATGATTGTACTGATGTCACTCACAGGTCAACAAATTCATGTGCTGCAGCTCCATAGTGTCAACTGATTTTTGACTCACAGAGACACTAGGAAAGTATGCCAGGGACAGGGACAGTGGGCATGAAGTGAAGCCTCCATACAGCAATGTCTGTGAAGATACCCTCCACAAAAAACTATAAATGTATAATTTATACGAGAGATAAATTATATATAATTGAACCTTTGGTCCAGTGTTGCCATATTCCCTGCTTGGTGGACGTTACACCAGTGCAACACTTTGTTTAATGTTCTGATTTACTGGTTTCATTGTTAGTATGGTGCCATGTGAACAGACATCACTCATTCCGTTTCCATTTTCCTCTAGTTGGTGCTAAAAGCATTTCCTGCAGGGAAACCATGCATGCATGTGGTGGCTATGTCAAATAGTAGAAAGACCTCCTGTTAGATTGTTCTCTTACTCTCCCCTGTCATTTATTATTTTTAGCATTAAGGTCTATGTCACCTCATTGTCAAAGAATAGAGTAGCAGTAGAAGGATGGACCTATTGTTAAAGGGTTACGCCAACCAAAAAACAGTGGTTTAAGAGTAATGAGAGTAATTCTTCCTGTCATTGCCCCCCCAAACTGTAAATAAACATATCATTTGCCATTGGCTAACGCAGGATGAGCTGCAAATCTGGCACCGAGAGATTCAACTCAGTATGTGAAGCATTTAAAAGTGAAATGCTGCACATACAGACTCCAGGCACCATGTCCACTTAACTGAGGTGGTCAAGGTTCTTGGAGTAACCCTTTAAATACATCTAAACAGAAACTGGTAAGGGAAAGGGTTTCTGGTTGCTTCTAAGGAAGGTGGGGGATAACCCCTAATATTAATACCTGTTAAACTTAATAGGGAGCCAGAAGGCTTCCAATGGAAGAGGATAAGACATGTACAAATACCTCTAACTGTAAGAAGCAACCCATAAATAATAAAAATTAACTTTTAAAGAATATAAAAACAAGACATATTCTGCTAATATGCTAGCCCACCCTCCAGCTAGTAGTCATGAATAGTAAGTAATAAAAGCAAAAACAAATGGAGGAAATATAGTGTGTAGTCATAAAATCATCAAGGTATTATGAAATAGAGCTGCAGCATCGTCCCTAAGTCTATGTGGATCACTAACACACACACACAACATTCCAACGTTCCAATGCGACAATGAATGGCTCTTCCTGGGGAACTGGCTTAATTTAAGCCCTCGGACTGGTGGATAAAATATCCAATCAACTACGAAGTAGTCAGATTTAAACCCTTGCCACCAATGACACAGTTCCCCTGAAAGAGCCATTCATTGGCGAAAACACGCGTTGAGACGTTGTGTGTGTGTTAGTGATCCACATAAACTTGGGGAAGATGCTGCAGCTCTATTTGATAATACTTTGAAGATTTTATCACTACACACTATATTTCCTCCATTTGTTTTTATTACTTACTATTCACGATTACTAGCTGGATGGTGGGCTAGGATTTTTTAAGGGGTGCCCCTGAAGGCCCAGACAGGATAGAGTTGGGCTCCTTGTAGCGGAGCTGCAATAATAAAACCAATATCTCCACTGGTAGACTGTAGAGCATAAAGGAAAGCGCAGTTCAGCATTATAATCCCAATTCCCCCAGTAACCGGATGATACACAGTTCTGGGAGTCAACTGTTTAATGGGAGCCACACACTGCCTTTTATGTGTGTCCCCATGCAAGGGGTTTACTGTAACACATTGCAGGGGCATTCCCCACTGGACCTGAGAGGGGACAGTGACAAAGTACACAACATAATTACATTACCTCTCAGGACGTGTACATTAATAAACACCCCTTTAACAATATGGTACCCCCTCAAGCGCCTGGGTCTGAGCACCCAACATGTCCCCAAAGCACTCAGATCCCACGAGCGCAGCCGAAACGCCACCGGGTTATAGTTTAGACCGACCTTACACGAGGCGCCTGCCCAAAAGAGTTCCATGAATTCAGGCGGAGTGGTTAGTCTCTTTCATGAGTACAAAAACAGTTCGTATATCCGTTGGTTGTGTGCAACTCATTCGGGAGCTTGCTCCCAACGAATCCCGCTCTTCTCAGCTGAATGGACCCGAACACATGTAGAGGTGGAAGTTCCAGCGGTGTTCGCACCGTCGAGTGTCTGAACTTGATGACCAAACACTGCTGTATGTGTTCGTGGCTAAAGATGGCCGCTGCCACGTGTTCGGTCATATGAACGACGGACATCCAGCCGACCGCCTAGAACATTCTGGTTTCTAAGTGTGAAGAAGTTTAATAGGGTCAAATGGCAGCACACGACTCCCCTGTGGTCTAACTGTTCGGGAGTTTGTTCGGTATACGAACAATACAGCTATAACTTGGTGACCCCCAATTGCTGAACCAGCTAAGTCCCTGATTAAAAGGAATGGTACATAATCCAAATAGGTGGCTGGTTCTGCCACACTCCTTCACCATTTTTATACTTTATCTGACTTAGCCCTTTTCTTATCCTTGATATTCTGTTTATATATAACTCCCTCTCCCCTCCCCCCTCGTTTTTGGATAATGTTTCTACATTTCTTGTTACATTAAACTGTAGTTGCTCTGGTGACTATAGTGTCCCTCTAATGTCAATTCTGTGAAAAAAGGTAAGTCTGTCCTCACTGCACACAGGAGATTCTCCCTTGCAAGCAGCGCTAAGCATTTGATTGGACCATAATGGACACTGCTGATGTCAGATGGAGTGTGGAAGGCATAGATGGGAGCTTCTCCTGGTGCTGGATTCCAGGCAAGTTAAGCCTTCATTTTTAGCTTTATACCTAGTAAATAAAGTCCAGCAACGCATTATTATTATTTATAAAGTGGCAACAAATTCTGCAGCACTGTACAATGGGATTATAAACTAAAAAAACAGGATATCCGAAAAAGGGCTAGAGTAACTTTTTAATAGTTTCCTTTTTTATCCTTAAAGCAGAACCGTCACTGTCTGGGGATTTTGCAGAATTAGCAAAGACCCTCGACTGTGACATCACTGCTGATGGAGGAGGGAAGAGATACGTTTCACTTACCTGAACCTGCCCCTTGCGGCTATCGCCATAATCTTTTGGAGCTGATGTCACGGCTATACTCTTGCACATGTGAAAGAGGGTCACCAGCATTACATATAAACCCATCAGCCTATCACAACAATATAGAGTGAGTAAGTAAAAAATGAAATACCTTACCCTGGCCTGATACTTTGTAATCAGGTGATCAGCCTAAATTCTATACAAAGTTTGTCCCGCCTGAGCCTGTCCACACAGTCACTGTAGTCAGAATGGGAGTGGAGGCCCCCTACTCTCCTTCGAGCGTAGTGCAACTAAATGGTTACTTTGTGTAGCAGAAGAGAGGGGCCTCTTTATTCCTTACTGTGGGCCCTTCCAGCCTGCTAGGCACTTCCTGCTTTCTCCTCTGCAGGTTTTTCGTGCCCTTCCCACCCTGGTTTTTTGGCAGTGGAATTGATTGTGGGGGCAGCACTGAGTTTAGTTGGGCTGGTTAGTTGCCCGATGTGAGGCCTTCTTTGTCCAGCCCAGTTTAGTTTTTTAACTTTCCTGTGGTAGCTTTTGGTTACTTCGGCCTGACAGTGCCACTGTTCTGTTGAGCGACAGTTATGCCCTATTTCCCTCTCCTGCAAGAGTTTGCGGCTCCAGGGTAATGCAGAGATGAGGACAGGATTGCAGGTAGGTTTCGGTTGGGCTGTTTCCCCCTTAAGGTGTTGGCTTGTTGGTAATCCAATCCAAAGCATTTCAGTAAGGTGCTTTAGCCTGAAGATCTCCCGTGAGGTCCAGTATACCTCTGCTTGGGAGGAAGCAATGGGGGCTCTGCTACAGGGATATGTGGGAGTCGTAGCCTCTTGTGGTCTGGGGCATATTGTTAGGGCCATAGTTTATTTATTTTGTCGGTTTAAATGCTGGATGCCTTTAATAACGATTTATTAAAGCAACCAGTGTTTTTTTTTTTTTCTCCTTCCCGTCCATGTCTCCTTGTTATATTGATGGAGGTTTGGAAAATTGTAAGGGGGATGGAGGTCATATTATGTTTTATGTATGTAGATGCACAAAGGTACAATAGGAGATCTACCCCTTAGGTCAACCGATGCTTTGACAGGTTCCTTGTTTGTGATTATGCTGGTATCCCCACTTTGAAGGTGTGTTGACCCTTTGAAGTTCTCCACTCTCTCCTCTTTGCAACAGACTCTTGTCTTTCACAGACCGTGAAGTGTTTACATACCTATGGCTGGGTCACAGCAGGGGCGGGTGCCCGCAGCAAGTAGAGATGCCTCTTCGCAAGGCATGCATGCAATCTCCAAGTCCATGAATGTCCTGTGTTCCTACCTATCTTTTCATTTCCTGAATCTCTATTCTTCAGCGGGGGAAACTACTAGCCTTCCCAATTAACTTTGTTTGTCATTGATACTTGTGCTTTCCGTGTGGCTATATAGCCACGTGCCTAAGGACTATTTTAGGTACTTTTTTTTATTTTTTATAGCTTTATTTTATTTTCGCTTTTATGTAAACTGTATTTTCTCATTGTGACGGGCATATCTAAACTATAAAATGTATCCATCTGCACACTACCAACAGCAGATAAAATGTGAAATTCACCAGCAAACTTCCATGCACTTTAATGCACTGTCTGGAATTGTTCACCATGTAGATATTTTCTGGTTTATTTAGCTAATTTAGTATTACTACTGCTTTTAAAATATTCATCTAGGTTTTCCAGTTTGTGGAATTCATTGTAACGGATGCAGACAGCCTTACAACATCACTGCTGTCAACACCACAAATACTGATCTAGAAATGCTGGACCCTTCGTATGAACAGTCAATACACATGTGTTCAGTATGATTTTAAGCATCCAGGAGGCCCAGGACTTCTACTGGAAATCTACACAGTTTAATTTATTCTACAGTTCATAGTATAGCACTTTCATCATCCAAACGAACAGTGAAAACCGATAACGAGAAACATCAAAGTTCTAGAATTTCACAAATTTATCTAATTTGAATAATTTAGTAACAGTAAATGTGATTCTTTTTACATTTGTGTTTCATCTTTACTTTAATCTAAGTGTCATGCACAAAATATGAGACTGACATAGCTTGGTTCAGGTGAGTGCTCCTATATATGCTGTGAAGTATCTACAGATCATAAAGTACTGCCACTTATTCAGACTTCCATCCAACATTTTATTATTATTATCATTGCCATTCATATAGCGCCAACTTATTCCGCAGCGCTTTACAATATAATAAAGGGAAAATTTACCAATAAATTATACAACTACAAACTGTTAGAGGAACAATACGTTTAGGAAGACCCTGCTCAAACAAACTTACAATGGTCTGTTGTTACACACACCTATTCGTGCCAATGCATGTGCTTGGATTAGAACAAATTAATGCCCAGGTAACTACAGCTCCTAGATTACAAGATTTGAGTAAATATAATTTTCCACAGGCCCTCTTTCAAACTTCAGAATTCAAGAGCTCTTTTTGGTGTTATTAGTGAATTAGGAATACATTATTTTTTTTTTTTAAGTTAAAAGGACACTCCAGTGCCCAAAAACAAACAAAAAACAGTTTAGTAGATATATCCCCAAATGAAAATGTACTTCCATCTAATCATGCATTTTTTTCATTGGGATTATATTTAAAATCCGTTCTCTCGTCTAAAGCCTTTGCAAGTACTCCCCTTCTAACCAAGCTGTGTGGCAGTCCAATCACAGACTTCCTAATGCAGTTCAGTGAGAAGTATTTGCAAGGCAGGTGCTCTGGGCAATTACCTATCTCTTGCGTTTAGCTCCACTGAGCTAGCCAAACCAGGGTGTAACCAAGAATTTGTCTGACTGACAGGGGGTGTAGCAAGGTTCATTTATAAAAGTGCCAATTTCTATTGAAATCTGCACTTTTTGTATAATGAAAGTAAAGAGGATACATTCTTTACACATAAAGCATTTCAGCAAGATTAATGTTTTAGGAGTGTGGCATATCCCTTTAAAAAAAAAATATATATATATATATATATATATATATATATATTCCAAGCACCATAATCATTATAACAAACCATTTTCTAAAGAGGCAGGTGGACTCAAGATAAGTAGACAAACTGTTCTAAAACACATTGCAGTGATACTTGGAGTGTTCCCTTGAAGGGACACTATAGTCACAAAAACAACTTTAGCTTAATGAACCAGTTGTTGTTTATATATCATGCCCCTTTAGTCTTACTGCTCAATTCTCTGCCATTTTGTTTCTGTTTATGCAGTCCTAGTGACTGACACAGCCTGCATGAAAACAAAATTGTTTCATTTTCATTTAGATTTAACTTACATTATTTTTATCTCCTGCTCTGTAAATTGAGGCTCCTGCATGGTCTAAAGGAAGTGTAAACATTAGATGACTCTTTACAGGAATGTTCAGGTAGACTGTGTAAGTCGCATTCAGGAAGGTGGGTCTAGGTTTGCATAAATAAAGTCACTTAACTCCTAAATTACAGAGAATTCAACAGTACAGTGTTAATTTTGACAGCAAATTTGAATTTTGTTTTAGTCATAGTCTTTTGACATAAAACATATTTTAGTTTTAGTTTTAGTCATCTAATGGGTTTAGTTAAAGCCTCTAAAGTTAAAATCTTATGGGTTTAGTTAAAGCCCCTATCTGTCTCTTTTGCATTTTCCCCAGCTTATCTGTGTCTCTTTGTGTCCCTTCAGGGTTAGGGTTAGGGTTGGGATGGGGTAGGGGTGGGTTAGGAGTAGGGTTAGGGTAGGGTTAGGAGTAGGGTTAGGACTAGGGTTTGGGTTGGGTAAGGGGTAGGGTTAGGGTTGGTTTAGGATTAGGGTTAGGGTTGGGTTAGGAGTAGGGTTAGGACTAGGGTTTGGGTTAGGGTTGGGTAAGGGCTAGGGTTAGGGTTGGTTTAGGAGTAGGGTTAGGGTTGGGTTAGGAATACCCTAACCCTACTCCTAACCCTACCCTAACCCTAACCCTACTCCTAACCCTACTCTTACTCCTAACCCAACCCCAACCCTCACGCTAACCCTACTCCAAACCCTACTCCTAACCCTACCCCTACCCTAAGTGCCGAATTTTGGAATGCCGAACCAAATTTTTTGTCCATGCACATTCCTATTCAAAAGAAGAAAAACTACCACAACAAGAGAACATAGTCTTAAATTAGAGGGGCAAAGGTTTAAAAATAATATCAGGAAGTATTACTTTACAGAGAGGGTAGTCGACGCATGGAATAGCCTTCCAGCTGAAGTGGTAGAGGTTAACACAGTGAGAGAGTTTAAGCATGCATGGGATAGGCATACGGCTATCCTAGACTTAAGATAAGGCCAGGAACTCATTAAAAGTTTTTCGAAAATTGGGAAGCCTAGATGGGCCAAATGATTCTTATCTGCAATCTCATTCTATGTTTCTCCCCCCTCCCCCCAGCCTCTATGTGTGTCTCTTTCTCTCCACACCCACATTTATATATTTCTTCCCCCCTCAAGAACCTTGTCTCTTTCTCCCCAACCACTCCATGCATCTGATCTCCCCCACGTCTCATTCCACGAACCATGTGTCTCAATTTCTCCACCCAGCCCCTCCACGTGTTTCATTACCCCAAGCCCCTCTGTGTGCTCATTTCATCCAGTCTCTTTATGTGTCTCATTCTCCCAACTCCCCATGTGTCTCATTCCCCCAGCTCCCCATGTGTCTCTTTCCCCTAGCCTCCCATGTGTCTCATTCCCCCAGCCCCCCATGTGTCTCATTCCACCAGCCCCCCCATGTGTCTTATTCCCCAAGCCCTCCTCATGTTTCTCCTTCCCCCAGCCTTCCTCATGTGTCTCATTCCCCCAGCGCACCTCATGTGTCTCATTCCCCCAGTTCCCCTCATGTGTCTCATTTCCCTAGCCCCCCATGTGTCTCAATCCATCAGCATCACCCTGTGTATTGATTCACAATTGCCATCAGTCCCTTCCCTCTCCTGTCCCTCACTGGCTATCTCCGCATATAACACTACCCTCACTTTGGCCTTGAAAGCTGCAGCCCCGCTCCAAACATACACCTCGAGGAGGACACGCCCCCAACCATGGCATACTAAATCAACACGCTACCTGCAAAGTTGCTCCCGTTGTGCTGAACGCTCCTGGAGGATGTATCACACCCAGTTAGGCTTTCTCCATTATAGATTCATATTGTGTTTATACAGTGCAGCCCTTGCCCTCGCCAAACAGTCATACTTTTCCTCTCTCATTAGTTCATACTCCCGAAATCCCAGGCGTTTCTTTGACACCTTTAACTCTCTTCTTCGCCCTGCTGTGGCCACCCCTCAAACTAACCTTACAGCCAATAGCTTTGGATGCTACTTTACCGACAAGATTAAACAGCTAAGGAAAGAATTCTCCCTACCTTGCCGTTCTCTTTCTCAACCACACGTAGATCATGCCTTTCCTACCCTTCAGACTTTCTCCCCAACTACTGAACAAGAGGTGGCTGTGCTTCTCCTTTCCTCTCGCCCCACCACTTGCCAGCTCGATCCTGTCCCATCTCACCTTATCAGATCTCTCTCCCCTTGTCTTGTGCCTTCCCTAACACACATCTTCAACTGCTCTCTCTTTTCTGGTGTTGTCTTTGCTGACCTTAAACATGCCACTATAGTACTTATCCTGAAAAAAACATCTCTTGACCAGTCCTCCCCTCTAACTATCGTCCCATATCCCTGCTCCATTTTTCCTCAAAGTTTCTGGAAAGACTTGTCTTTACCTGTATGTCTCACTTCCTCAATTCCAACTCTCTCCTTAGCCCTCTTCAATCTGGCTTCTATCCTCTCCCCTCTACTGAGACTGCTCTTATCAAAGTTACTAACAATCTAATTTCAGCTAAATCCAAATCCACTACGCCATACTAATTCTTCTTGACCTCTCTGCTGCCTTTGACACCGTTGATAATGCTCTCCTTCTTCAAACTCTTCAATCACTCGGTCTCTGTGACTCTGTCCTCTCATGGTTTTCCTCCTATCTCTCCCAATGCTCATTCAGTGTCTCCTTTTCTAATGACACCTCCTCCCCTTGTCCTGTCTCAGTTGGAGTCCCCCAAGGCTCTGTCCTTGGTCCGCTTCTATTTTCTCTTCATATTGCCACTCTTGGCAAACTTATTACCTCTTTTGGATTTGACTACCACCTGTACGCTGATGACACCCAGATATTTCTCTAATCCCCAGACCTCTCCCCTGCCGTCCTGCAACGTGTCACTGCTTTCCTATCTTCCATCTCTGACTGGATGGCTGCTCCTACCGGTCGGTTAACGTCTTTCGCTCCGCGATTTCGGCGGCCCACACCCCCGTAGGGGACATCCCGGTCGGCAAAGACCCCCTCGTCTGCCGCCTGCTCCGTGATATGCGGCTCCGCCGCCCCCCAGCTCCCAGGTACTCTCATCTATGGGATGTTGGGCTGGTTCTCCGTTTTTTCAGGGATTGGCTCCCTAACGACCGCCTCTCCCTACGCCAATTGTCAGCTAAGTGCGCTTTTCTGCTCTGTCTCGTGTCCTTTCGACGGGTATCAGACGTTCGAGCCTTCGACGTTGACGCCTTTGAGATTGCCCCGGAGTGGGTCACATTCCACGTTTCCCGTCGCACTAAGTCGGGTTCGACTTCGGTATTCTACCCTTTTTTCCCAGACGATCCGCAACTCTGCGTCGTGTCCACCCTGCGCAGATACGTTTCGGTTACCTCCTCGCTCCGGAACTCGGCGTCGGGCCAACTCCTAGTCTCCTATGTTCGCCCCCACGCGCCGGTCTCGGTCACCACACTGGCCCAATGGATTCGCTGGATCCTCTCACTCGCCGGTATAGACCCTACTTTTGGCGCCCACTCCGTTCGAGGGGCGGCGGCTTCCTCAGCCTTCCTAGCGGGGGCGTCACTGTCAGACATCCTCCGAGCGGCGGATTGGTCTCGGGAACCCACTTTCCGTACCTTTTATTTTCGCACTCCCCCTTCTGCTGGGACATCTCTCCTTCAGCGTTAAAATTGCAAAATAGGAAGCCTCCTGTCATGTTATAAAATTGAAGATTATGCTAGCTTTAGTGTACTAATAATCTTAATTTTAATAAGGACAGGAGGCGAGTATTTTCCCTCCCTTTTGTTCCCTACCCTGACTCCTCGGGGGAGTGGATCTCAAGGTGACGGACGTTTTGTTTTGGCTTGTCAGTGCTTTTCTACTTTCTTTGGGGTGCATGCAGCTTCTACCCCGTCTCTCATCCCAGAACTAGGTCTTAGACAGCCAGGTTACGTTGCACCACGTAATTACACATAACACGTAATTAAC
>OW240923.1:30410756-30421517 GCA_933207985.1 Pelobates cultripes | reverse complement strand
CACTGGCACATTCAGATACAGATTTACTGATACACAGTGTATCTGTGTATCTGCATGTGTGTCAGCATGTGTATTTGCAAGTGTGTCAGTGTTTGTATCTGTGTGTCTGTATCTGAATGTGTGTCAGTGATTGTATCTGTATGTCTATGCATCTGCATGTGTCATTGTGTGTGTCTGTGTATCTGCATCTGTGTCAATGTTTGTATCTGTGTGTTTATGTATCTGCATGTGTGTCTATATGTATGTCTGTATGTGTGTATCATTGTTTGTATCTGTGTGTCTGTGAATCTGCATGTTTATTTTTTTTGAATTCTTTATTTTTTTGAGGCATTTGATTATGGTGGTACAGAAAAAAGAGAGGGAGACTTGCAAGAGTTGTACAGATTAGGGTCATCGTAACATATTACAGAATTCTCCTAGGATTGTCAACCTCATTTTATATTATATGAACAAGCTTAAACCATAGATAGATATCAGGTAGGGTATTCGCTAGGCAATGTACCTTTTTCATAAAATAGGTACATAGATAAGGCTATATGCAAGCACTATATTCTGTTTTTGCTTTTTACTGGATACATGCTTTAAGTACTTGCACAGTTGGTATGTTTAAGTGATAGGAGTAGCATGCTTCAACATGGGCAGATAAGCTAGTTTATAAATGTGGGATCGCTTACCAACGAAGCTCCTGGCATAGGCTAGCAGCTAGAGAAGAGCTTAATTAAAATAGCGGTATGACATGCTGTGGTGAGTGACTAAAATCACCATGGATAGATCTGCCCCTATACATGCTACAATCCACAGAGTGCTGCAGTCGGTAAGTCCGAGACTGGTATTAGCCCTCCTGATGAGTCATGGGGGACTATGCATAAGAGTCTCGTGTTGGAGGCAAGTTGCATCTCGGTTAGCGGTGTCTAGTTGTGTGGGGGCGTTGAGGGTAGTCAATGGGCAGTGTTGCTGTGGTATCGGCTTGGGTCAGTAGTCTAGCAAGGTTACCACTAGTGCCGCTGGTGGGCCTCTTCGATCAGTCTTTTTCAGACGCGACCTCAGGGACATAGAGTGAGTGGAGCTTCCGTGGGCCCCTCATGCCGACTCTGCCCTCCATCTCCAGCCCCAGCCCCCTCGCCATGTAGCTGGAAGGCAGGATTGTGTGCAGGCTTGTTCGGTAGGGGTGATGCTCAGCAAGGTGGTTCCGTCTGCAGACAGGCGAAGTTGCGTCATCCATTGCAGATCGTGGCGCCGCCATTTTAGTGCCCTGGTTCGTAGCGCGTAACTCCAGGTAGGCCTGATGTAGGGCCTTTGTAGGGCGGTGTTTCCCTCCGATGGGGACCGGGATAACCCCCCCGGTCCATGGGGGGGGAAGCGAGGCCTGCGAGGTGCATCGCAAGGCTGCCGCCGGGTGGCCAGGTTCACAAGCAAGACGGCGGCCGTCCGTCCCGCTCTCCACCCTCATAGGCCGCAGGCCCCAAAGTCCCATATCTCCTGCTGGGGGCTCTGGAACTCCCGATCTCAGGGACTGCGGTGGCTCCGGTTGCTGCCTGGGTGCTTAAGACGGCTTCTGGTCACTCAGATTGCTTTGTTTTTAAAGTTTTGTGCCATAGGGGACCAAATGTGTCAGGAGCCTCTCTAGCCTGCGACCGGTCAGCATGGCGGTCAGGCCCCGCCCCGAATCTGCATGTTTAGTAGTGTTTGTATATGTGTCTGTGCATCTGTATGTGTGTCAGTGTTTGTATCTGTTTGTCTGTGTATCCGCATGTGTGTCAGTGTTTGTATCTGTGTATCTGCATGTGTGTCAGTGTGTATATCTGTCTGTCTGTGTATCTGTGCATCCACATGTGTCACTGTTTTTATCTGTATATTTGCATGATTGTCCATGTGTGTTTGTGTGTATGTGTGTAAGTATAAGTATGTGCAATACATATATGACACGTACATATACTTACTTGGGGCAGAAGAGAAGCAGGGGGAGCCTGGGACAGAGGAGGAGCAGGGAGAGATCGGGGCAGAGAAAAAAGGGAGATAGGGCAAAGAGAAACATATACATTTGAAATAATAGCAACTATAATAATTACAAACATTTCGCTAATATAAGAGGTACCATTTATGGAAATAGACTGCAAAGGGGTACTCAAGTGAAAAAAAGGTTGGGAACCACTCCTTTAGAAAAAAAACAACCTTTCAAAATACAAAAAACACCACTGGCTTAGAGTGATGTGTGTAGGAGATCAGTGTCAAAGACCAGCCAGAGGGGTCACGAGGTACTTATTTCAGTACTACCCCACCAACGCATACCTCAGCCGACACAGGAATTAAGGAATGCATTTGTGAAATGTCATCGTAATACGCTAACTCCATGTCTTGTGTTTTCGTAACAAACATCTTTGATTACACTATATGGGTATTCCTTTTGCCCACTTATTTACAGGCCTACCACACATGTCGGTTTCGGCACACCTCTACCGACTTTCATACTATACTGAAAAGGCCCCGAACACAAATGTCCAGACGTACTTCTGGCCCACACTCCTCTCCCTCTATTCAATACTCTATTAAATACTATTTAAGATAGGCCCACTTATTTACAGGCCTACCACACACGTCGGTTTCGGCACACCTCTACCGACTTTTTCATTATGGCAATAAGTATACTCAGTAGCTATTTCATACTATACTGAAATGGCCCCGAACACAAATATATATATATGTAATTTCATTCTAAGTGCACATATATATTTTTTATATATAATTACATAATTATTTTATTTAATTATATATTGGAGGACCTGCCTGACAACCCAGGTAGAAATACCAGAGAATTGAAATTGCAAATCCTATATTTGACCCAGTAACTTTACAAACCCCCATAAAACCTGTACGGGGGGTTCTCGTGAACTCGGAAGACATTGCTGAGCTCAAATATGAGCGTTTCAAACAGTAAAACATATAACAACGATGATATCACCAATGAAAGTGCAGTTTTACTGTGAAAAAAAAACAAAAAACAGGAACAAATATGAGTACTAACTTGGGCCAGAGTTTAGAATTCTAAGTGTCCACTAAAAAGGAGTGTTTGTTTTCCTGACACTATAGTGTTGGTTTAATGTAATTATCTTTCACCTATTGTGTTCTTTGGATCTTGAAGGATCTCCATTTTGTTGTATCATGGTTTGAATATGGATTTTAAATGACTTCCATCGTGTCCATTACTTGCCTCTCTTCGTGGTGGTAATCTTTATTGGTCTTCTGTATACCAACCCTTGTCCTAACAACTGTGCATCTACATTGTTTGTGGTGATCTTTTAGCAGAGTTACAGATTTTGAGCTTGCGCCGGTTGTTCTGATCTCTGCACCATCTTTCTGGTATTTGAGCCTGTGCTATTTGTCAGTATACATGGTTTGTCTGTGTCCTGTAGTGCCATAGCTGAACAGTGGCATTGCTTGGTGGCAAAAAGAGCAGTGGCTTCAACTCAAGGGTACATTTATTTTCTGTCTATGTTTGATTTATCCTGCATTCACAGTATTAACTCCAAACTTGCAAAAAATAAACCTGAACTCTCTGCTTTAAGACTGTGCCTCCATGGGATTATCCGAGAGAAGGATTAAGATCCTATAAGGCCCAAGGCAGGTTAGCGCTTTCTCCACCAGTTTATTCCTCACTTAGGGATGGTGAATGGGATCAAGAAAATCCAAGGTTTTGGGGCTCCTGTCTAACTCATGGGTCCTAGGCAGCTGCCTAACATTACCTTATGGTTAATATTTCCTTGGAATACCATCATTTTGTGCTGTGTCAATACCAAATACGGTGAATTAGAAAGAAATTTAACATTGAAGAAGAGGCCGAGTTTTGAATAGCAACAGCGTACTTGAGGCAAGCAAATGGTGCTAAAATCAGTCCCGGGTTTTTCAGGTACCCACTGAGGGCTCCAACCCAAGTCAGGCTCCCTGTAACTGATTCTGGTCAAATCAAACGTGGCACTCTTTGGAAGAGAGTGATTGCAAGATTAATATTACCAAATAAGTGATATCTGTGCTACTAGGCATCACTCGTCTATTATGTAAAATAGAACCATACATTCTGACCAGAACATTTATTCAGTCAACACTTGGATGGTGGTGACGAAATTATCATACATAAATGTAATAATGAATGAAAGTAATGACACCAATACTTTCTGTAAGCACATGACTCTTATCATTCATTTAAAACCAATACTAATAGTTAATGATTATCTATTAGTAATTGGCGTATAATTACCCAGAATGCTAGCTGCCGCAGAAAAAAAACTTGATGACAATGGGTGACATAAGGAACATGTTAATGAACCTATGACAGGTGTTAACAGCACTTTCTTGGACAGTCTATTTTTTTTTTTTCCTTAAGTGACATTTTCAATCAGGTCATCTAAATATTTGTGCTTTTTGGATCCTTGATCCAGAGAATTTTATTTAGCTTGAGCTGCTGTCGTCAGCAGACATAGCGTTTCCTCTGCACGGGCCAGAAATAGCAGAGAGCTTAATGATGTACTTGTCCTGAGTTCTGCTGTAGGCCTGTCTACCCTAATGATTGGGAGTTTCATTAAGGGGTTTTGTCATCAGTCTGATTCTAGGCTCTGAACATCCCAGCTTCTCTTATTCGTGCATCCTTTATGTTCTAATACAGCCTGTAGTTATAATATCCTATAAAACATCTGGAGGAGGTGAATGGGGGCAAAATGTTCTCAGTACATCAAGACATCGCAATGTAGTATCTAAGCTAGGGCATACACGCCGTGGAAATCTTTATTCAATGGATTATGCATTAACAAAAATGTGTTATATCAAAGAAAGATTGTAGAGGTAATTCATTCAAATATGCAAAAACAACAAGTTAAAATAAATAAAAAAAGGAAATGAAACATTATTCTAATTTGAAGCATAATCCTAGGCTGTGTAGCTGCTGTATTGAGCTCAAGCTTTTTCCAAGCAACCTCTTCTCACCTATTGCACCACATCCAGCCTCTACACCATGGGTACTCAACCTGGTCCCTACCGCCCACTAGTGGGTGGTGTGGAATTTCAGGTGAGCGGTGGTGGGTTCTGCTGAAAACGCCCGCTGGGCCTTGATGGCCGTGGACCAAGGCCAGCAGGGTAGAACCTTTCATCTCCCCTGCCGGCCCATGCAGAGTCAGCATTGTTGTAAGCTCTCTCGGTTCCAGCAGAGAGAGGGAAAGGCCTAGGAGGCTATGTGTTCCTTCTGCGAGCAGGCTGGTCGGAGCGTTGCCGTGCATTTCCATTGCAACACTTCGATACAGTGCTGTGCTCGCAGGAGGACAGCAGAGTCTGCCTTCAGCCAGAGGAGCTGTAGGCTAAAGTAAACATGCCCCCACTGGACCACCAGGGCTTGCAGCATTATGTTACCCCTCCCTGGTAAAAGGTAAGAAGTAGGGAGGGGGAGACATTTCACCCACCTACACACAGCATAGACCCTGTGCACCCTTCATACACAAACACACACTAGACCCCTCACACACAAACTGCCCCCCTCACAGGCACTCAGACTGTCCGCTCACACACATTACACCTTTCACACACACACACTGCCCCCTCACACACACACAGACTTCCCTCTTCACACACAAACACACACACACACTGCCCCATCACATACACTGCACCCCTCACACACTCACTGCCCCCTCACACACACTGCACCCCTCACACACATGCTACCCCACACTGCACCCCTCATACACTCCACCCTTCACACACACACACTGCACACATACAGCACTCCTCACACACACACACTGCCCCCTCACACACTACACCCTTTACACACAAACACACACACAGCACCTCACAGACACACATAAAAAAAGTAGAATAGAAAATAGAAAAATAAAATATTAGCTAAATTTTTAAAACCTCCTTTCTAGGAAAAAAATAAAAAATTGAAAAATTGCACTTATGCTATAAATTTAGTAACTGTAGCACTGGTGGGCGGTAAGGAAATTTTACCATCAATAAAGATACAGAAGTAGGCGCTAGGTATTAAAAGGTTGACTACCCCTGCTCTACACAAACACACATCAGTACAAGCAGCCTCCTAACACACCACTTCACACTACATCACATGTATGGTATTCAGCCCCCATCATGCTAACAGTCCTAACACACTAACTCCTGTCATACACATGTACCCCTCACATACAACTTCCATCACACACCATCCAACACAAAGCCCACGTCACATCGAACTTGAATTAAGCACCCTTCTCCCATCATGCAAAGCTATCTCACATGTATTACACATAAGTCAGGCACACAACTCCTATTACGCAGAGCCCCTCAAAGTTACAATGACATGCATGCAGCCATCCAACACACAACTCCTATCACACACATACAGTCACACACAACTTTTATTTTATGCTTGCAGCCCTCTACACATTCATGTATGCAACTCCCGTCACATACAGTATGCATGAGGTAGAAGTAGTTAAAGAAGATTGGTGATATATTAATGCTAATGGATGGTTGGGGAAACCAAAATAAGTGTTGAATAAGGAGTAACTGATAGGGTTAGATTTAAAAACATTCAAATAAATAGTTGAAAAAGATTAAGTTTAAATCTAAGACTTGGACCAAAGACTGAAGAACAACAGATTTAAAAAAAAAAAGAGAGTGACTGGGGAACGATGCTAGTGTACAGTAAGTGATGGTTATAAAGGCACTCGAAGAGGGACCGGGGTATAGGAAAAACAAAAAGACTGGAACAGCTTAGCAGAGGGAGACACTAGAGAGGCAAAAAGAGATGAAACAAAAAAGAGACCGAACAAAGAATTGGAATCCATGAAAAGATGACAAACTGAATTTTTGCCCACGGCTTTAAAAATCTTCGCACCGGCTCTGAGCTTTCGGACAGAGTATAACAAAGACTCACAGCACACTTGGGCGAATATTATGAGATGTAAAGGTCATGTGGTCTGTCTTATCTTCCGATCCCCCCATCCCCTCGATTCAGGGATGCTGAAAGTAAAGTGCTAATAATAGACCAAAATCCGCGACAGGACATATACTCCGTCCTGTCTAAGAAGGACACAGCAGATCTGCCTTTGAAATTATTCTTTGAAACAAAACATTATCCTACTCTATGTGTTTAAACACATCTATGTTCTTCATTGCTTCATAAACACCCGCAGCAGATAAAATAAATTGTCTACAATCCTCTTTTCCCCTCAAATGGGATTGGAAATGTGGTAATCTTCTAAATGGGCCTGACGGATGCGTTGATAAATATAACTCAATTTTTATCACAAAGATGAGGTCAATAGAACAAGTATAATCCTGGTCTACATGTTCCAAGAGATTGCAAACCGTACGAACAAATCATGCCATTAGTCTGATAGAAACGGAATCTCTCGGGCGAAGCAGAATTTTGTAACATTGTTCTGCTAAATAGATCGTGTATGTCAAACAAATAGCTTTGTTTGATCCAAAGGATGGCAAAGTTTTATCTTTTTTTCTTGTGCAATATCTGTTGGATTGACTCTGGACAGAAGTCACGTAAGCGTAGGCATATGAAGCATATTTTGTGATTTTGTCATATGGACAAGCTGTTACACATGTAAATCCGAACATGGTATTGCTGTTTTAGTATTGACACTGCACTTCAGAGTTAATCTCTGCACCCCACGATCTTAGCTTCATAATGGTGCTATCCTATCAGCGTGACATTATCAGATATAGTGACATTGTGGCAAAATGATCTGTTTTAAACGCCTGATGAAACAGTGGAACTAGATTAAAAATGAAAAGTGGATTAAAAATGCCTCTCTGACGGCCATCTGCTAACCCTAGAAGGTCACTCATTGAGGGTTTATTCACTCAATTGTACATTTTGGTGAATTTGAAAAAATATAGATTTACTAGAAGCCAAGATAGTGAGCTAAGCTATATATCTATATTTGAAAAATCCATTTTTTTGTTATTTATTTATATGGGGGTTGGTTTCTTGTTTGGTGAATTAATCTGTCAGTTTTAACATTAATTTAACATACATTTTTTCAAGAGCCCACAAATGGTTGTTTAACCTTAAAGCGGCACTGTCACGCCAAACTTTCCTTTTCCCAATTGCTTCAGAACACAGGGCCATCTTTACGCATGGGCACCCTGGGGAGCTTCCAGGGGACCCCACTTCGTGCTAAGGCTGACAGGGAAGATACTTTCATCTCCCCTGCCAGCCCACACAAAGCAGGCATCGCTGTCTGCCTTGCTTCTGGGCACTTCATGCAGGAGAGGAGAGGGAGGACACAGGAGGCTGTTCGTTCCTCTCGCGAGCAGGCTGTGTGGAGCGTTGCGGCATGTTACCATGGGAACGCTCCGTCACATCTCATGAGAGGAGAGAAGTCAGCCTGCAGCCAGTGGAGCTGCGGGCTAAAGTTTTTGCTCCTCCACTGGACTAACAGGGTTTTGCAATGTCCCTGGTCCCCTCTGGCCAAAGGTAAGAAGAGTGGTGGGGGATACATGAACTTTTTCTTTCTTTCTTTTTCTAAATAATAAAACAAATATGCAATTTGCTCCCTATCAGACCCCCCAAAATATAGAATTTATGCACATAAACAGTACCCCCTCATACACACACAAATACTACACCCCCTCACACTCTCTACACCACCACACACTACACTCCCCACACAAACTACACTCCGTCACACACACTGCCCCCTCACTCACACTGTGTGGAGGTGGAGGTGTACCCCTTTACACACACTGCACCTTCAAAAACACTGTACCCGCTCACACACACACACACTGCACCCTCACATATGGTACCACTACACACTGCACCCTCACACACACTGCATTCCCTCACACACACACACTGCACACCCTCACACACCACACACTGCACCCCACACACTGCATCTCTCACACACATCACACCCCTCACACACACTGCACCCCTCACTGGAGTGTGTATTTAGCAGTCCGTGTGTGTGTCTGTGTTCAGAAGTCTCTGTATGTATGTATTCAGCAGTCTGTGTGTATATGTATTATTGCATTTGTTGGAGGTACCAATAAATATAAGCTTAATTTTATCGATATTTTAGATTTTTATTCCTGTTAGTGCTTGTGTCTCGGCAGTGGCGGACTAAGGGGGGGCAGAGGGGGCGGTCCACCCTGGGTGCCTCCTGGTAGGGGGGTGCCATGACCCAGGTCTGAGGGCTAATGTGAGATGTGTGAGCTGCGCCCCATGGCAGTTGGGATGTCGCACAGCTCACAGGCAGAGACCAGAAATCTGAAGTGGCCGCAAGGAAGTTTGGGGGCGGAGCTATGGCTGTTTGGGGCGGAGCAATCTGAAAGCAGGGGCGGGGCTTAACATGGCCTTTACCCACTGCTGTTACTGCTGCACATGGAGGTGCAGCAAGAAGAAATCCCTGCTCCTCCACCTACCAGGCTTCAGGGAAGGACTTCAAGGAATCCAGTCCTCCTCCAGCCCACACTTGTTTTTTTCCCGTTATTAAATACAAATCTATATATTGTTTAATACATTTGCTCCCTTATAACCCTTATCACACACACACTGCCCCCTCACACATACACTGCGGTCTGTATGTGTGTAGTAAGCAGTTTATCTGTGTGCAATTCAGCAGTCTCAGTGTGTGTACTCAGCAGTCTCAGTGTGTGTACTCAGCAGTGCATATATGTGTATTCAGCAGTCTGTCTGTACTCAGCAGTCCATCTGTTTGTATTTGGCAGTCTGTCTGTGTGGTTTTAGCAGTGTGTGTGTGTGTATTCAGCAGTCTGTGTATATGTATTGTATGTATTGCATTTGTTGGAGGTACCAAACAATATAAGTTTTATTGATAATTACAATTTTTATTTCTGTGAGTGGATCTCTAGGCCCGCGGCCCCAGCCCCCGGGCTTATATTGCTGTTATAGGGGGCACCTATAGGTAGGGGAATACTATAGTGTTAGGAATATAGGTTTGTATTCCTAACGCTTTAGTGTTCCATTAAGGGGACTTTCCACTCACTGACCTATTACGTGCGATCTGTAGGTTAGGTTACAACTACTTATGCTAAAAAGCACATTATTTTTAAAGGGACACAAAAAGCCACCCAAACTAATTCACCTCAGTGTTTTTGTTAAACTGCAATAATTACCTTTGAGAGTTAACTCCACCTCTAGTGACTGTCTACCAGATAGCCACTAGAGGGACTTCTGTGTGGTTAAGCGACATCCAGTGTCAATTGAAACCCCATATAAAAGTATTGTATAATGCTTTCTTATGGGGGAAGTACTTAAGGGGCGCAGCCGGCTGGGGAGTAGCGGAGGCAAAGCCTAAACAGCTCCGAGGGAATCAGGTAAGTGACAGAAGGTTTTTTTTTTCCCAATAGTAATTATTTTGCTTCATAAACCAAGCTTTTGTAGACCTCAGCCCCAAACCTGCAATGTATACCTTTTACTCCCAAATAGGGTTATCTGTGATATATGATGTCATTTCATACAATCTGTACTAAGGTTTATTAAAGACATGATTCAGCTCCACATGTTTTCTGAAAGTTTTACCCTTTGTTCTCATTTATTTAATTTCCAAGGAATGCAGTATTTTCTGCACAGAAACTAAGCTCTGGAACGTGGCCCGAAACCACAAAGTGGACACTTTTGTGCAATATTCAATTACACTCTGATTTCAACTCATGCAGCTTACTTGTACATAATTGCCATACCATATTTCTTCCTTCAATGAAAAACATATACCACTGAAATATTTTGGA
>OW240923.1:30392384-30410656 GCA_933207985.1 Pelobates cultripes | reverse complement strand
ATAAACTAAGCTCTGTATCACATGGTTCTAATTAGAGCAAGAAACTATGGCTTACACCCTAATGAATTAACAAGAATTTGTTTTTGTTTTTCCAGTGAATGCATATTTCTGTCAGTTCACACAGTTTGTCATTCTGGCACCTGGACAGTCTTACTTGTATGCACAAATATAAATGTATCTCCTATAACCCCAATGGAACAATGCACAATTAAATGCATGGATGTTATATTGGGGGTATATCAACTAAATAGTGAGTTCTGTTTTTATTTATTTTTTATATGGACAGTAGAGCGTCCCTTTAACAGAAACATAACTGGTTTGACAACAAAGCGGCAGTTGATCAAGAGATTTCCGCAAGCAATAGATATACTGATGTAATACCAAATACAATCACTATAGGGTAGACCTACATTTGAACACTGTAAAACAAAAAAGTAAAAATAAGAAAAAAGAGAAAAAAAAAAAGGCAAAACAAATATAGGTAAAAAAGTGTGATGTAATGAGTATTAAAAAACTTATGTATGAATTTCAGGCATAGTGTGTATGGGGTGTTCAAATAAACTAAGAAACGATGATGCTATGTTGTGATTTTGTTTTTGGGATATATATTTTAAGGAGGAGTTGCAAGTGCTCCCATTATTTTGATATATATTGATATATTTATGAAGTTTTTTGTACAGGAGTGCCAGGCTATTTTGTTGTTTATATATACGGTTTAAAAAAAATACCCACCTAAGAGGTTTGCCATGACATTGTTGCACAGTTGTTATTCGGCATGTGCCCACCTCTAACTTTAATAACACTCAAACACCAATAAATTCTATTGTAGTATAAAGTCCACAGATTTATTAATTAATATAAATATATAAATTAACAATTTAGGGTCATTGTCAACAGTACTCCTTTCGTTCCGCTCTCTCCTGTACCATACCCCCGACAATGACCCTACCAAAGAATAAACATTAACATAACCAATAATACATGTAACTCATGGCCTACCAAGAGGCCCCACCTCCATTTGTCTAACTGCAGGGGTGTACCCAGACACCCATACATGCCTTGGTTCGTAGCCACCGATGGGCTCGAACCTACCTCCACACTTTTAACTCCGGCCTACTCCAGCCTAGACCTTGGCCTACCAATTTCCTACTCCACCAAACTTCCTGTCTAGCCAAGACCTTTTCCGCCACAGCACTTGCCTTGACCCCTTAAGAACATGTGCGACCCCCACCACACAAAAACAGGGCTTGCGCTATACCTTCCTGCAAACCTAAGTTAAAAAGATCACATCCAACAGGTGCACCCCATCTGATCGAAAGGAGCCGGGTAACTTCTCTTCCAATTCCCGATGGTGCACCACTACCCCTCCTAACCTACGAACAAACACCGCCATGGTCCTGTTAACCTTACCCCGACATCGAGCAACTGCAACTGAATCCTTGGCGTGTCTCCAGTTCAACCGAGGCACCATCTCTGACCATACCACCCTTACACCAGGGATCAGCCCCGTCAGATGATCCACATCCTGCTTTATTCGTTTAACCAGTTCACGTTGGGGGACCAAACCTAAGTCGTTCCCCCCCCCCCGTGAACTTCTACCACCTTTGGTAAAGCCTCCTTCGCAACCTTGTTATCTGAATTGAACACCACTTTCTTGTTGGCTAGCTCCGAACCCCACAATGCAACCACTACGACCACTGGGAAAAATTCCAAAAACGCCATGTTCCTAATCAACGGGTTCTCTCTCCAGGCCTCCGGCCACCTCTCTGCGCACCATTTTCCCGCTAGATACGCCCCGAACCCGACACTACCCGATGCGTCAGTAAACAAGCCCACATCTTCAGAGGACCCCACTGCGTCCCAAAAAAAACACTCTCCCGTTAAACTCCTGCAAAAAACTCGCCCATACCCCCAGGTCTTCTTTCATTTCTACCGACACTCTGATATAATGCAACAGTTTTTTCACCCTGCTCGTCGCCCTCGCTAATTGTCTGCAGAAGACCCTCCCCATGGGAATTACCCAACATGCAAAATTAAGGCTCCCTATTAATGACTGAAGCTCTCGCAAGGTCACCTTCCTTGCCTTCCTAACCGTGTCCACCAGTTGACTAAGGGCGTGCAGCTTGTCGCAAGGCAACCTGCATTCCCCTTGTACTGAGTCGATCTCCAACCCCAAAAAGCTGAGGCACGTACTGGGCCCCACCATTTTGTCCTCTGCCAATGGCACTACGAACTCATGTGCCACCCACTGAAAGACGTGCAATATTTGACTACAGCGCTCCGTTCCCGGCCGGCCGACGCTTAAGAAATCGTCAAGGTAGTGCACCACTGCACCCACTGCTGATTCCCGCCGTACCATCTATTCCAAAAATGTGCTAAACATCTCGAAGTAAGCACATGAGATGGCGCATCCTATAGGTAGGCACCAGTCCACAAAATACCCCTCTTCGAAATAACACCCCAACAGGTGATGACAATCTGGGTGTATTGGAAGCAGCCTGAAGGCCGCTTCCACATCCACTTTCGCCATCAGTGCCCCGTGACCTGCTTTCCTTACCAACTTGACAGCCTTGTCAAATGATGTATAAGAAACAGAACACAGTGCTACGTCGATATCATCATTCACTGATGTCCCTTTAGGGTACAATAAATGATGTATCATGCCGAATTTACCTGCCTCCTTCTTGGGTACCACCCCAAGTGGAGACACGCTCAAACCCTCCAATGGCGGGGAGGCAAATGGCCCCACCATCCTCCCCAATTGTACTTCCTTGTACAACTTTTCTCGAGCTACCCCCGGATGCTCCCTTACCGACCGAAGATTCCTGCACAACTTACCCAGACCCTTATCGTAAAACGGAATCACAAAACCCTCCGTAAAACCTAGCCATAAGAATCTCGCCACTTCTTGATTAGCGTATTGTTTTAACCAAGGCAGCATCGCGCCTGCCCTCACCGAATGCGCAGTTGTGGTGGCTGTTGAACCGGTGGGAACCCCTCCCGCATTCGGTTTTCCTTTCTTAAAGCATATGCGACTCAGTGGTTACCTCCGCAACTTATAGAACCATTATAGAACCTCATTATAAAGCCAGCAAAACCCTTTCTTCTGTCCAGCCGACACGGTCCCGCTCAGGCCTGCTCGGGCCAGCGCCGGCCGCTCCGAGAAAGGGAGCACTCTTTTGTGCCATCATCAGCCTCATCCATAATGGCAGGTCCATCTGGTCCCACCGCATTGACGGATTTGCTGCCAGCCTCTGACTAAACTGTTCGTCTTATCTCCACCACGCTAATCCCCCATATGTCCGATACGCTTCCCCTATACCGTCTGAATAACAAAAAGGCTGTGAGCAGCGATCCAGGTACTTTTCCCCGATTACGCTCGCCAAAATACAAAAGGCCCTCAACCAGTTTCCAAAAGTCTTGGGTATCTTCAGATACCTCCGCCTTTTTTCCCTCTTCCTCCTTCTTTGCATCCTTCTTATCCTCCTCTTTTAGGTCTAAAAACTCTTCTAAGGGGAGTAGTGAAAACATCTCCACAAAGTCTCCTTTCCAAATTTTATCCTTAACCTCTGCTTTTAAATGACATCCTAATGGCAAAGGAGACGTGCACGTTTTGCCGCGCTGCGTCGGATATTTCCCCACACTGCTCTAATTGCTCTCCTTGTCCTTCTTCCGTCCCCTTAACCGGTTCCACAGCGCTCTCGCCCACCTCATTCTCTGCTGCCCCTGCGGATCTAATCCCCATGTCCTGACTGCCTTTCGCAGCCCACACCCTCCCGAACTGTGGAGATGACCCTGTCGCCCCAGACCATGTTTCTAATAGTGATTGTAAGCACCCCAGTAGACTCCCTGAGTGTTGTGCAGTTGTTGACTCACCGCTGAAGCCCCTGGCCGCTGATGGCCGCGGGGGCGCCGTCCTTCTGTCCGCCTCGACCGGCTCCAGAGTATCCAGAGGACGCCAACTCCTGTCCGCCTGTTCCCGCCTTGATCTTGTGGGTGACCTATTTAGCGACCTGCAAGGAGAAGATATCCTGGGTAGTGCGTACGTTTGCAGCCTCACCCACCCTTCTTCCCTGCGCTCCAACTTGTCGTTACTACTCCCTCCTCTGTTCCTTGTCTGCGCCTTCCGTCCGCTCCCTTTCCCTGCTCCTCCATCTTTCAGCTGACTTCCTGATACTGCTCTGCCGTTCTCCTCTCTGCTCCGTATACCCCCATTGTCCCTCCTGCTCGCGCTCCTGTTGTCCCGCTGTTCCTGGGAATGACCCCTGCAGGCAAACCGCGCCCTGCTTTCCCGTGCACCTTCTTCCAGGCCATGCCCTTGTTGTCTCCTTGTACCTGTCGCTCCTGTCCACATCTTACCCCTCGCCTCTGCGTGCCTGGTTCCTCTCCGCTCCTGACTGCTGGCGTTCCTTTCTCTCCCCACTCTGCTGACACTTGCCTCACTCCCACTCCTATGATCCTCATCCCTTTCAGCACCGTCTGTCCTGCACCTTATTCCAGCTCTGGCTGCCTCCTCCTGCCTCCCGCTGTCCTTCTCCCCTCCTATGCCTTGTGGGACCACTGTCAATCTGCCGTCTGCTCCTTCCTTCCCCCCCTGCCCCTCAGTGCTGCCCCCAGATGGCGACTCACCGTGACGCCTTGCACAGCTCCTGATTCTGTCCGTCTCCAACTGTTGAGACACTCGAGAGTCTCTTTATAATAAGACGTAATGGGTCACTGGCAGGTGGGAGTACCCCTTTAATTCTAGAATTGTCACCTTACCTGTGTTACCTTTAACAGCTGTATGTTTAACATGCTCCTGGTAGGGTCACGAATAGCATTGACAATCTGTATGGATGAATTACATGCTTTTAGAAAAAAAAACTAATACCTGAAAATCGCTGGGGAGGAGACTGTCTGTGTTTAATCAAATGATCACATCCTGCAACATGTGAACTCTAGATAGTACAATATCGGTGTATTACTCCTCAGCACTGTGTGCTACTTATAGCATTGCTAGTTAATGTAAGTAAGGTGGCAGTAGTAATTTATATTTATTATACAGTTGCAAGAAAAAGTATGTGAACCCTTTGGAATGATATGGATTTCTGCACAAATTGCTCATAAAATGTGATCTGATCATCATCTAAGTCACAACAATAGACAATCACAGTCTGCTTAAACTAATAACACACAAAGAATTGTAGGTCTCGGAGATGTCATTAGTCTAGTTCACATACTTTTCCCACCTGCACTGTGAATGTTTACATGGTGTGTTCAATAAAAACAGGGCAACATTTCATTCTTTGTGTGTTATTAGTTTAAGCAGACTGTGATTGTCTATTGTTGTGACTTAGATGATGATCAGATCACATTTTATGAATTTGTGCAGAAATCCATATCATTCCAAAGGGTTCATATACTTTTTCTTGCAACTGTATGCGTTTCCCTTTAATAATTTTGTTCATTTTGAGGTTTGTCAAGTAATTCATCAGAACGTACGGTATATCTCTTCTCAAATAAGAACGTTGCAATACTCTCAAAAGGTTTTATATCATAATATATGTACGAAGATCTCATAACGTCACATGGACCTCATATAATATGAGTTAAATCGTTACCAGATGTTATGAGGCAGCTTCCTATATATTAAAAAGAAAAGAATATACAATCCATGACTTGCATTCTCTAGACAAATTGAAATATGGATTATAACGGTAACAGATGTGTGCTTGTTTCAGAATACAGAAAATCACTCCTCCTGCTGTTCTCTGGAGCCTGCTAGTTATGACTGTTGCATCACATAGTAATTAGCCAATGGGTCAGCCCAGGGGAGAGGGCTGTAATTAATCTTTTTCACGCAGGTATCATTGTACTGAATGGTCAGCTGGGAAATAACTAGCTCGCCCTCTGTACACAAGCATGTTACGTGGTCATTGTAGTGCTCAAAACATGCAAGTCATCGAACAGGGGAGCAACGAAAACGATACTTCCCAACTAGCATAGGGTTCATAGAAATTGTACAGTCTGAGTATATACGTAGATCCAGAGGCAGTCTAAGTGTTAGAATGCAGCAGAACCAACAGATATCTAAGGGACACAAAGGTTCAATGGACTGGTATTCAAAGAGGGTTAGTCGATAATCTGGGCTCTAAGGGGAATTGACAAAAAAAACCACAAATTCTAGATCAAAATTTTAGAACATTTTCTAACTGTGTATTTTTGTTGGACAAAAGATATGCAATTGCCTTGCCAGCTTTACACAATACATTTGCTAACACCGATAATCTATACATATTCAGCAGCATAGTGCTGCATTGTTATAATCTCCATTCTTCTATTTATATTTTTACACTTTCTTGAGTTCAACAGGACTGTCAGAATTTTAGAGAAGACGCCCTATCATTCCAGAATATCAGGAAAAATACCCTGCACGGTCAGGGCCGGATTAAGGGCTTCGAGGATCTGGTGCTGAGAATTTTGGTGGGCTTTCTTATAGAAATTTATAAAATGTAGCACGCTGTAGGGGTTATGGTGTCAGGAGTGCCATGGCGCTATCACGCCTTAACTAGTCAATCTGTTTTTTTTCCCATAGCTGTGAGCCCACATTACTCAATTATCAAGCTGTAGAAGCTGTATGTCATTCACTGACTTATACACCCTCACTTACACAGACACACACACTTAGTGAACTATATGCACAGTTATTGACCAATGCACACAAACACTCAGTCATCCAAGCACACAGACTCCATGACCTATACACACACACACACACACTCAGTGACCCATACACCCATACACTCACATTTAACCCCTTCTCAACCGCGGACATACTTGGTACGTCCGACCCCAAATATCCAGTTACCTGATCACTGGGGATGCCCTGCCCGTGATCGCGATGTGGTGACTTGTCTGGCATCCTAGGCAGTCCCCCTGTGGCTGTTCTGGACCACCGGGCCATGTGATCTCGGGGTCCACATGGCCGGAATAACCAGCTTGTGCAGTGCCTGCTCTCATGCGGTCTTTCTCATACCTGCAATTTTGTTTTAAAAGTTTAATAAAGTAAATAAAAGTACTTAGATCATATATATATATATTTCTATTCTATTCTAGTCCTTGCACTCAGGCCAAACAATAATATAAATGCTGGGTGCTAAAAAGCCAGAGCCATCAATAATAAACACATGACAAAAATGGCTTGCACTCACAGACTTGAAAAAGTGAAAACAGGAATTTCTTTATTCAAATAGCTGTCACACCAATGTTTCAGCCCTCGTCCAGGGTTTTCCTCAGGATGAACTGACAATGTTTTTTTTTCATGTGTTTATACAGTTGCAAGAAAAAGTATGTGAACCCTTTGGAATGATATGGATTTCTGCACAAATTGGTCATAGGATTCTTCTTCACCTCATTGAGCAGTCTACGCTGTGCTCTTGCAGTCATCTTTACAGGATGGCCACTCCTAGGGAGAGTAGCAGCAGTGCTGAACTTTCTCAATTTATAGACAATTTGTCTTACCGTGGATTGATGAACAGCTAGGCTTTTGGAGATACTTTTATAACCCTTTCCAGCTTTATGCAAGTCAACAATTCTTAATCGTAGGTCTTCTGAGAGCTCTTTTGTGCGAGGCATCATTCACATCAGGCAATGCTTCTTGTGAAAAGCAAACCCAGAACTGGTGTGTGTTTTTTATAGGGCAGGGCAGCTGTAACCAACACCTCCAATCTCATCTCATTGATTGGACTCCAGTTGGCTGACATCTCACTCCAATTAGCTCTTGGAGATGTCATTAGTCTAGGGGTTCACATACTTTTTCCACCTGCACTGTGAATGTTTACATGGTGTGTTCAATAAAAACATGGCAACATTTCATTCTTTGTGTGTTATTAGTTTAAGCAGACTGTGATTGTCTATTGTTGTTACATAGATGATGATCAGATCACAATTTATGACCAATTTGTGCAGAAATCCATATCATTCCAAAGGGTTCACATACTTTTTTTTGCAACTGTATATATATATATATATATATATATTTGTGCTCGGAATTTAAATACGTGATGGATAGTAACTGTGAGCAAAGTTGGTTGTGGTGTGCCGAAACCAACGTACGAGTGGGCCTGTAAATAAAAGAGGGCCCACCAAGGATAATGTAGTTAAAACAGGGTGTAGGTGGGTGGGGACAATCAGCTGAGCGGCAGCGGTGAGTAGGGGCTGGGAGCTTAAGTAGGGGACTTACTCCTCCCACAAATTCAGGCCTAATGGCCTTTCTACTTGTGCTCGGAATTTAAATACGTGATGGATAGTAACTGTGAGCAAAGTTGGTTGTGGTGTGCCGAAACCAACGTACGAGTGGGCCTGTAAATAAAAGAGGGCAAAAAGATAAATTCGAGAAAATACACACTTTATTGCATTTTACAAGACCAAGTTTCTGAAAGCTTGGCGAAGCTCTTTCTCTGGTTGCGGAATATATGCGTTATATATGGAGGATTTCCATCGCCCGAGCCTTTTGATGATGTGGACCGGTGCGTTTGTGCTTGAGGCTGCTGAGGCGGCTCCTATGCGGAAGGAGTGCCCGGAGAATGCAGCCGGATTGTGTCCGAGCTTGGATAACAGGGTTCTGACATGTGACATTAATTTTGCCGTGGTAAGCGGGTGCCCTTGTAATGTTAAGAGCGGAGAGTCTGGCAGGTGAGTGCGAAAAGTAGACCGTAGTTGGTCGAGAACTTTCACCGGACACCAGGCATTATCAGTAGGGAAGAGAGGAATTATAGTAGGATGTATTGACTGGTTGGTTTTAGTGGTAGGGATAGAGAGGAGGTAGTGATCCTCTACCTTGGTGAGGTGTGAAGTTTTAAGGCATTGTGCGATATCTCCTTGACAAATCACTGTGAACTCTCTAGGTCTGAGAAAACCGTAGAAAGCGAGATATATGGCAGATTATATCACCGTATTGGTGTAGCTATCAAATGGGGCTGTGTCAAGGAGATTGCTAAGAGACCTGAAGATAGGCCCATCTATGGGTAATCTAGTGCTTGCGAGTGGTGGTGAAACCTTAGATATACCTTTCAAGACCTTTTTTATGGGGTATGAAGACAAAAAGGGGGTGCTGTTAGGAAAATTGGTGAGGCTGTGGTGCTGAACCCCGGTGAGGTAAAGTTTAATGGTGTTGTGTGACAGATTAAGGTGTAGGTGGCAGAAAGAGGCAAAAGACACCATGGTTTGGATAGAAAAGTCACCTTGTAGCCCGAATTCTGCAGTGAATTTATTAAATATGTTAAGTGCCCTATTGTAAGTGATAGCAGTGTTGGGTGATAATGCTTGGTGAGTGAGTGATCTAGCGTGAAGCAAGAGTGTGCTTAATCCAATATTAGTTCGTGAAACCGTGGTGTCCTGGATTGCTGATGGTGAGCTGCTGGGAGTGCCTGAGAAAATGCCTGGAATCGAGAACGAGAAAGAGCGTCAGCGGCGGTGTTGTGAATACCCGGGATGTGAGAACATACTAAGTGAAACTGATTGGATGCTGCCAGCCAGGTCAACTTGCGAATCAGCCGCATGATGGTTAGGGATGATGAGCGCCCTTTGTTAATAATATCGCAAGCTGCCGAGTTATCTGAGTAGCATTTTACTGCCTTGCCGGACCAGAGATGACCCCAGGTGTGTGCGGCCGCCACAATGGGGTAAATTTCAAATAGGGTTGAGGTTTCCCTGAATCCTGGCAAGGCATCCGTCTCAGTGGGCCAGTGGCCCCTAAACCAGTGGTTCCCGAAAATGGCTGCGAAACCGGTGTTGGCTGCTGCGTCTGTGTGGATGATGGGTGAAGAGGTGGAGAGAGGGGGGATAAACATGGAGATACCATTCCAGTCTTTCAAAAACTTCCCCCACATAGCCAAGTCAGCCTTGGCGTGGGGGTCCAAAGAAACTGTGCCGGAGTCCGGGACTCCATGGAGCAGGCAAAGAAGTCTGGAAATAAAAGACCTTCCCTGCGGAATGATGCGCATGGCGAAGTTCAGAGATCCAAGAAGGGACTGAAGTTCTCTCCTGGTGCAAACGTCATTCCGCAGGAACGTGTCTATCTCCCCTCTCAATCGTGAAAGTTTGTCGTGTGGAAGGCTAGCTCTGAGTTTGACAGAATCGAGCTCTATGCCTAAAAAGGTCAACTTTGTAGTGGGTCCTATAGTTTTGGCTGGGGACAAAGGGACTCCAAGTGTGGAAAAAAGTGCGGTAGTACTATTGATTGCTGTGGGTGTTGATGACCCTGGCTCTATCAGTAGAAAGTCATCTAGATAGTGAATAACGGAGTGACACCTGATGACATTCAGAAGCAGCCAGCATAGTGACTCAGCGAAAATGTCGAAAAGTTTGGGGCTGCTTCGGGAACCAAAAGTGAGTCGTGTTGAGAAGTAATAATACCCTCGCCATTTAACACCGTGTAAGTGCCAGAGTGAGGGGTGTATGGGCAGTAATTTAAAGGCGTTAGTGATGTCTGTTTTGCTGAGCCAGGGTCGATTACCAGATGTCATGATAGACTGTATAGCGTCGTCGATGGTGACGTACTGCAGAGAGAATTCGTCTGCTGGAATGAGTGCGTTTATGCTTGGAACAAAAGAGGAGTGCGGTGCCGATAAATCGATAATGAGACGTTTTTTATTAGAATATTTGTGAATAGCAATACCAATAGGGTTAGTGCGCCAGGAGGAAAACGGTGAAGAGGTGAAAGGACCGATCATGAAACCGTTTGTGGTTTCTGCGGAAATGAGAGTGTCTACAGCGACTGGGTCTAAACGTGCAGACTGGAGATTAGGACATTCTAGTGTACCTGGGGGAATGGCTATTATGCCTGTGTGAAACCCTTGTGAAAAACCTGTGGTGAGAAAATCCACTAAGTGCCTGCTGGGGTGACACCTTAGATAAAAAAAACCAGGTTGTCGATATTAATGTCGGTTAGTCATTTGTTTGGTGACAACCTGGCTGGACACATGGTCTTGGTATGTGCCCTGAAACATATGGAGCAGATGTGCAATAGTCTACAGGCGCTGAAACTGCAGGAGCCTGCGTTGAAATTATTGCACACCTGTGCTTTACCTAAAAAGGAGATGGGCCTTCCCAGCTTATCCCGGAGACCACCCGCTGGCTTGTGAGGGGTAAAAGAGGAGTGAGGTGTGAACGTGGGGTGAGGGGTGAGAGTGGAGGTGGTGGGATCTGGTTCGACGGGACATAAGTCCGCCATGTGGGATGTGGAATTACAGATGGCACAAGCCGGGGGCCTGAGTCCGGCGAAGTGGCGACAGAAAAGTTCAGTGTCCATCTGACCCCAGTTCATTCTAATGTTGAACTGCTTGAGATGGGTCGCCGCCTTCGCTGAGACTGACTTGTGGTAGTCATAGAAGGAAGAGCCCCCGTACTTGATGCCTAGATCCACTACCTTGTGGAGATAGAGATCTAGCTCTTCTCTCCTATGGGGATACACCGTGCAAATGACGTCGCGGTATATCCCGAAAGCTATCACAAACTGTGGGATAGACAATTTTTTATTAAGCCTGGGATCCCTCGTTTTAAGCACAACAGAGATGTCACCATAATTGTATGCCTTGTTCTCGAGTACATCCTGAGAGGCTATGAGTAAAGACACCAGACACACATCCTTCCCGTCAAGGATATCTTTCCTGATAGAATCTGGGACGGAGTGTGCTGGTGACTCGAAAGGTGTGATGGCTGTGCCAGGTGCTGGAGGGGGGAGTATAGAGGGACATGAAGGTATGGCAGGTACAGCCGGGTAGAGACTGGGACTACGGTGTTAGTACCTGAGGAGGAGATGGCGCTTTCCACCTTAGACAGCCTGCTATTGAGGGCCTGTAGATTGGCCAAGATATCTGCCAGGGTATCCTGGGTGGCCGTGCTGGTACTTGGTGGTTGTCCTTGAGAGCTAGTTCCCGGCCGAGGCTCGGGGACTTGGTGGGTAAGCAGCCTGTAAAGTTCTGCCTTTCTAGCTGTGGCCGGAAAGGGGATTCCCCTGAGCCTAAGCTCGGCTGTGATTTTGGGAATAGTCCATGCTCTCAAGGACGTGGGGGTTGAAAGAGTGAGTGATTCGCCTGGAGACACGGGTCTGATTGGCGTGAATGGTGCTTCTTCTGTCAGTTCTTCGGTTGGAATTGGTTCTTGGGACATTCTAAAAAGGAATGATTATGTGAAAGATATATTAGAAGGGGAGTGAGGTAAGAAGGGGGGGGTATGGGGAGTGGTGTGTCTTGAAGAACTGGACTTTAATGCTAGATGCCGAGGCGAAAAACTTAACTATTGAATGACTGGATAGGTGAGGCCCTGCTAATGCCAAGTGGCGATGAGAGGCTCTACCTATGATTTGGCTTATGACGTAGGTGCCACAGACGTGGTGGCGGGATGTTGGCCTCTCGGTGACGATAAGAGAAATCAAAACGTGTGGCCGTGACAGGTGAGGCCCTAACTAGAGCCCTATAGTAAGGCATGCGAGGCTTATAACTATGATTTGGGCGTGGGGCCGTACCTCCGTGTTGAGGTGGGGTGGGGGTGGTAGGCCTCGCGGGATCAGATTTCCTGATAGGGTGGGCTAAGGCATTAGCCTGTGCCGTATAGCCAGTTCGATAGTATGCTAAAGGGTAAAGTTAGAGGACTGGAATGGTGTGTGGATACTAACCTTGACTGGTCGCAAATGGTATCTGGAGCCTCCTGGTAAGTGTAGAGAGTCTTGTCTTAATGTTGTCTTTGAGGAAGAATCCTGGGGGTTTAAGACAGATGTTGATGTGTTTATACGTATCGTGATGTCGTATGAATCGTATAGGGAGAAGGTTTGTTAGGGGCACGACGTGAGATCCTGCATTGAGGGATCTGGGAGGTTTAGGTGTAGGAATGGGATGATTTTGGATATGATTGAGAAGGCAGAATGAGTAAGGATGTAAGTACCTGAAGGTATGGCTGTGTACCGTGTCAGGATTTGGTGTCTTCTTGAGCCTGGTGGTCGTATGACCGAAAGTCTGTGTAGACAAGTAGTAAAGAGATAACGTATCCTGGGCGTAAGCCTGAGGGAAGGTAGTAATGGAGTTGAGACCGCGTGAGGTCTAGTATTGAAAAGAGAGTGAACTATACCTTTTATTAAAGTACAGAGATTGTTTTAATCGTGGCAGGTTAACTGCGTGGAAACGGTGGAATCTTAGATTAATACAGGATCTAAGGGTTTAACCGAGAGAAATTCCATAGTTAGCAATAGATGTGAAGATAATTGATAAAACCTGATAACTCAAGGTGATAATAAACCATACCTGTTCCTGTAATAAAAGGACCTTGGAATAACAACTTTAATGCAGAAAAGCAAGAGACCGATGCAATCTGTAAAAGCCGAAAAATGTGACAGCGTGATTTATGTGCAAGGAATAGTACGGATTATGTGTAAAGGGTATAACTTGTAAATAGTGTTTAAAAAGACTTATCTGAGTGTTATTAGGAAAGATTGGTATAGCTTGAATTTAGACACGTATGAAGTTATGAGCCGTGATGAACATTATGTATATTACAGAAAAATACTTTAAATGGTTTAACAAGGTAGGAAAACACAGGGCTGGTAGTTAACCATATAATGTAACCGCAAACTGATATGAAGGAATAAATAATAGTAGGACTGTGATTAGAACTTATGCAATCTTAGCTTAAAAGAATAGAAATAACCGAATGTAAATTAGTAAGATGGTGTTCGTGAATTTAACCATACGAGTAGGTTGGTGCTGAAATAACCGAACGGAAAAGTGAATGCAGATAATAATGAGCTTAAACATGAATATTTATTCGGTTGTTTCCGTACGAAAATGCATTAAATGATAGCGAAATGAGCCGAACGTTCGTGCGTTTTTTGGCGCGAATGGAGATATTAACGAACAGCGTGTATTCGTGAAAATGCGAAAAGGAGGGAGCCTACCCCTACGTTTTTAGGCCCGAACGGCGGGGAAAAAGCGAACGCTAATTCCCCCGCCTTGCTTACGTGAACGCGCCGGTCTCGTGACCGGAAGTCGGGTACCTCGACCGGAGAGAAACGGAATGGAAGGGGCCTCGGACGGACGGAGGATTTGCACAGGGCGTCTGGCTGCTGGAAACAGGTACAGTTCTGGCGGGAAGCTGGACCGGAAGTGCTGGACAATCAGCTGAGCGGCAGCGGTGAGTAGGGGCTGGGAGCTTAAGTAGGGGACTTACTCCTCCCACAAATTCAGGCCTAATGGCCTTTCTACATATATAAAATAGGTCTCAAAAAATAGGTATGCAATGGCAATCGTTTTACACAAAAATTCCATATACAATGACTCTGTGCTCTATTATAGGATATACACACACAAATACACACACCACATGGGCCCAGCACTCACTCGCCCGTCTCGTTTCTTAATGAAAATCATTCTTTCATTGTGTTTAAATCACACCGATCTAGATCATCTTAAACACAATAAAATAATAATTTTCATTAAGAAATTCTCTGGGGTGCACTTGATCTGGAGATATATATAATAAATATATAAAATAAAATGCTAATTCTTTAGTATCTATTTTATCTCTCTGTGATTGAATTTTAGAAGTTAAAAGGGGAACTGTTGCTTCCCAGGGTTTTTACTAATGTAGAGTTTCTGTTGCATATAACACGTCCTTGCATGGTCAGCAGCATAAACACTGCTTTTTCTCAAAAAAGGTAGTGTTTAAACTGCTGCCTAAGTCTACCTCTTGTGGCTATCACAGGGAGTGCCTATATGAGGTCCTGCAAGCAGATGTAGAAATCTACCTCTTTATGTTGCAAATGGTTGCCCCCATTTAAACGCACAGTCAGTCATTCTATCAAATTCTGTCCTCTGTACCCCACTGTCAGAAATGAAAGAATGCTTCTCATCCACATTTGCAAGATATGACAAGTCTTTGCCTTGTCTGAACTTGATTATGATGTTATTTGCCAAATGTTTAATATAAATTTAAGACAAAACAGAGCATCTAATGAAAAAAGGACAACATGAGTAAAAGGTGATTTTCAATGATTTGTTTAACAGTGTAACTTTTAGAGCAGTACCATTTCCCCATTGAAAATGAAATATCACTTCCCAGAACTTTTAACATTATGTTACCCAATCCTTAAATTGAGCAAATATGTTTATGCGAGGTGTGAAAAACCATGAAGAGGAGCCTTATATTTATGATATATAAGTATTTATCAGGCTGGCAATATGCATTGGCGCATTGTGAAGCAGAGAAAGGTCTTTTAAAAGAGCACGTTTCTGAATGCATTACTGCTGTGTATATTTATGATTGATTATATATCTGTGATAATATGATCCTGTGATTGTGTGAGAGTATATTGTAGGTGTGTAATATATATATATATGTATGTATGTATGTATGTATGTATGTGAATCATCAATCCTGATGATCTTAACCAATCCAATGATTGAGACTAGTGAGCAAGCATGACAAATCGCTGCAAAGCATCTCCTCAATGCATCTTTATAAGAAGCATTCAGTGTCTCCATGCAGAACACAATCTGTTCCAGGACCCTGTAACGAATCCCAAAAAATACTACGAATGAGTATATCCATTGTGATACTCCCAATGAAGACTTGATGAAGGGTACAACAGGATTTGTTTATTGAAGGCCAGACACACAGTATTTATACACAGACCACCGCATGAGGTCTCCATCCACAGTAATGTAAAACATAAGCCCGCCCCGGTGTCGCTGTGTCTGGGAGATAATGATATCTCCCAGGCACAGGAAGCAGACACACAAAATACACAGAACACAGTAATGCATCCCTACATCCTTGGATATCTCCTGATCCGAATTATGTTCCCTGCAAATTTCGGAGTGATCGGATATACAGAGCCCAAGAAATCATTGTATAAAGTATACAATTGTATATCATTGTATAAAAGGGCTCGAGGCTCTGTACATACCCAAAAACAGTTACACGAGATCCCTTGGTTTAGGCCGGTGAAAGCAGCGGCCAATCCGGAGAAAGGGCGCAAACATGTAACTGCCAATCAGCATTCAGTGAGGGGAGGTGTTTTGCCGACCAATCGGGAGAAAGGCCGCGAAACCAATTTGAATGGTAGCGCTTCTCCCATTGGTCAGCACGGACTCTGCGGTTGTAAAGCCGCCTGCTAGTTGCAGAGTGTCGGCTAGGGCTCGCACCTCTCCCTGGTGGATGTCTCCACGTGGGTAGCACCAGGAAGATGGCTCTTTGGGAGACACAGTTGGTTACAGACCCAGCAAAGGAAGTCTCTCAAGTGGCTATAAGACTGACAACCACTAGAGGTGGTCATGGGCAGCAATGCAAACAGTCTTTTTTTCAGAAAAGGCAGCCAGGACAGAACCAAAGCCCAGAACCACCACCCATGAACAGAGTCTATAGACAATGCATTGGGACAAAATGGCAAAACTTGACATCAATAGCTCTGCCTTCTGTCAAGTGTAGAAAAAAAATGCATAAAACAAAGTAGTCCCTACTTTGTCTTATTATATCTTTTAGTTTTCGTGAAATTCCACCACAGGCCATGTGGATATTTCATATAGGGGTGGTGGAAGGGAGTGACAGCCATTGTAATTCCACTCTTAAAGCAGCTCTAAGTATGGTAGAGCAAGATGTTGACAAGTTCCCATACTTAATTTTTTAGGACTTGTAAATCTCCTCCTCTAAATGCCTCAGAGAGATCCAGTCATGATCTGCTGGGCCAGTGAGAGAAGGGAGCATGGGTAAGATCTTCAGTAGTAAAAGATGAAGCAGAGTAGAGTGCGGAAGATGCAGTGGTGGGGGGCTAAAGTACAGCAGGGGGATGAAAAGGTATGCTGGAGGCAACAAGAACCTGCATTGGGGCCAGTCAGAATGATTAGTGAAGGGAGAGATTAAATGGTAACCAGGGGCAATGTTTGTGAGTGACTATGGGTGGCTTGAGGAGAGTGTTCATCAAGTTTTATTTTGCAATTGGACACAGGTATCTTTTGTATCTAGCAATACTCCTGGTGAAAAATAAAATTAAATGTAGTGATCCACACCTCTTTAGCCTATTTCTGGGTTCTTGGCTTCCTGTTAGTAATTTTTGTAAATTCTGTCCTTGTCCGTGGCAGTCAGCATAGAGAAAGAATGCAGAGAAGAAGAGAAATGAAACAGCGTTACCATTTCTCATTTTCATTTCCAATGTATGCCCTGGCTTTGCCCAGTCTGATCTGGATTTTAATTTCTAATTTTCATAACTCTGGAAACACTTAGTTTCAAGACCAATATCATCATCCTCCTAAAACCAGTAGATGGATGGGGAACCTGGTTCTGAGCAAACAATCATTAACATTGAGAACAACCAAATAATATTTGTTTATTCTCACTGTCCAAAATAAAGATAAAATTGAGAAATTAGGGGTTATAATGATTTCTTCACCACAGAAGCTAGAGGTGGTTTGAATAACTCAGTTCCCACAATATATATTGCAAGCCAGCAATTCCTGTGTAACCAATAATCTAAATCTATTCTCAGCCCCCCCCCCCACAAAAAGGCAATTTTAGCAACATTTATGTAACTGTCCACTAAATAAATTAAACTGGATTTAAACTCTATAGTTCTGTTTGAATGTAAATTTATTCCTGTGAAGCTTCCATCTTTTACACAGAATGGGAAATCCAGTGTTCGTATGAATGACATTTGCTAGTGGAAATATAGATACGCACTTGTACTTATTGCAGTCCATAAGAAACACGTTCTTTTCAATACTTGTCTTCTTCAAGACACTCTAGCAGACTCTGTAATTAATAAAATAAACAACAAATTATCTTCCATTTTACAGTGTATTTAACAAAAACATTTAAGAGAATCTATCTTCAGTAACAACAATTGAAGACAATATACAAAACGTGCATTCATGTTTTAGTTGTAAAGGCCTGACAATTCATGTGGATTATTTAATGTATTAAAGATTTGATTTTATGACATTTTTTGCCTTTTCTGCAAATTCTGCGTAACCCTTCACATTTACTCCTGACGATGTCAATGCAAGTAATCCTCTAGTGGTGGATTACATTAATTGTTCTCAAGACAAGGTGCTACAGCAGTTAACGAATATGTAAATAATGTTCTGGGACCTAACCGTATTCACCCACTAGTACTTAAGGAGCCAAGTTTGGAAATAAGTGAACCTCTGTATTTAATCTTTCAAGAATCTTTTCGTTCAGGAATTGTTTTAAAAGGTTTGGAGAAAGGCAGATGTTGTTCCTATATTTAAAAAGGGTTCAAAATCCTT
>OW240923.1:30334720-30392284 GCA_933207985.1 Pelobates cultripes | reverse complement strand
TTCAGCTCCCTCGCGCGCCGCGTAGGGATGCCGGCGCCGGAAGATGACGTCATCTTCCGGCTCCGGTATCAGTGCGGTGCGAGAGGGAGCTGAAGAGGAAGCAGTGAGTGCTCCCTCGCGCGCCCGCCTTCCTGCCCGACCGGCCACCCGCCCGCCGGGGTCAGCAGGGCCAGCCTCGGGGGGCCCTGGGGTGGCCGCCTCCTGGGCCCCCCAGGGGAAGACGCTGGCCCTGTGGGGATGGGGAAAAAAATAAATTGATGAGGGCAGCGGGGCCCACGGGGCAGGTGCCTCGGGCCCCCCAAGAGAAACTGGGCCCGGGGCAGCTGCCCCGTTTGCCCCGCGTTAAAGACGGCCCTGCCTACTGCCTACTTCTGTATCTTTATTGATGGTAAAATTTCCTTACCGCCCACCAGTGCTACAGTAACTAAATTTATAGCATAAGTGCAATTTTTTAATTTTTCATTTTTTTTCCTAGAAAGGAGGTTTTTGAAATTTAGCTAATATTTTATTTTTCTATTTTCTATTCTACTTTTTTTATGTGTGTCTGTGAGGTGCTGTGTGTGTGTTTGTGTGTAAAGGGTGTAGTGTGTGAGGGGGCAGTGTGTGTGTGTGAGGAGTGCTGTATGTGTGCAGTGTGTGTGTGTGTGTGTGTGAAGGGTGGAGTGTATATGAGGGGTGCAGTGTGGGGTAGCATGTGTGTGAGGGTTGCAGTGTGAGTGGTGCAGTGTGTGTGAGGGGGCAGTGAGTGAGTGAGGGGTGTAGTTTGTGAGGGAGGCTGTGTGTGTGTGAGGCGGCAGTGTGTGTGAGGGGTGCAGTGTATGTGATGGGGCAGTGTGTGTGTGTGTTTGTGTGTGAAGAGGGAAGTCTGTGTGTGTGTGAGGGGGCAGTGTGTGTGTGTGAAAGGTGTAATGGGTGTGAGCGGGCAGTCTGAGTGCCTGTGAGGGGGGCAGTTTGTGTGTGAGGGGTCTAGTGTGTGTTTGTGTGTGAAGGGTCCACAGGGTCTATGCTGTGTGTAGGTGGGTGAAATGTCTCCCCCTCCCTACTTCTTACCTTTTACCAGGGAGGGGTAACATAATGCTGCAAGCCCTGGTGGTCCAGTGGGGGCATGTTCACTTTAGCCTATAGCTCCTCTGGCTGAAGGCAGACTCTGCAGTCCTCCTGCGAGCACAGCACTGTATTGAAGTGTTGCCATGGAAATGCACGGCAACGCTCCGACCAGCCTGCTCGCAGAGGGAACACATAGCCTCCCAGGCCTTTCCCTCTCTCTGCTGGAACTAAGTGCCAGCGGACTGGTGAGGGAGATCTTTGATCTCCTCACCAGCCCAAGAGAGCTTTCAACAATGCTGACTCTCATGGGCCGGCAGGGGAGATGAAAGGTTCTTCCCTGCTGGCTTTGGTCCACGGCCATCAAGGCCCAGTGGGCGTTTTCAGCAGAACCCACCACCGCCCACCTGAAATTCCATACCACCCACTAGTGGGCGGTAGGGACCAGGTTGAGTACCCATGGTGTAGAGGCTGGATGTGGTGCAATAGGTGAGAAGAGGTTGCTTGGAAAAAGCTCAAGCTCAATACAGCGGCTACACAGCCTAGGATTATGCTTCAAATTAGAATAATGTTTAATTTCCTTTTTTTATTTATTTCAATTTATTATTTTTGCATATTTGAATGAATTACCTCTACAATCTTTCTTTGATATAACACATTTTTGTTAATGCATAATCCATTGAAAAAAGATTTCCACGGCGTGCATGCCCTAGCTTAGATACTACATTGCGATGTCTTGATGTACTGAGAACATTTTGCCCCCATTCACCTCCTCCAGATGTATTATAGGATATTATAACTACAGGCTGTGTTAGAACATAAAGGATGCACGAATAAGAGAAGCTGGGATGTTCAGAGCCTAGAATCAGACTGATGACAAAACCCCTTAATGAAACTCCCAATCATTAGGGTAGACAGGCCTACAGCAGAACTCAGGACAAGTACATCATTAAGCTCTCTGCTATTTCTGGCCCGTGCAGAGGAAACGCTATGTCTGCTGACGACAGCAGCTCAAGCAAAATAAAATTCTCTGGATCAAGGATCCAAAAAGCACAAATATTTAGATGACCTGATTGAAAATGTCACTTAAGGAAAAGAAAAAAATAGACTGTCCAAGAAAGTGCTGTTAACACCTGTCATAGGTTCATTAACATGTTCCTTATGTCACCCATTGTCATCAAGTTTTTTTTCTGCGGCAGCTAGCATTCTGGGTAATTATACGCCAATTATTAATAGATAATCATTAACTATTAGTATTGGTTTTAAATGAATGATAAGAGTCATGTGCTAACAGAAAGTATTGGTGTCATTACTTTCATTCATTATTACATTTATGTATGATAATTTCGTCACCACCATCCAAGTGTTGACTGAATAAATGTTCTGGTCAGAATGTATGGTTCTATTTTACATAATAGACGAGTGATGCCTAGTAGCACAGATATCACTTATTTGGTAATATTAATCTTGCAATCACTCTCTTCCAAAGAGTGCCACGTTTGATTTGACCAGAATCAGTTACAGGGAGCCTGACTTGGGTTGGAGCCCTCAGTGGGTACCTGAAAAACCCGGGACTGATTTAAGCACCATTTGCTTGCCTCAAGTACGCTGTTGCTATTCAAAACTCGGCCTCTTCTTCAATGTTAAATTTCTTTCTAATTCACCGTATTTGGTATTGACACAGCACAAAATGATGGTATTCCAAGGAAATATTAACCATAAGGTAATGTTAGGCAGCTGCCTAGGACCCATGAGTTAGACAGGAGCCCCAAAACCTTGGATTTTCTTGATCCCATTCACCATCCCTAAGTGAGGAATAAACTGGTGGAGAAAGCGCTAACCTGCCTTGGGCCTTATAGCATCTTAATCCTTCTCTCGGATAATCCCATGGAGGCACAGTCTTAAAGCAGAGAGTTCAGGTTTATTTTTTGCAAGTTTGGAGTTAATACTGTGAATGCAGGATAAATCAAACATAGACAGAAAATAAATGTACCCTTGAGTTGAAGCCACTGCTCTTTTTGCCACCAAGCAATGCCACTGCTCAGCTATGGCACTACAGGACACAGACAAACCATGTATACTGACAAATAGCACAGGCTCAAATACCAGAAAGATGGTGCAGAGATCAGAACAACCGGCGCAAGCTCAAAATCTGTAACTCTGCTAAAAGATCACCACAAACAATGTAGATGCACAGTTGTTAGGACAAGGGTTGGTATACAGAAGACCAATAAAGATTACCACCATGAAGAGAGGCAAGTAATGGACACGATGGAAGTCATTTAAAATCCATATTCAAACCATGATACAACAAAATGGAGATCCTTCAAGATCCAAAGAACACAATAGGTGAAAGATAATTACATTAAACCAACACTATAGTGTCAGGAAAACAAACACTCCTTTTTAGTGGACACTTAGAATTCTAAACTCTGGCCCAAGTTAGTACTCATATTTGTTCCTGTTTTTTGTTTTTTTTCACAGTAAAACTGCACTTTCATTGGTGATATCATCGTTGTTATATGTTTTACTGTTTGAAACGCTCATATTTGAGCTCAGCAATGTCTTCCGAGTTCACGAGAACCCCCCGTACAGGTTTTATGGGGGTTTGTAAAGTTACTGGGTCAAATATAGGATTTGCAATTTCAATTCTCTGGTATTTCTACCTGGGTTGTCAGGCAGGTCCTCCAATATATAATTAAATAAAATAATTATGTAATTATATATAAAAAATATATATGTGCACTTAGAATGAAATTACATATATATATATTTGTGTTCGGGGCCATTTCAGTATAGTATGAAATAGCTACTGAGTATACTTATTGCCATAATGAAAAAGTCGGTAGAGGTGTGCCGAAACCGACGTGTGTGGTAGGCCTGTAAATAAGTGGGCCTATCTTAAATAGTATTTAATAGAGTATTGAATAGAGGGAGAGGAGTGTGGGCCAGAAGTACGTCTGGACATTTGTGTTCGGGGCCTTTTCAGTATAGTATGAAAGTCAGTAGAGGTGTGCCGAAACCGACATGTGTGGTAGGCCTGTAAATAAGTGGGCAAAAGGAATACCCATATAGTGTAATCAAAGATGTTTGTTACGAAAACACAAGACATGGAGTTAGCGTATTACGATGACATTTCACAAATGCATTCCTTAATTCCTGTGTCGGCTGAGGTATGCGTTGGTGGGGTAGTACTGAAATAAGTACCTCGTGACCCCTCTGGCTGGTCTTTGACACTGATCTCCTACACACATCACTCTAAGCCAGTGGTGTTTTTTGTATTTTGAAAGGTTGTTTTTTTTCTAAAGGAGTGGTTCCCAACCTTTTTTTCACTTGAGTACCCCTTTGCAGTCTATTTCCATAAATGGTACCTCTTATATTAGCGAAATGTTTGTAATTATTATAGTTGCTATTATTTCAAATGTATATGTTTCTCTTTGCCCTATCTCCCTTTTTTCTCTGCCCCGATCTCTCCCTGCTCCTCCTCTGTCCCAGGCTCCCCCTGCTTCTCTTCTGCCCCAAGTAAGTATATGTACGTGTCATATATGTATTGCACATACTTATACTTACACACATACACACAAACACACATGGACAATCATGCAAATATACAGATAAAAACAGTGACACATGTGGATGCACAGATACACAGACAGACAGATATACACACTGACACACATGCAGATACACAGATACAAACACTGACACACATGCGGATACACAGACAAACAGATACAAACACTGACACACATACAGATGCACAGACACATATACAAACACTACTAAACATGCAGATTCGGGGCGGGGCCTGACCGCCATGCTGACCGGTCGCAGGCTAGAGAGGCTCCTGACACATTTGGTCCCCTATGGCACAAAACTTTAAAAACAAAGCAATCTGAGTGACCAGAAGCCGTCTTAAGCACCCAGGCAGCAACCGGAGCCACCGCAGTCCCTGAGATCGGGAGTTCCAGAGCCCCCAGCAGGAGATATGGGACTTTGGGGCCTGCGGCCTATGAGGGTGGAGAGCGGGACGGACGGCCGCCGTCTTGCTTGTGAACCTGGCCACCCGGCGGCAGCCTTGCGATGCACCTCGCAGGCCTCGCTTCCCCCCCCATGGACCGGGGGGGTTATCCCGGTCCCCATCGGAGGGAAACACCGCCCTACAAAGGCCCTACATCAGGCCTACCTGGAGTTACGCGCTACGAACCAGGGCACTAAAATGGCGGCGCCACGATCTGCAATGGATGACGCAACTTCGCCTGTCTGCAGACGGAACCACCTTGCTGAGCATCACCCCTACCGAACAAGCCTGCACACAATCCTGCCTTCCAGCTACATGGCGAGGGGGCTGGGGCTGGAGATGGAGGGCAGAGTCGGCATGAGGGGCCCACGGAAGCTCCACTCACTCTATGTCCCTGAGGTCGCGTCTGAAAAAGACTGATCGAAGAGGCCCACCAGCGGCACTAGTGGTAACCTTGCTAGACTACTGACCCAAGCCGATACCACAGCAACACTGCCCATTGACTACCCTCAACGCCCCCACACAACTAGACACCGCTAACCGAGATGCAACTTGCCTCCAACACGAGACTCTTATGCATAGTCCCCCATGACTCATCAGGAGGGCTAATACCAGTCTCGGACTTACCGACTGCAGCACTCTGTGGATTGTAGCATGTATAGGGGCAGATCTATCCATGGTGATTTTAGTCACTCACCACAGCATGTCATACCGCTATTTTAATTAAGCTCTTCTCTAGCTGCTAGCCTATGCCAGGAGCTTCGTTGGTAAGCGATCCCACATTTATAAACTAGCTTATCTGCCCATGTTGAAGCATGCTACTCCTATCACTTAAACATACCAACTGTGCAAGTACTTAAAGCATGTATCCAGTAAAAAGCAAAAACAGAATATAGTGCTTGCATATAGCCTTATCTATGTACCTATTTTATGAAAAAGGTACATTGCCTAGCGAATACCCTACCTGATATCTATCTATGGTTTAAGCTTGTTCATATAATATAAAATGAGGTTGACAATCCTAGGAGAATTCTGTAATATGTTACGATGACCCTAATCTGTACAACTCTTGCAAGTCTCCCTCTCTTTTTTCTGTACCACCATAATCAAATGCCTCAAAAAAATAAAGAATTCAAAAAAAATAAACATGCAGATTCACAGACACACAGATACAAACAATGATACACACATACAGACATACATATAGACACACATGCAGATACATAAACACACAGATACAAACATTGACACAGATGCAGATACACAGACACACACAATGACACATGCAGATGCATAGACATACAGATACAATCACTGACACACATTCAGATACAGACACACAGATACAAACACTGACACACTTGCAAATACACATGCTGACACACATGCAGATACACAGATACACTGTGTATCAGTAAATCTGTATCTGAATGTGCCAGTGTTTGTATCTGTGTGTCTATAACGTTATGTGTGTCAGTGATTCTATCATTCTATCCATGAATCCTCGTGTGTGTCCTGAGTGCATGGGCCACCCGACAGACTCGCGGTTCCCAGTCCGTGCAGAGCCGTCATTAATGAATTATTTTTTTCCCAACCGCCAAGGGCACTGAATTGTACCACTTGGGATACATGTACAATGGGTTGGGAATATTTTTGTTATCGAGACTGTGCTTTGTTGCTACAGTGTATACACCCATATTGCCATATCAGTTAGCTATTATGTGGCATTTCTATGTAACACATTCATGGGCACATGGCTCCTGTTATATCAGCCTGGATATCACCAGAAGGGTTGACTCTCAAATTCAGTTTAATTAATTCTGATTAAGACCATACTTGAGACATTTTCATTAACTCTTTCAGACCTTGATGGTAGTTTACCACAAGGCCCTGGTGAATTGCTCCACTTCTGAAATTTCATGCATACCCTGCTTATATCCCTAAAACTGTAGATATATTGCCATATATTTCTCCTATGTTGTTTACCCTCTGGGTGGCACAGGGCCTTGTTTCTAGCCCTGTTATTCTTGTAAATTGATGTGGGTTTATTATTTCTTTTTCATTTCAGCTAGAGGGACCTCTCATAGTTTGATGTCCCTCAGGATACATCAGACTTTTTCTTGCACTTATATAAAGTAACCTTGTAACACACCCCTGGCTGTCAATCAGACAACCGGTCTTGCTATTTCCTGGTTGTTTAGCTTAGTGTAGTAAACTCAACAGGCAGGTAATTGCCCAGAGCACCTGCCATGCAAAGACTTCTCATTGAGCTACATTGGGAAGTATGTGATTGGATAGCCACAGAAAATCTGGGCGTGGTTAGACAGGGAGGGCTTGCAGAGGCTGCAGACAAGAGATAATCCCAATGAAAAATAGTTTATTAAATGCGTACATGGCTTCCATGGAGGTATATCTACTAAACCATGAATTATTTATTTTTGTATTTGGACAGTGGTGAGTCCCTTTAACAAATACAGTTTTAATTTATGTTGCACCACAATACTCCCCTATACACCTTTGAATTGGACATTCATGTGGACATGATCTGTGAAAGGCAATTTCACACAAGCCGAGGGTGAAATTCTGTTTTTATTTATTTTTTTACTGAAAATTCTTGACAGATTCAGTGTATCTGGGTGGGCAGGAAATAGAATGGAGTTTTCACATACAATACCTTGAGCTATATTTGGAAAGACTGCCTATGGAGATGGATGTGTCTAGGGATTACCTGGTGACGTTAGACAGCTGGTAAACAGGTCAAGAGAAAAACGTGTAGTTACGTCAGGCCAAGAAATCAACTTTGTGTTTTATGTACCTTTCTGACATAAACACTGATCTTTGCCCTATAGTATTATAATTCCCATTTATCTTTTTTTTTTTAAAACAGTGTATTCTGCAGCAATGATTACAATTTGCAGTCTCCTTAATGCTTTATTCGAAGGAACTCCGAAAGAGACAAAGTGATCTGTATTCTGCCACAGGGTTGTCTAGACATGGGACCGGATCAATAATGCAGCTCCTTCTAGCATATCACAAGCCACTGAACCATAAACTACTACCTTGTTCTTTACCAAAGTTCATCACATAAGACCATACTTTATATTTGGCATAGAAGTAGAGTGACATATGGTTGTCCAGGTCAAACTCTCACACTGCCCTGCATTCTCAGAGGTCCATTCACTGTGTCTTAAGTATTCACTCTTTACCTAACTTTGACAGTGTTTTAGAAAGATATGTCTATGCACACCCTAAACAAGTATAATTAATTATACAATGGCATGAAATGTGTGTTCTAAGTCATGGACATAAAGATTTGCATGAAAGCAAGTATGACTCTGGTTAATATCTAAAATTAGGATACAAATTTTGAAAACACATGTAGAAACATTTTAATTGATTATCATAGAATGCTTGGACTGCTCCTTCACCACGGTAGCCATTTCAATATGTATAAAAGTGACTTGCTATTTGGTACATATATAATAAGGACACAACAATGGGAAGACAAAATGTATATAGGATTTGTCACAGAAGTTGTAATCCTGACTGTTCTGATCTCTGGTTTCCTTGACTTGGCTTTCTTATCGATCTTGTGCATTTCTGGCTTCCTTGACCTTGGCTTTCCCTTGACCATTCTCTGTCTTTTATTCTAAGGACTGCTTTACGTTCTATTTTCTATTCTACGTAGATGTTACATAGTTTTGCGTGTTGGACCACATTAGTAGTCGTGACATTACGACAGGGCCATGGATCCTGCAGAACTATGTAAGCATATGATAGTCTGGGAGAGTGGGGTGGAGGTTATGGATCACAGGCTAGACCAATTTGCCCAAGCATTCCAGATCTTGCTCCAATGAAGGCTCATCTTGAGTCGCCTCAGGTACAGCGGGTTACTCTGCCACCGGTACTTATAGTTTATAAAGCTCCCTCCATAACCCTTTCTCCTCATTTTGGAGGTGATCCTAAAGAATGTAGGGGGTTCCTCAACCAAACTGAATATCCTTTTGAGGCTTTTTCTGGTTCTTTCCCATCAGATAGGTCAGAGATTGGCTACCTTATGAACCAGCTAACGGGTAAGGCATTTACCTGGGCCAACCCTTTATGGGAAAGCAGCAACTCCATCGCCCGTAATTACAATTCATTTTTAGCTGAGTTCAAAGCGACCTTTGAACCTATGGGAAGAGAACAGAATGCAGCCAAAGCCTTGATGATGAATCGTTCTGTGGCTGATTATGCCATCGAGTTTAGAACATTAGCCTCTGAAGTAGACTGGACCAACAGCGGACTAGTTACTACTCTTTCAGAGGGTCTATCCGAAAATGTACTCGATGAGACTGCAGCTAGAGACCTTCCTGTCAATCTTAACTAATTTATCACCTAGACGATTGACATAGCTAACAGGTTAAAAGAGAGAGAGAAAAACAAACAACGGACTAGACGTACCACCCTGTCCCTAGCTTCTCGGTTTTCTAATCCTGTCGTATCTGTTGCTGTTCACACTTCAGAAACTGAACCAATGCGGTTGGGGGTAACCAAACTTACTGAAGCAGAAAGACAGTATAGAAGAAACAAGGGCTTATGTTTATATTGTGACAAAAAGGGCCATTTTAGGATTTCATGCCCTGTATGCCCGGAAAACTTGCGCACCTAAGGACCGTTCGTGGACCAACCTTAGGTGTGATGTATATGTCCCTTAAATTGACTAAGAACTGTTTCCTGGTAAAATTTAGCATTCGGTGTAACAACACTACTATTCAGCAGCGGAGAATTTCATTGATGGGGAAACACCTCTTGTCATTAAGGCAGAGAAACAGACCTACAGCAGTCGAAGCCATTGATTGGAGACCTCTTTCTCAACCTATTATCACCCAGGAAACCTTTCCTATCACTGTTTTAGTAGTCATCTTACACTCTGAGGAAATGGTTATTCAGGTTATCTCATCTCCTTCATATCCCATAATCCTCAGTTTCCCATGACTCCTGAAACGCAACCTTCACTTAGACTGGACCAAAGGGGGATAGGGAGAAGATTGCAAGGGTCATTGTAAGAGCCTTATGCCACATCGTATTGGCACTATCGATGTAACTACTGCACCTCCCTTGTCAACAGAGATTCCACCTCAGTATCTGGAATTGAAAGAGGTATTCAATAAAGTACAGTCAGAGACTTTACCACCTCATCATTGACCTTTTGTCCAGAACCATGCCTCCTAAAGGAGGAGTTTATGCACGATCTGTTTAGAGGAATACATAAAAGACTCTCAGAGGAAAGGGCACATACGGAGATCCTCCTCTCTTGCTGGGGCTGGGTTTTTCTTTGTCTCTAAAAAAGAGGGAGACCTATGCCCCTGCATTGATTACAGAGGTCTCAATAAAATAACTATCAAGAACGCTTACCCCATTTCACTTATTTCTGAACTATTTGACAGGCTCAAAGGTGCCAGAGTGTTCACCTAACTCGACCTTAGGAATGCACATAATTTAGTCAGAATTAAGGATGGGCATGAGTGGAAGACAGCGTTCAATACCATAATGGGACATTATGAGTATCTGGTTATGCCGTTTGGTTTGTGCAATGCTCTAGCGGTATTTCAAGACCTGATCAATGATGTCCTAAGAGAATACCTCCACATGTTTGTGTTGGTGTACCTGGATGACCTTCTCATCTATTCTCCAGACCTTTGTATCCATCACGAACATGTGAAAATCGTGCTTGAAACCCTGATAAAAAATGGCCCATACTGTAAATTAGAAAAGTTCCAGTTTGATCAAACCGAAGTACAGTGCCTCGGATATGTTATATCCCCCTCTGGTTTTAAGATGGATCCACGCAAACTGGACGCAGTATTACAGTGGTCATTACCCAAGGGTCTTAAAGCCATACAACGCTTTATTGGATTTGCAAATTATTATCACAGGTTCTTCAAAGGCTTCATCTGAAATTGCTCCTATCACCAACCTTACCCGAAACAGTAATTCTTGGCCAACGGAAGCAATAGAGGCATTTGAAAAACTGAATTTTTTATTTCTCTCAGCACCCGTTTTAGCACATCCAGATCCCGCCAAACCTTTTATTTTAGAGGTCGATGCGTCCGAGACAGGTGTAGGAGCCATCCTGTCTCAATGAAAAAAACCCTGATAAGCCTCTGCATCCCTGTGGGTTTTTTCTCTCCAAAAAGTTATCTCCTTCTGAGAGAAACTACGACATCAGAAATAGGGAATTACTGGCCATTATTCTAGCTTTTAAAGATCGGCGGCATCTCCTAGAAAGTTCCAAAGAGCCACTTTTGATTTTCACGGATCATAAGAATCTGGCTTACATTGGGGACGCTAAGAGATTGTCTTCCAGACAGGCTAGATGGTCACTTTTCCTTTCATGTTTTAATTTTGTTATTACTTACAGACCCGGCAGTAAGAATAATAAGACCGATGCTCTGTCTAGACAGTATGATACTGATGAGTTTCCAGACCAAAAGACATGTCCGATCATACCCCCTGATTGTCTTATAGCTATGACAGTTTCAGAATTGTTTTCTCCGCTTCTTTGTGCCATAACAGCAGATCAAACTCAGGCACCAGCAGAGAAGCCATCTAACAAACTGTTTGTCTCACCATCACAGAGATCTGAGATACTCAGGTTATACCATGATAACATAACAGCTGGACATCCTGATATACACAAAACCCTCTCTGCCATTACTAGAAAGTTTTGGTGGCCGTCACTTAGAGGTGATGTCAAGGATTATGTGGCAGCATGTAGCATTTTTGCAGTGTCCAAGGTTCCCCACAAATCACCTCCTGGGTTGTTACAGCCACTTCCAATGCCAGGCGCTCCGTGGACCCACCTGGCCATGGATTTCATTATTGATCTCCCGAATTCTAATGGGTATAAAACTATCCTTATGGTAGTGGACCTTTTCTCCAATATAGCATATTTCATACCTCAAAAAACTGCCATCTTCACAAGATCTTGTCCAAGTATTCTTACGTTAAATCTTTAGGCTACATGGGTTACCGAAAAACATGGTCTCTGACAGAGGTACCCAATTTATTTCCAGATTTTGGCATGCTTTCTGCAAACAGTTGGGCATAGAACTTTCTTTTTCCTCTTTGTATCACCCTCAGACCAATGGGGTGGTGGAGAGAGACAATCAAGTCTTAGAGTCTTATTCATATTGCTTTATTGATGCCAATCCGACTAACTGGTCAGAACTCCTGCCCATGGCTGAATTTGCTAGAAACAATGCAACCCACGAGTCCTCTACTCTCAGTCTTTTTTTTTGTAAATAATGGTTATCACCCCATTTAGATGTCAGTGTGGTCTCTATCAGTGTCACTTGGGCTTCGGTACACGAAGCGTTACAATTGGCCTCCAAACGTACTAAAGTTCAGACAGACACTATGTCCACAGCCATGTAGCGATGGTCATATAATTAGAAAAGTACTTAATTAATCGAAAGCAATTATTTCTATGTGTAAACCACATGTGACAGTAAGTGCATGTGATCTACTTGGCTGTAGCCAACTAGGACTCTATTTTTAGCCAAAACAGAATGCAACAGTACACAGGGAATAGAAAAGCATGTAATGTTAATAAAATGATTAATTCTCACTCAGAATCATGTTTAACTTGTTTTACAAAGGGAAATTATACCGTCTGCAAATCTTACAGATCACCAGCCACAAGTGTAGTCCAGAAATGAAATGCTACGCAGGTCCAACCAATATCAGGTGAAGAAAACAGCAACTCAATAGAAACTTGTTTGGTCTCATCATGGAGGTACAGCAGATATCCATCTAGGTACAGCAACACTGTTATTTTCTAAAGTGAGAACTTGAATCCAACTTAAATTCAAAGTGAATAAAATTTAAGGTCAAAATAGGCAAACGGCTACATTGATTTTTTAATAAAGCTATGCTTGGTCTGTCCAAAGTCTATGGGCCGCATCTTAATACGGAGTGCCAAACCCATTCCCCAGCACAATGACATGTAACTCACCCTTGGGATGGCACTATACCTGGTTAATATAGTTTCAATGTACTCCTTCTTATCATAGTGGCTGGCACTTTATATTCACTGTTCTGGAGCAATGGAGATATCCCTCTCCTTATTTTTATTTTTTCCCTCTGGCCACCACTTACTCCTCGTAAAATGACCAAGGTTGGATGCAGGTGTTGCCTTTGCTAACAATGGTAACATGTTTTGTTTTGTTTTTATATCCTGCCGACCATTTGCTACAACTATACTGTCTGAGAATTATCTATAGCTATGTTATACGTGACAAATTTTTGTTTTGTTTTACTTATTTTGTATTGTTAAATGCTTCATATACACTGTTGACGTTGTATCTGTTCCACGACAAATTTTATGTCGTGGAGACTGTGCTTTAAATATATATTGTATTTAACAATCACAATAATTTTTTTTTTTTTAAATAAACAAATGGGAAAAATTCAGTCAGCTGTACTTTCAGTTTCGGCTACAGTGGCTTTAAATTTCAAATTCCGTTTGAATTCCCTTTAAATTCTTACTTTACTACATAACCGTCCTAGACCAGATTCTAGACTTAGGAGCACCTCAAAAATATCCAATGAGTCAAGAAAGAGCATAAGAGAACATTAGTTGCAAACCAGGTGCGTATTAATCAATTGCTGCAACAATGGTATTGGAAGCAATGAGTACCATCTATGCAGGCTACAGTTATCCAGGAAGATATGAACAGGGGTATCTGACTGTTTTGTCACTACTTTTCCACTATTTTGTCTCTTCTAAAAATGTATAATACCTCTACAGATTTTATTTGTAAGTCCAAAATTAAACATAGATGAATCACTACAATAGCCAAATTGCAACAATAGGCTGGGTTAGAGCATATTTCCATTTTGGTTACCCTGGCCTAAAAAGTTGTTAAAAAATTAACTTTTAAAGAGACACTGTAGGCACCCAGACCACTTCTGCCCATTGGAGTGGTCTGGGTGCCAACTCCCACTACCCTTAACCCTGCAAGTGAAATTATTGCAGTTTTTTATAAACTGCAATAATTATCTTGCAGGGTTAACTCCACCTCTAGTGACTGTCTACTAGACAGCCACTAGAGGGCGCTTCCTGCTTCATAGCACAGAAACCTGTGCTAGAGCGTCGCTGGACGTCCTCCCACTGTGTGAGGACCTCCAGCATCACTCAATTCCCCATAGGAAAGCATTGAAAAGCATTTTCAACGCTTTCCTATGGGGAGCTCTAATACGCATGTGCGGCATTGCCGCGCATTCGCATTAGGTCTCCCCGGTCGGTGGGTGGATCAGTCTCGCCCACCGTCCTACGTAATGCAGAGGAGGAGCGGCGGCGGAGGAAGAAGCAGCGACATGTCTCTGCCTCTGGTAAGTCACTGAAGGGGTTTTCACCCCTCTAGCAACCGGGGATTGGGAGGTGGGAGGGAGAAGGGACCTGCAGTGCCAGTTAAACTGATTTTTTTTCCTGGCACTGGAGTTTCCCTCTAAGTGTTATTCACTAAAATGTGAATTTTAAATGCAGGGCCAGAATAGCTAAATGGGAAAACTCTCTAAGCCAGGTGTTTTTTCACTACAACTATGTTGCCCTAAAAATTTGAAATCCACTTTGAATTTACACTAGTGAATACACCTAGCAGTGTTTCTCCAGTTCTCAGTAGCATAACAGATTTTAGAGAAAGACTTGGAAAGACATTCCTCATCTTCAATAATTAATCCAACAGTGCCGAACCAGGCCAGGTCCCAAAATCATGACTTGTGCTTACAAGCTTTTAGAAACAGTGCAATTGCACGAATGCCACTTGACAATCGTCTATAACTTGGGTTAACCTTTTTATAGCCCAGTTTCTTTTAAATGTATATTAAACCCTTAAGGACACGACATGTGTGGCATGTCATGATTCCCTTTTCTTCCAGAAGTTTGGTCCTTAAGGGGTGAAAGGTTTACCAACTGACCTCACATTCTAGTTCAAGCCAGAAGATACATTTGCATTGTGGGGGATGTCCAACAGAAAGAAGAGATGGGAGATGTCTAATGAGCATGGTGGCTGTCTACAGGGAAGGGGAGTGGAGGTTGTGGATGTCAAACAGAGAAGGAAGGTGGGGGATGTGTAATGGAAAGTGGAGGTAGATGATGTGGGTGGGTAACTGCAAAGGAGAAATGTGTTATGTTATGGGCTTCTGGGAGTGTCCAGATGTATTGTTGGGAACAATATCTAGTGTGTGAGTAAGTTGTTGTCAACAATGGTAAATTCCATGTGTGGAAGGTTTACAATTGAGCAGTTACTGGTGTGTGAATGGATTATGGGAGAGCAGTGGTAATACTATGGGATACATTCAGATTACAAAGACGGTAAGGGGCTCACGATGATAGTCGATGGGGTGTAGTCTATGTCCTAATTTTGTCCGAGGTCCCAGGTTGCTGGCAGTCTGCCTCTGGGAATTAGTAAGCATTAAAGAATTCTAAGAAGTGAAGATACTCCTTTAATTACATGCACACTGTTGCTTTCCAACTATCATCGACTTGCTTGTTTTTTGTTGGTATTTATTTGCATCTATTACATTTTATTGGGTCCATTTCTTTATACCGTAAGAAGGAAGTCATAGTACATGATATTGATTTGTTTGATGTTACTACAGCAGTTAAGGTTCTCTTATCCATGAAAATCAATTAAGAAAACTTTTTATCACAGAGAAAATAGAACGTTGAGTCCGTTGGAGACTTGGAGTTAGCTAGAAAGAATTTATCTCCCATTCCATTCTGGAGACTCTCCGCAGACATTATGCTTTTAGACTTTGAATATAGTGTGCTGCGTACTTCTACATGTGACTCTGGACATGTCTACTGATGTCCCCTATTGATTTGAACACTATTGTTAGAGCTCTGTGATAAATGGGGAGTCAGAGCTCATACATCGTAGAAGCAATTAAGCTGTCAGTTTTTCTGCACGTCGCTGCGCACTCTAAGACAAAAAGCAACATTGCTAGAGCTCTGGGGATAGGCTAGATCTTTACTAAAGGACCTATTAAAAAAATAAAAAATAATAAGTGAAAAGCTTTTATGCTGGTAGACTTTCCATAAAGGACCGTTAGCATCCTTTTTTTGTTTTTTTCTTGTTGTGTCAATTTATTCTTTCCCTGCTATAAAGCGTCCAATCATATTCTCAGAAAGCTGGATGAAACAGGGGTTGGTGCAGCCCCTAAATAGTTTTTATTCGGATATTTGCAACAACAAGGAATAAGAACAGGAAAAACTCATAGTGTAGTACAGAGATAGGCAACCTTCGGCACTCCAGATGTTGTAGACTACATCCCCCATAATGCTCTTACACCTATAATGCTGGTAAAGCATCATGGGAGGTGTAGTCCAAAACATCTGGAGTATATTAAAACTGTTGTTGGTATAAATAAGATAAAACTGTACACTCGGGGGGAGCGGGGCCTGCCCGCCATGCTGACCGGTCACGTGCAGGAGAGGCTCCTGCAGACTCAGTCTATTTTGGCTGATTATCTGGGCTCTTAACCCTACTCTAAGCCAGAAGGGAACAGTACACAGACAATTGATGGCGCCACTGCAGACTCCGAGATCGGGAATTTCTGTGCCCCCCCCCAGGTTACACGAAGCTTTGGAGCCTGCAGCTTATGCAGGAATGTTCCCCGAACATAGATTTGAGGGATTCCCTGCCCTGCTGCGCTTGTCTATGTTCAGGAAACAAAGAACTGCACTATTCATTTTACGACCGAGTCTTAAGACTGGAACCTGGTCGGTAAGTGAGGAGTGCCTGTATATATATATATATATATGCAAAAAGATGAAGAGAGTACTCCAGAGGATTTTTTCAACAAGTTTTATATGTGGTTCAAAATGATCAATGTTTCGACCCATACATACAGTATATATATATATATATATATATATATATATATATATACATAAAAGCCAAAATAAAAATAAAAGAAACAAAATAAAAGCCACAATAGTGTAAACCGTTATTATGGAGTGCAAGACGCAATAAAAAGATAAAAACCTACTCACATGCTTTAAAGCAAAGTACGGTTTGCTCAATACGATACGCTTAGGTGGTATAATCCCAACCAGGGATATGTAGCCCAAGGATCGAGTAGCTACAGAAACAGATCTAATAAAAAAGTACTTTAATTTTATGAAATATAATAAAAACAGTAACAAAGTAAAAAAATAAAAATAAAACATCAATAATGCCTAAACATAGGCTTTCTCAGAAGTGTTGTATTATCAGAAATGTTGCTTTGTAAAATTCTGTAGTGTAAAAGAATCGGTACTGCAGCTCAAACATGCACAGCACCATCTACATCTCTATTCAGAAACACATAAATGGAGCTGAAGGCAGGTTGATAGCAACTGGCTGCTGTTGCTATCAGCTTGGGCATCTGTTTCAATTAGTCACTTGCCAGTCACGCATGTCAGACTTAGAATTATATCCTTTTTCTTTTTGATTTGTTTAATTATTTTGTGCCTGCTCTTTTGTGCAACCTATTTTGTTGTGCACATTTGTTTAACATTGGCTGCTACCCAAAATATTATAATATATTGCCTATGAATAAAGGATCATTGTAATGTCAAATATATGGATGTTTACATGTCCATAGTATTACCAGAGGTGCCGCTTTATACATGGCAGCCCAAATCTTTTAGTGTTGAATCTAATGCGTATCTCAATTTTTGAAATCTGGAAGCTGAAAAATGTTTTTGCTGGCGAATGTATTGCACATTTATACAAGATACTACTATACAACATAGTGCTACAATGAAAATGTTTATTGTCATTTAACATAGTAACATTGTTGCTATTTCAATTTTAGTGTTACATGTTAAGTCTATTCTTTCTTAAACCCTCTTTCAGGAACAACATTTGCCTGTGTGAATTAGCCTGAATTAAATTCGCCTGTGTGAATTCATCTGTTTGAATTCACTCGTTTTAATTTGCGGGAAAATTTTTAATTTTGCCCTAAATGTAATCGATTCTAATTTGCCCCAAATGCCATTGATTCTAATATACATTTAAATTTTGGAAATTTTATTTTCCAAAAAAGGTTCTCATTAGATTCGACTAAATACGGTATGTATGTAAAATGAGCTATTTGCTCCAGATATCAGGGGCTTATAGTCTATGATTCATTGTGTTGTATAACTGTATTACCTTTGCCTCTGTCTTACGTTTACTTGTTTGATTGTTACTGTGCAGCTACTCTCTTGCGTCAGAAATTAAGTTTAAATTACATTTTCTTTTTTTTCTATCAGAAACTGCATTTTTTTCAAACACCTACAAGTAGTACCCTATCCATATAAAATAAATAAACAAATAAGTATCAGTCACTCGGGTGATGGAAACGGATACTTGTATCCATTCACTTACGCCAACATTTTGCATATGTACAATATTGTTTATAGGAAACAAACAGCAGTGACAGTCAAAGGTGAACGAGGACAACAAGCAGTTGCATAGGTTAAAAGGTTAATTGAAAACATGTCTATTTTTGCCAGTATTTGAACCTGCAAAACGAGGGAAAACCAATGAAAATTGATATGTAGACTTTATTAAAAACAAGCTGGAGGTCAAATCAGGATCTCCTGTTCCAATAACATATTTCAGGCCCTCGACATGGGGTTACAATGTTCGTTAGTTGAAATTTGGGGTCATGTACACTGTGCTAAGATGTCAAAGAGAGAGAGTCTTTGTAATAATTCTAAATCTAAATAAGCCTAGTGGATTAGAGATTTTTATATTCTAACCCCAGGAGGTTTAAACAAAGAATTAGGAATGCAGCCATTTATTTGTGTTTTGCAAGTTGAGAAGTAATGAATGTTATGGTTATAAGTGCTTATTACAATGTATTTTTGTCTCTACATCCTAAAGGATGAATTCTGGAATTCTACACACCGCGTAGTGTTTATTTACGTATAATAACAGGACTATAATGAATGGAGAGAATAAAAAAGGGAAGGAATGGGATTTGCATTTGAAATTTCCATAGTAATCAATTTGCCATGGACTGTAATTAACTGACGTCTCAGCTAGATCATTGCGATAGCAAGAAATAGTTTATTCTATTTATAACCATTCACTTTCTCAGTGAGAGACATCCATGGTATATCAAGTATATATTATATTTGTACTTTTTATTTTACTCTGTATATAAGTAAATTTTGTAATTTATTTTTAGAAAAACAAGAAATGTGCTAACTGTAGAGAGATTGGAACAATAAGAGCAGGTTGAGGACTACAATTCCCATAATTCTCTCCAAGACAGCCGGAGGATAATTTAGACCCATGTTCTATTGATAATAATTACTGCGCATGAAGTGGAATAGGCCACTATGATCCAAATCTTTTTTTTTTTTAATTGTCATCTAGTACAGGTTCTTAGCCTTTCTTTTTTACAGGAATCCAAATTATGAACATGAAATTAATTTGGAGACACTGGCGGAACTACCGCGGTCGCAGCTGCGACCCCTGTGACCGGGCCCGTCATTACAGGGGGCCCGGTCGCCCTGTCGACCCCTGCAACCGGGGTGCCCACCAGCATTTTGGTGCGGCCTTGACTGAGGACAGCATTGAAGGAGCCCATCGGGTGGCCCATGCTCTTGGGGCCACCCGATGGCAATGAATTTCCTGGGGCCTGGTCAGTGCTGCAGCGCTTTAAGCGCAATAAGAAACCACTTGTTTTCATCCACCTACAGGTAGTACATTATCCATATTAAATAAATAATTACGTAGTGATGCAGTTGAATGGAAATTGATAGTGGCTTTTATTCTTCTATTCACTTACTCAAACATCTCACTTTTTTCCCCAAGTAAATGAGATGCAGTTTTGCATATATGCAACATACCACATTTATGAAGATGAGAACATTTTGGTTTTGTTTATAAGAAACAAACAAATAATTGCTGTGCACTGTAAAGCTTACCAGCTAGTTACAAAGTCAATCCAGATCGTGGTACTGTCGAGGAATTGTTCTGAAACATTTGTAAGAGACACACATTTGCTGTGACATTCCAGTTCCTGTGTGGTATCTTACGGTCACTCTTGCCTTCCTCACAAAGCTGGCAAGGATACAAAACTATTGCTGTCTTTTCTTGTTAAAGGGATTTTCTAATTTATGAGGCAGAAGGATTTGGGAAATATTCTTATAATTGCATGAAAAAACAAATTGGATTGTGAATGAAATTAGTGCACAGAATTCATCATTTGTCATACCAGATATTTAATTAGAAGAAAGAGAACTCCAGGCCTTCTCCAAAAGCTCTTCATCAATAAATGGTGAGTGAAGGCTAATCTGTACGGGTGGGCAATGTTGCCCACTCGCTCCCACGTTTCAGGGCATTAACTTATAAGCAGCTGGTGGAGGGATAAAAATCACAATATGTGTCACCCACCTAACATCCACATCCCATCATGGACTGTTGGATAGGAAAACTAATCAAAATAAAGAGACGTGCCAAAAGGACATTGGGCAAATTGGGGAGACATGCCAAATGCATGAGGGACATAGAAAGAACTCAGGCTCTCCTATATTTCTGCTGAAGGGGTCCTGGCCTTCACAATAAATGGACGGACTGAATAGAAAGGACAATTTGCCAGGCACCAGTACTTTGACTGCGAAAGTTATGCCTAACTCTACTACTCAAGAAGCAACTACGAGTTGCTCAAATTCCATTCATGAAAGTAATTTTCACGAATTGCATTGCCCGGACTGAAATAAAATTAAATAAATAATATTTGGAACAAATGGTTCTGACAAACCACGTTTTTCTTACACGCACAAGAGTAGTGGATAATGAAACTGGTGAATAGTTTGGATTTTTAATGTCTACCAGTTCTTGTTGACAATGATATAACTTTATTTCTAGTCTAATTAAAAAAGTAAAGTTGCCAAGTCCCATAAATCTGATTACCTACCTATTATATCTCTACTTTCTTTCTCGTCACTTTCCAGAATTTCTAAAATTATGTTTCATTATCCCTATATTTAACAGATACGTATTTATGAGTTGTGGAAAATAAAATTAGATGTTGAAATCCACGACCTGTTTCTCCTGCATCTGGACGCTTCCATATTACATCAATCGGAGATGGTACAAATGTAGATTGTAACACTCTGTTTAACTGCAATGCTGGCTGGAAAAAATACATATCTACATCAGAATGCATGTGTGCTGGACTTTAGAAGAACAGTGTTAAGTTAGTTGACTAATAATTTTAGTCAGATTTGAGTCGATTAAAACTAGACTAAGGGTAGGACTGCCTAGTCAAATTTAGGCAAGTTGTCAAGAATTCACTATATTATATTGGCTTTACAAGGGCCAGATTGCTGTTAGACATACAGGACAAGCACTCTTTTATTGCCAGTCTCGTCTAAGTGTCTAAGGCCATCTGACGCCACTCGTACTTAGTATGAACGTTGCACAGTCTCAGGACAGTGGTTAAAAAACTATAGTGAATTCAATGTTCCATACTGTCTGTGGCTATATTAAAAATATATAGAAGAATATCAGCACTGGAGGTAGAAATCTTACTGGAGAAATTTTTTTTTTACATTATCACAATTTAGAACATATTTCTGTTCTACTACTCCTGTGTTCATCTATCACAAGCCTGCGACGTGCACTAATTTGGTCAGTATGAATCCTGTACTGTCTGTGTGCTGTGTCAATATCTTGTATCATTTATGAAAACTGCAGGTGCTCCAGAGTCTAATGTATCCAGCTTATCATCTCCCTGCCCTCTGAATGCAGGGCGGCCTGCTGCCTTGGGTGAGCTGCTGCGAGCAGTGTACTCACAGAGAGATAAGAATAGACACTCTCAGTACACAGAGGTGACTAATGATAAAACAATATGCACACCAGAACATGTTTACATCATGATAGAGCTATGGGTCACTGGTGTGTGTACATCTGGTATCTAACGCTGGGTCAGCCCCAGTGCTGCATTAGGCGGAATGTTATCCATTAAATCCGGTATCCATTCTAGGTTCTAAAAATAAATCAGAGATTCCGAATGTGTACTTTACACATTCAGATATTCTAGATTCACAAAACTATAGTTTGCATATGGCGACATATATTTTATGGTGTCTCCTGATAATCTATAAAGAGGATTAAGCACTTCTAATAATTTGTCCACCTCACTATTACAGCATTGCTTGTGCATTGTGTATACTAATGCCCCAGTGCTACCTGGTCCCTTTCTGTTCTAAGTATTCTGAAATCCAGTGCATTATTGGCATCCGCGGGGGCCGAAGCTCTTTCCAAGTACTTACCAAACTGCAGTGACTAGACTCCTGGATTCTCTCTTTTCATACCTATGCTCATTTTTGGGTCTGCAGATACCTCATCAACGAGTTTTTGAGGGCAGTATTGTAGCACACACAGATATCTATGGTTACCTTACAAATAAAGGTTCTTTTGGTAACCAATATAGTGGAATTCCTTTTTCCTATGTCAAATAGATGTAAAACAAATACACCTAATATGATCAGTATAGAACATGTAAAGATATGTGAAGATAAATCATCAGACTCACACTTTTCAGAGTCCATTAAAAGTTGGCTCTGGACTTATGGCGCATTTCATCTCATCAAAGATATATCAGATGGAATTTCCAGCAATCACACTTCTCAGGAACTCAGTATTGCTCTTTAACATGAACTCCAGAGTCAAGGGTGAATGTTTTAAAAGGTAGGTATTTATTAACAATTAATTAAAAAACAAAATAAAGCACAACAAGTTTCAACCTGTAACAGGTCTTCCTCAGGCGCAGAAATATTTTGAAATGAACATACACTGCTTTATATATCATATAAATAATTAGGAAAACATTTTCACATGTGAAAAAATGAAAAATGAAGCCTCTGAAAGGAGAAAGGAGGGCAAAATGAGGCGGCTAGGGGCAGCAATGGAAAAGTAATATAGAAAAGGGAATGTAAAAAAATGGCATAAAATATTGGATTATGGGGTTAGAATATGGGAAATTTAAAATGGAATGTGGGTTTGCATACAAAATATAGCAAATATGTTATGAAATACAGAATTAAATATTGTATTATTGGATGGAATATGAAAAGAGTGACCCGGGGAACAAAATATAAAAATGAAACTGATTTGTAAAGATAAAACAATGAGACTGGGAAAGAACAACAGGGGGTAGATAATTGGGAAACAGGTGTAAAACTAGGGGTCGAAGTAGTTTATGTTATTATTACACAGGTCAGTCGGTGTAAAGGACCAATCATGTAGTCACTATTCAGTGAGTTGTGGTGCATGAAAAGTAAGATTAGCACAAAATATGTGAAGGAGAATTTAGAAAAAAATTTAACTTGGGGTTTGCATTTCATTTTTGAATTTGTTGCATTCCAGTGATTCCTTTCTAGTATACTGTAAAATCAGCGACATTTATACATCATCGATGAGGAAAAAAAAAAGGTTCAGAATCACTGATTTAACCCAATTTATTGCCCCTCGTTGGCTGCATGAAATATATATAATCCTTTGTCAGTCATTATCTTTTGAATTAGTTCATGGAATATATTACACAATTTTAAGGAATTTGTTTTGAAATAGCAAGAGTTTCGCCCATCTCTACACAGGAATTCTATCTTGATTTAACGCCTCCTATCAGAGTTAGCTGAATTTCTTTGCACTGTGAAAATGTACGTCTTCTTGTTCTGCAGAACAAACCATTAAGTAGACTATTATTAGCAAACTATTCAAAGTTACTCACACCCTGAAAACACTAAAAGAAAGGATTGGACGAGACCGGGGTTTGGCCTTTAACCTAATCCCAAACATTCTCTTTATATTCAGTCACTATACTTTTCCCAGAGCTTGTAATTAGGCAAATAACATGAAATATTCATTGCCAGCAGAGACATAGCGCCTCTAAATGCAGTAAAAAGCCCATTTTGTAAATGTTAACATTCGGCTTACCAGGAACATATACCGGAAGCTTATGAGAGAGGTGGCTTAACTCCCTGTGTGCCAGACAAGAAAATAATACATCGATCATGTCTAAGCTTCCTGGGAGACTGCCAGTTACCCCATTATTCAAATGTTTACTGAGAACATCTGTTGTTTCATCCCCACCACTTGAGATCAATGGGATGAGAAATCCTCCCAGCTGCTATTAATTGAGCATCGACATACTGTAACGTGAATGAAAGCAAAGCACCACCATTACTGGTCTCTGTGTCACTCATTGGAAAGATATACTTATGATTGAATAGCCAGACAGACAGACAGATTAACAGACAGACGGCAGTCTACACAGTTTTAGAACAGCCGGCTAAGCTATTATTTCCCCCATCAGAATAACCTAATAGGCAAGCTATTATCTCTCAGCCAACAGAATGACAAGATGGACGAATTACTTTTTTCACTAGAAGGACGAGATAAACAAATTACTATCCTTAGGCAGACAGAATGACGAGTAGGCAAATCTAAGAACCATAGTCTGACAGAATAACAAGATGGCTGGCCCAGTAATCCTTGGTTGTCAAAAAGATGGCTGATCTGCCATACCTAGGCTGATAGAATGACAAGATGGCTGATCTGCCATACCTAGGCTGATAGAATGATAAGATGGCTCACCTACCATTTCCAGGATGGCAGAGTGACAACTTTAGGTTGAAAAAATGGATAATGGCTGACCTAATAGTTCTAGGCTAACAAATTGACAAGACAACCAATCTATTAACCTTAGGCTGACAAAATGAAAAGATGACGGACCTTTCTCTACGCTGACAAAATGAGTTTCTATCACTAGGCAAAATGATTGGCAAGACTGCTTATCTACAAACCCAAAGATGACAGAATGTCATGATGGCTGGCCCACCATCCCTAGGATAGCAGAATAACAACTTGGCTGACCTAATAACCCTACAAAAAAAAATGAAATTATAGGTGATCTACTTCACCAAGGCTGACAGAATGACAGCATGGCTGGCCCAGTATTCCTTGACTGACTAAATGAAAAGATGGCTGCCATCCTTTCTCTAGGCTGTTAGAATGAAAAGATGGCAGATAAACTATTACAATGACAGAATAATAATATAGTGAAGTTATTATCTCTAGTATGACAAACTGGCAGGATGTCTGTAGTATTACAGCCAGGGTTGCCATCAAAAATTGTGTGGCCCCCTTACAGAGCTCAATGTCTGGAACCCCGGGCCAACCCCTTAGTCCGCCCACAGTGCCTTCCCCAAGTGCACCCACCATGCCTCCTCCCGAGTCTGCACACAAGGATGCACTGTGTGTGTGTAGAATGGATGCAGAATGTGTGTAGTGAATGCAGTGTGTTTGTGTAGTGGATGCAGTGTGTGTGAGTATATATGTGGGGTAGGCACAGAATGTAAACATGATTAGGTAGATGGATCTCATAAGAAAGCATTGAGCTCGAAATCTATGTTAAGTCCCTTAGGGACTAAGGTTTCCAACTCGAAGATCCACTATACAATTGGCCGATACAATTGGCCTTCCAGGAGGTTTCACTAGTCTTTTATTGATTTTTGGTAAATGGTAAAACACTGGTATCCTTGGAAATTGTACGTATAGGTATTTAAATTCTCTATCTTAATTCTCTTAATTATGGAAAAGACAGAGGTATCTTGAACGATAGAGAATTTAAATACCTATACGTACAATTTCCAAGGATTACCAGTGTTTTACCATTTTCCAAAAATCCATAAAAGACTAGTGAAACCTCCTGGAAGGCCAATTGTAATGGGAATTGGATCCCTCACCGCAAATCTTTCTGAATACGTGGACCAATATCTCCAGCGTCTAGTCTCCTGCCTCAAATCATACCTCAGAGACTCCACCCAAATTTTAAAAATTTTATCCGATTTTAAGTGGGAAAACTAGGCTATTTATTGCTACAGCACACAGTTTCATGTACTGGGTTGCCCAATTATATGGATACTTTTTATCTTTAAAACAACAAAGTATATTATTTAGAACAGGGATTATCTACACCATATTCCATTAGGGATTGAGATACCTGCTCTATACATATTGGTTGCATATTCTCTAGGAATCCATCTTTTTTTGCACTCTCATTATTGTCTTTCCATCCTCTTTTTTGTTTTAATCTTCCCCTCCATTTGTTTCTCTCTCTTTTTCTTCCTCCTAATGTCTTTCATCTTCAATTCTATTTCTATTTCTTGATCTATATCTATTTTCATCATCCTATTTGTTATTTGTCTTTGCATTCAACCTTCCCCTGTTATACAGTACCCATTGGGTGGCCTTAAGTGCATGAGCCTCATGATTAGCCCCCAATGTGTGCAAGCCTCTGTGCAGCTGAATGTGGGACAGGATGACTGGGTCCCCCAAGATCGCTGGGCCCCTAACAACCATCACGGTTGTCACACCCTGTTGGTGGCCCTGATTACAGTTTTATCTACAGGCCCCAAGAATGACAAGATGATCGAGCTTCTACCTGAAAAACAGAATAACATGCTGGCTCTCTCACATTTGTATAGAGCTTGCAGGAGGAAAGTTAATGCAAACCTTACATTGCAGCAGGCACAGTTTAGGTTAATTACCAACATTTGAGGTAAGCTAAAATTTATTTGACACCTGTAGATCTATGTCCCACCTGCTGAATATAACACATTTCTTCGGGCTATACATAGAATTTTGGATGATAGCCATATTAATTTATGACCTGGTTTGCCCAGAAAATTATAATTTGAATACATCACATTGTATATGGATTTATAAAAATATAATAACTAGATAGTTAAAAGACACATTCTATAAATACATAGTTTGTGTTTTGGTGTATTGGAAGGTAGTGATTCCTCATATATAATTAAAAAAAATAATAATAAAACAAAAAAAGGAGGATAAAATACACTTCGCTGTTAATTGACACATTCTCAATACAGCTCTATAAACACTACACTGCTTGCTGACATAAGAAAAAAAATCATGTGATAATTCACTGTAAATATATAGAATATAGAAGAACCTCTTACATTGTCTTTCTCCAGTTGCGTACCTCTCATATTTCTCTACACGTGCACAATTAATATGGTATTGACCTGAGTGGAATCTTGGTCAAGACTTGACGTGGAGGGTTGATGGAAAGAATTTACAAGATGCTGATAATAGGACTGGGCTAGATAGCACACTGTTTGCTTGACTAAAGTAGAACAGTAATTGAAACAAGCAATTGTGGTCGGGCAAACCAGGTAATAAAATAAGACATAGGCCTTGACAGCTCTACATCACATTATGTGCAATTTGGCCAATGGGTTTTACATGGGTTTACAGATGGACTCAGCAAGGACAGAGTCTAAGAAAGACACTTGACAAGAAACAGATAGGCACAGCAGGACCTGGAAGTAAACAGAGAGATTGCAGACTGTTGATGTTCTGCTGTCAGGGTGGCAGGACTCTAGACACCAGGTGACTCTGGTGCAAAATATGTAAAAACTCTGATTGCAAAAGTCACTCCTCTAACGTAAGGGATCCTATAATATAGAATGAGTTGCAACACCATGGAGATATTTTAAAAAATGCCTTTTAAAAAAAACCTTGCAAACTTTACACAATCACAACAGACCTCATTGAATTGGCAACTGGTGGAGTAGGGGACATCGGAGAGCATAGGGAAGTAATTGCAACATGCCCAACCAGAGACTAGCCACATACCACAATGGGAACAAAGACAGAGAGAAAGAGACATGGAGGACAACATTAACTTGGGACATGAGCATCTTAACACAGCCAGGTGGCTATAATGTATATAACATGGCAATTATCAGATTGCACAGTCCTCAGTATGCTTGTCAGTGCGATATTTGTGAAGCAAGTAGTGACCCTGTGTGTGTACAATTCAGACTCCAGAGGATATCTTCATTCGATATACTGTGTATCGGTATGACACAAATTGTCACTCTGATAATCCCACTTGTTAGTCTTTATGCTCAGAATAACATTAATGTTGCTAATCCTATAGGTGGATTTGTTTCTGAGTCATAACACTTGGAGAGAATAGGTGTAAACTGTTCCTTAGCTGATTGCACACGGTGCTGTAGTACTTGATACTTTTTAACACACTATTACGGAAAAAGGCAAGTTGTGGAAGGACAACCTTCTTGTATTAACTGCTTGCTTTGTGCATTCTAGAAACTTATTTCTGTTCTCCTCTTTTTTCCCTATGTTGGCCTCTTTTCACTTGATCTATGTGTAAAATCAACATTTACTGAAATATGGAATTTGCCGAACTGCCAATCAGACTATATTCGGGCAAATTGCAATTCGCCTGAAACTGAATGCACAAGTCTAGTAGATATCAGTCATAGGAAAAGGGTATGAACTTGGTCTTAACATTAGAACCAAGTGAGGATATCAAAGCTTTGTGTACACAAACGCTAACCTTACCAGAGAGATATCAAGAAAACCACTTATCTTATTTATCTCTGCCTGATGCAACTGCTCACAATATATTGGGCACTGTAGCAGCACTATCTTTCCTAGTGCAATGGAGGCCCTTCTGACATTGTGAAGAGTCTAACTAATGTGTTTTTCTAAAATGTTTAGCTGTTAATCATATTACACTTGTAAAAAAAAAATCCAACTTACACTTAGAATCGAAAAACATATTGCCAAGTTAAAGGACCACTATAGGCACCCAGACCACTTAAGCTCAATGAAGTGGTCTGGGTGCCAGGTCCCCCTAGTTTTAACCCTGCAGGTGAAAACATTTTCAGAGAAACTACTATGTTTACACTGCAGGGTTAATCCAGCCTCTAGTGGCTGTCTACCTGAAATATATATATTTACTCAATCATCTGGGGCGGCAAGACATAGCCTTACATATTATTGGTATATTTATTTTTCTAATTCAAAATATTGGTCCTTTCAGAGTGTGTGTAAAATATATTACACACAATACATGGCACAATGACTTATGGGGCTGCTTTGTATCCCCAGTCCGGCCCTGACATTGAGTGGCTATATTCAATATAAATACAGAACATTCTGTTGAGAAATTTGCTGTATTTTAAAATGTTAAAATTGTTATGTTACTTTTGCAGAGATTTTATTTATGGAATTACCATATAGGAATGTTATTTAAAATAAATGGGTCACACTCCATCGGAGACAGCAAATGTATTTTTATGTACACTGTTTTGTGTCAGCTCTAATACTGCCTTTAAAATGTATTGCCCGCAATCACATATGTGATATTATTACATTTTTTCATAGATTTGCATGTAGTGTAGCTGACCATACACTATATCAGCTACTTAAAGCGGCACTGTCAGCCCTCCTAAAAAATGAGTATTTCGGAAAGATAAAATCTTTAGGAAATACTTATATTGACTGTGATGAAATTTCACTGAAATACAGACTCAGTATTTCTCCCATGCCTAACACTTCTAGACACTGGGCAGAGCTACTGCCATCTAGAAGTGTCAATCGCCCGGCCATCACCAGTGACGACTACAGGGAATTATCGTTATCTAGGAAGGATCCGGGGGTCTCGCATGCGCAAGAGTACAGCAGTGACGTTGGCTCACAGAAGAGGATGAACAAGATGGCTGAACTCCTGATGAACAGGTTCAGGTAAGTAGAATTTAGGGTTGCCTGGTCCCAGACACTCAGTAAAGATGTCACCACCATCGAGGATTCTGCAAAGTTCCCAGATGGTTACAATGCTGCTTTAAAAAATGAATTATTCCATCTACTTGCACATTTTAATAAATTTAAAAAAAAAGACTCTAGACATCCAGCCCATTCCTAAATTGACAGTTATAATGTATGGACTTGCACACTTACAAAGTTAATTTCATTAAAAAAATAACTTTCATAGTAGATATTTGAAACACTGACTACACAGATAGCACGTAAACAAACATAATAAAACAACAACAGTTTAGTGTATAATTTGCTGTTAAGGCAACACAAGACATTTGTGGAAAATGCCAGCAGAATGTAAAAAAGCATGTACATGATCATAATGATATGGAAAGGGACAGAATCCCTAGCAGACAAATTAATTTCACTTCCACATGCAGACTGGATTTGAACAAAAGTAGCATTTAACAAAGTCTCTTTTGGCTTAATACCAAACCCAATAAAAAAAATAAATAGCCCATGTCTATTTTGAGTTTAAGAGGGATTAACTGACTATTAGAAAATATTAGAAATATAGAAGTAACATTGTTTTTCTTTTAAAAAAATGTTTAAATATATTTACTTACAGTATTAAGCATGCAAGAGAAGCCTTTTCAAGGACTGTACTTAATGGGTTAAACATAGATAGATGTCTTCCTTTCCCTGTACACTCTGATCTCATTTTGTTTTAATAATTTATTATTCAATACATATTAATAATTATTTCCTATTGAGGATGTAGGCTGTACCCTGCGTTTTTTTGTTTTTTTAAAATCCTGTTAAACTGCCAATTCCAGATTCGCATTCTATGTTATAACTAACCATATACAGTTAATTACATAATGTATACTGATGACCTGTAGTAAGCATTCACATAACAGATAATGCCTCATAAACACTTGTAACAGGCAGCATTATCACAGTGCTTTACAGTTATAGATTGCAAATGCACTGTTAATATATGTTTTTCCTGTCCTTAAATCACAGACTTACTATGCAAAACCTTTGCTGATTCAGTTTTGTATATATTTATAAGGTAAATAATTTATGCTAAAGAGAACATTTTTTTTAGTAGTAAACCAGAGAAAAGTGTGTAAAATGGTATATAAATACATGAAGCAAAGCACTCTCCTTGCAATAATGGAGTAATGTGAAACCTGTTTGGCTACCTGGATATCCTGACATTTTACAATGTACTTATACGGGTATCCCACTTTTGGATTATCTTCAGCAACGTCTGAGTCTCTGTTTTCTAAGGATGCTATTTTATATGGCTACATGCAAATATTTGGGAACTCAATGAAAGCCAGACAATTTAGCACTGTGTTACTGAAATAAGACTTTTAAAGAATTAGCATTTTACAACTGGCCTTATTCCATGGAGACCGCAGATCAATACCCCTAGACACATGTTCTCCCAATTGCACACATTAAGCTACACACTCCACTATGCAGACACAGCTACAAACTCACACACACAGGTACACACACCCCTATACACACAGCTACAAACTCCCATGCATACAGGTACACACTCCCGCACACACAGGTACACACTCCCATATACACACAGTCACAAACTCCCATGCATACAGGTACACAATCTTACACACACAGGTACACACTCCCCTATACACACAGATACAAACTCCCATGCACACAGGTACACACTCCCACACACACAGGTACACAATCTTACACACACAGGTACACACTCCCCTACACATACAGCTACAAACTCTCATGCACACAGATACACACTCCCATATACTTTTTTTTACAGACAAACAGCTACAAACTCACAAACACACACCACATACACATATATACACTCACACACACAAACAGCTAAACAGTCACACACAGTTACACGCACACCTATACACACAGCTACAAACTCCCACACACAGATTAACACTCCCATATACACATACAGACACACCGCTACAAACTTACAGACAAACATCACATACACACACAGCTACATACACGCAAACATATATGCACACACATATACATCCTATCTCTCACAGCATCTGTAATGTGGCCAAGTTCTTTACTGTGAGCACTGCCCAGTCTTTTAACTGAAGTCCCAGCCAATCAGCCAGCCTCTTTAAACAGATTATATAAAGGCCACCTACTATCTGGGACAAAGGGAGTTATGCCAGGGACTCAGAAATACCTCTGGGTTACTGACCTGGCCAGTGGCATTTTTAGGAGGCCCACCTACTGTGATGTGAGATCATCTAGAGGAACAGCAGGAAGTGAACAGAAGAAGTGGCGTGTGGGGGAGAAGGAGCAGCAGGACAGCATCCCGACAAACAAATACGTACCCACTGGCACTACATCAAACTTGTGCTTTCTCCCTTTTAATTAACTCCTACATGAGAAATAATGTATGTCTGCATTACTGTGTCTGTATGTGTGCATCTGTGAATGTGTGCTAGTAATGGTGGATCTGTGAGTGTTTCTGTGTGACTGTGCATGTACATTTAGAGGGATGCTTGCATTGCAAAGTAACGATTGATTGTAGTTTGTGAATAAGGGTTCCATTGTGTGGGATGTGGAAATAATTAGCAGGGGAATGGAGGCACTTTATTGGGTAAGGAAGGGATCTAGGGATATAATTGGAGGGTTCATGTTGGGAGGGAAATATTGAGAAATAAGGGACAATTGGCAGGGATGTGGGCAAGTAAATGGAAGAGAGTATTTGACACGTGGGTGTATTGAATTAAATAATACATGGGTTGATAATTGATTTGTAAAATGATGGACTTTAAATTGTTTGGAAATGGCTTTATAACCATTCCCAGTTTGATGGGCAGCATCAATTGCTTCTCTAAGATCATTGATGATGTATTTTCCCATCGACATTATGTCAACACACACCTGAGGTTTGGCTTTTACAGAGGTGGTCACACTTGCTGATGATCAATTAGTCAAGGGTATTTGATTAGCAGCACCTGTCTGGTGCTTAGCCCCTATTAGCTACGGAAGCAGAAAGGGTATACTTAGTTTTTCACACATGGCTTCTCCAGTTTGGCTTTATTTTTGTTAACCCCTTAAGACCGCAGGGCGTTCTATGCCGTCCCTATTTGGATGGCTCTAAACGCCGCAGAGCGTGCCCTGCGATCTTATGTACTTACCCGGTATGATCTTATGTACTTACCCCCTCCGTCCTCTTCGGCCCCCCCTGGGCCATGTGATTGCGAGGTCCTTGCGTAGCCGTTCAAGGCATTGCCAGCAGGGGGAGTGCCTGTAATGACAGGTACTCCCCCTGCTGTCTGAAAATAAAATAAAACATGTTAAATCAGTGTAAAAATAAATAATATATACTTAGATCATATATATATATATATTTATTATATATATGATCTAAGTATATATACACACACATATACACACATACACTGTCTAAGTGTATTTTATTATTAATATATACATAATTATATATATACGATACCAGTAGAGAGCACTCAGGAGTCTTTCAAGGTAAATTTCATCTGTTGCTTTATTGAGCAATTACAAATTCACATAACGTTCCAGTCGACGTTTCAGTCTGTAAAAGACTTTATAATTATATATCAAAATACACGTACAATGATATTGATTAAATATATATATAATTGTAATTATATATATTTATATATAAAGAATAAATAAATATGTAAATACGTTACAAATAAAATGTAAAAAAATAATAAAAAATAAATAAAAAATATATACACATGATATCAAAATACATGTAGAACGAAATAATATATATACCTATATACATAAGTATATATGTATATATCACTATATACCTATATATAAATAAATAAAATTATATATATATATATATATAGCATGCAAATGAAAGGCTAGCACTCAAGGACTTCAATATCAAAAGTAAAAACTTTTAATCCGGTTTGTCAGATACTCGACGTTTCAGTCCACCATTTTGAACTTTCTGCAGGACATAAAATACATTACATGAAACATTAAACTTAAATTGGAAAGACTAACTTACCAACCACCTTCACCTGTGCACTAGCGTGTTCTGCTCCCCAATGCGTATGTGTGTCGTTAGACTCCTCCCCCTCTGATGTCAGAGTACAACGTGCCCATCACCTTGGTAACATGTACACAAATCACATAGCTGTGATTTCTATGAGCGTGTCCCCTTTTCCAAAACTAGTAAAGAACAAACTAAAGTGTTAATAAAGTTCGACCAATGTCGAACAATTGATATCAAAATTAATAAATAGGTGTATATGGGGGTTACAATAGGACGTGAACCCGGAAGTGGATACCTTCAAATATCAATGTAGGTCTGCACTCAAGGTGCATTACATCTAACGGTCTACCATAACTACTTATTTGTAAAGACAGATTACAATTTGCAGGACCTGCCTGACAACCCAGGCTGAAAGTTCAGGGAATTTAATTTGCTAGCATTATATTTAACCCTGTAACTTTCCAAGACACCATAAAACCTGTACATGGGGGGTACTGTTTTACTTGGAAGACTTCGCTGAACACAAATATTAGTGTTTCAAAACAGTAAAATGTATTATAACGACAATATCGTCAGTGACAGTGAAATTTTTTGCATTTTTCACACACAAATGGCACTTACACGGACGATATAATTGTTGTGATACGTTTTACTGTTTTGAAACACAAATATTTGTTTCAGCGAAGTCTCCCGAGTATAAGAGTACCCCTCATGTACAGGTTTTGTGGTGTTTTCAAAAGTTATAGAGTCAAATATAAGGCTTGCATTTCATTTTTTTCACATTAAAAGTCACCAGGTTGGTTATGTTGCCTTTGAGACCATACGGTAGCCCAGGAATGAAAATTACCCCCATGAAGGCATACCATTTGCAATAGTAGACAACCCAGGGTACTGCAAATAGGGTACTTTTTTAGTAGCCACTTAATCACAAACACTGGCCAAAATTGGCGTTCAGATTAGTTTTTTACATTTTCAAATATTAATACTAACTTTGGCCAGTGTTTGTAACCAAGTAGCTACTAAAAAAGACTGGACATACCCCATTTGCAATACCTTGGGTTGTCTGCTTTTGCAAATGGTATGTCATCATGGGGGTAATTCTTATTCCTGGGCTACCATATGGTCTCAAAGGCAACGTAACCAATCTGGCGAATTTCAATGTAAAAAAAATGAAAACTGTAACACGCTATATCTGACCCTGTAACTTCCCAAAACACTATAAAACCTGTACATAGGGGGTACTGGTTTACACATGAGACTTTGCTGAATATAAATATGTGTATTTTATTGCAGTAAAAGCGAACAGTATTTTGATATTCACAGTTAAAATGTCACGTAGCACTAAGAATTTTTTTTTTAAATCTTATTTTCTCCCATTTTTTTATATTTCATTCATATTAAATTATATTCCATACCTAAATATTTGATGTTAAATGAAAGCCCTGTTTCCCCTGAATAAAATGATATATAATAAGTGTGGGTGCATTTAATATGAAAGAGGTGAATTACGGTTGGACAGACATATAGTGCAAATGCCAGGTTTTGTTTACGTTTGGTTTTGATCACAACTTTTGACTGCAGTCTTAAGGGGTTAAATAAATCATGACACAGTTTTATATGTTATGTGTTGTTGTTTATCTGAGGATGTATTTACATAATTTCAAGAGCTGCTAAGGAACTGGTAATTGTTATTTTGCCCTGATATGTAAAACCATAGAATTTAGAGAGGATATACTTTATTTTTCCTATGACTGTCTGTAAGTAGAGTGGTGCAATATGCAAAGCAGTGCATGTGTGTCATACAGCTCCACAGTAAGTATTATAAAACATTGCTGTAATATTGTCCGGATCGAGACAGGGATCCAACACACAGAGTACTAATAACTAGAAAGGCGTATACCGGACCTTAGAGTGGCCGGATTAACGTCACACGGACAAAGAATAGTCAGGAACAAGCCGAGGTCGAGGGAACAAGAAGACAGGTAAGCGAAAGGCAAGCCGAGTACAAGGGTAGGAGAAAGTAGCAAAGTCAAGATACAAAGCCAAGTCAAGAACCAAAAATCAACAACAGAAATAGCACTGAGGGAACAGACAAGCTGGAACCACGACAGGGCAATGACTCACTGTAAATGAGTACCTTTTATACCTTGCCTCTTTAAATGATGTCCATGCCGCCAAAACGTCCTGATTCAAACTTTTCGGCGGGCCGCGACGTCATCGACGTCATCGACGTCATCGACGGCATGACGTCAGCGAAGTTGCGCCGCATCATAAAAGGGGACGGGGCTATCGCAGCCGGCGTCTAAACGGTCAAAATGGCTGAAGGAGATGGGTGTATGTGTCCCTTCCTGGGAATAGGCGTCCAGATGCCCGACATCCTCTAAAGCAGATACAACAGGTATCATGACAAATATGTAGTGTTTGAGTATTACACAGCTCTGCAATGATTTGAAGAGTGTATGAATTTATCTCAGATACATTTAAAAAAAAACACACACAAACACCAACCCCCCCACTTCCCCCCTACCCGTAGAGGGGGGCCCTGTTCTTGCATCCTGCCTAGGGCCTTGGGCAACAATATCAAGCCAGCTCTTGCCACCTTATATTCCGGATGCTAGTACTTTAAATCTCCTGCTATAAATCTATTGGTCTACCATTGTTTTCTTATATTTCCATCCGAATCTAAGTATCGCACACTTGAGGGCTTATAGAACTTAACATCCATAAAGCACAGGAATATGATCCATTGTTTAATCAAAAGATTAATTTATTTTGACCCTAGCATAGGAATCTGAGAACAGTATGAGGATCTAGCTAGCCATATTGCCTACTGTGGACAAGAAATGAGATTCAATGAACTATCCAAATATTGATTTATTCTAAAACTGCCTAAGGAGCATGAGTATTCATTTTACCAGTGAATTGTCCTTACATATCCAAATGCCTTGTTAGGCCTGCCATTCATACAATCATATAATATATTTTTGTTATTGTTAGTTGCAGCCTATAGGCAGGTATAATTTTTTTTTACAATTCTCATTTTGCTTGATAAGTTGGTGGTGGGTTAATATATTCAAACAGCTGGAGCCTGTGTTTCTATGTCTGATACTTGGTGCTCAGTTTTGCAAATTTGGCATATCTGATTGTGACTGATCAGGACTAATATGTAGTAGACCGCTTCGTAGCTGTTAAACAAACATCGAAGTTGATTGGAACCTCCCTCCCTCTGTTGTAGGATGAAAGGTTTTATTAAACAAAAATACATTATGGTTTGGGTATTTGTAAAGAATTGAATGTTCACAAAATACCAGCACAATACAAATATTATGATTCATGAGTGCATAATACTCACAAACAATAAGTACAATTACTTATAGGCACACTATAGTCACCAAAACAACTTTAGCTTAATGACGCCATTTTGGTGTACAGATCATGCCCCTTCAGTCTCACCAGGAGCTGTAAAAAAATAAAAATAAATTTAAAAAACACCCACAAATTTTTTTTTATGTCTTTAGCACTGAGCAGTGTTTTTTAGTTTTTTGGTTTTTTATGTATTTAGCAACAAGCACTGTTTGTGTGTTTGAATGTAAGCATGTTTTTGTAAGGAGTATGTGTGAGTGAATGTACGGGTGTGCTTGCACATATTGGCATTTGAATGCAGGAGTGCATTATTCTGTAGTGTGTTTTTTTAATATGGTGGTGTTTTTTTTTTTTGTAGTGTTGACATTTGGATGCAGGGTTCTATTTGTGTGTAGTGTAGGCGAAATGCTGTGATGTATGCACATATACATACATATACTTACATATACACACACTGGCACACATACACAGACATATAGGTACACACATGCAGTTACATATAAACAGTCATACACAGATACAGACAAACACTGACACATACAGATAGACACACAGATACAAACACACATATAGATAAAAAACACACACATACAGACACACACACATACAGACACAGTGATACAGACACACAAACAGATACACAGACACACAAACAGGTACACATACACAAACTGACACATACAGATACACATATACCAACACACATACAGATACACAAACACACATGTATAAGTGTGTGTCTGTGTATGTTTGTATAGTAAATGCAGTGTGTGTACTTGTATAGTGGATAGTGGTGTGGAGGAAGGGGTGATGGTGAGAGGGAGGGGGTGGGTGATGGTGTAAGGGGGTGAAATGAGAGGGAGCTCAGGGAGGGGGGTGTGATTGTGAGAGGGAGGGTTGGTGATTGTGAGAGGGAGGGAGGGTGATTGTGAGAGGGAGGGGGTGATGAGGAGAGGGGGGGATGATTGTGAGAGGAAGTGATGATGAGAGGTAGAGGGGGAGTGATGCAGGGGGGGGGGACTAAAAAATTACCTTAAATCACTGGTGGTCCGGTAGGGGCTGCCTGGTGGTCCGGTGGGCTCGCTGGTGGTCGGGTGGCCATTATTTCAGGTCTGCAGCTCCGCAGAACTGCAGACCATGGATCTCGCGAGACCCAGTCAAAACGTTGCCGTGGTAACCCGCGGCAACGCTCTGATTGGGCAGTGCTCGCGAGACACATGGTCTGCAGCTCTGCACATTGCGGAGCTGCAGACCGGTCTCGGCGATGGGCACAGAAGGGACATTGCAGTCTGCCCCGGGCACCCCCCTAGTGAGTGGCACCCAGGGCGGACCGCCCCCTCCTCTCCCCCCTTAGTACGCCACTGAGTCTCACTGCTCAATTCTCTGCCATTAAGGAGTAAAATCAGTTTTGTTTCTGTTTATGCAGCCGTACCTATCTACACCTCCCCTGGATATAAAGCTAAAGTTGCTTTGGGTCCAATAGTGTTCAAAATTAGACATTTAATATGTACATGTGCCCTAAAGTGTAGGCAGAGCTTCCACAGCACAGCCCCTCACATCCAAATGTTGTTGATCCATACATGCTCCTGTACAATGTGAGAGGAGGTGACACCATTTAGAGTCTCTCTGCAAGAGATAGAGGAACTGCTGCTCTCCAGCAGAAAAACACGTTTCTTAGCCATGTGAGGTCCAGGCCTGGAGCAGGGGTAAACATAAGTGGGGGTAACTGTGCAGTATTTCATTTTGCATTGCAATATAATGTACTGTATACTCAAAGAAACAACAAAGCTTACTCACTAAACATTGAATTGTAGTGAAGTGAAAACTGAAATCCAAAATTATTCAACACAAGTATAGTCAAAGCTTGGCTATTGGCTAGTTTTAAATTCAGTATAACGCACTGTTTAACAAAAGAACCACTGTGTGGCAGTGAAGTTGTTAACTTCAACATTGCTGTAAGGACCAAGAAGCTTTGCGTTGAGGGCCCATCACGTCCAGTAACTGGCAGCAATTGTGTAATTCTTAATGTTTAATTTATCAAGGCGTTTTTTTCCCCCAATTAGCAAATCATCAGTATAGATTAACATGGTATAGTGTAATGTTTGTAACGGGAGACAAAATGACAATATGCTAAATCTAGGGCATAGTTATTTATACATATATAATTTACATAATGATCTTGTTTAAGGTACACACAGGAACATTTCTACACGGTGACCCAGATTTATTCAAATGGGAGAGATCGTATATGCTGGAGATATTTTACAGCTAAGTCTTAGCTTTCATTGATATATTATGGTACTGACAGGGTTAAAGGGTAACATGGTGGACACAGAGAACGCCAAATTGTTACCAAGGTCTGTGTCGAGTAAAGACATTCTTTACATTACTATAACCAGTATTTTGGGTTAGTTATTTCTTTAACCCAGGAAAAAATGTCTAGTGATACAATTGAAGAAGTGTACTGGGACCGTCACCTACATAGCCTTAAGGATCCCCAGTAAGAGTAGGATCTGATGAAATAATATCTTTGTGCTGGGTTCAATGAGCTGGGGGATAAACCTATGCACATTAGAACTAACATTTCTTATTAGGTCTGCAAAGTGGTGGTACTTAGCCAAAAAGCATGCAGAACCCAATGGGTCTATATGTGGCCTATAAAGGCCATGATATAAGAAAGATGGTGCGTATTATGTTTATCAATGATGTTAGTATTTCTCACTCTTTGGATGCTTTCATATTGGCACAATTTAACTGTAAGGAAACTATAAGGATTATCAGCGAGATATATGTCAGCAACCTACCAGAGGTACAGTAGGAAAAGACAGACAGGCGTATTACTGGACCTTAGCGTTGCCGGGCTTAACACTTAGTAGGACATAGGAAGTATCAAGACTAATGACTAGAGTATAACCAAAATACGGTAATAAGCCAGAACGGGAAGCCAAGTCATAATCCAAAACACGAGCTGTGCCAGGGAACCAGAATACTAGCGGAGTCAGAAACTAAGGAAAAACAACAACACACATAAAGGGACAGTTTATGCACTTTTTGGCACAATAACAAATTCATCTAAATAACGTTGTTATGGTGCCAGGGTACGCTCTAACCTCAAGGAGTTAAACATAATGTTGTGGTTCATTACACATATGGGAGATAAGCAAGGATGGGGTTAGATAGATAGAGAATGTCCAGGTTTGGGAAAGACATTTCCAGCATGCAGGACTAAAAAAATCTGTAACAGATTGTAGAAAGGAGAAGGAATTGTGAGCATGAATGTAGATGTGAGGTTGACCGTATTTCGAAAACTCAGAGCTGTTCGCGTGGGGAGACAAGGAGTAAAAAGTGAGCAAGTAGCGAGATATGCAAATCTATGGGAGATTAAAGCTAACCTGTTTTGGGAGGAACTTATAGGAATGCTCCGGGCACCATAATGATTTCATCTCAATGTTTGATGGCTGGTTTGGTGCCTTACATTGAAATAAATGCTTTAAAAAATGTATCTATGTAAGTTTTGAAAAGCATTTCTCTCAATGGAAGGCCAAATGGGCTGACATTATCAGTGGCTGCCCATGTAACTAAGTCCAGAGACTCCTGTCCCCGTAACAACATAAACAAACTTACAGGGTTACCCCAAGAACCAAGACCATAACAGTGTTTTGAAGTGGTCATGGTGCAAGGTGCTTGTATGTTCAACATTTAGGTATGAAACATGCAGAGATATTTAGGCTAGCTGCTGGAGGTGTAACTCCATTAATGGCAGCATCATTGGCCTGGAACTAATTGACTAATGTCAATTCTGGGCTTTGTCTTTGCACAGACTTTCATTCATAGTTTTAAAGTGCTCAGCCGATGCTCTTAACCAGTGAATGGCTTACAGAATTTACATATGGATTACGCAGCTCTGCAGAAGCCAGATGTGACCATTCCAGCATTGAAAGAGGCTCAGTTTGCTCCCTTACTGGGGACTGGCACCAGGCTACATTTCGCTTCACAGCCACTACTCCAGGCTCTTAGTATCCTTCTAAGGTTGTTGTGGGTTTGGAGTGTTTAACAACTGACACACGATACAGGTCAAAAATCAGAAAATGTTATTAATCGGCAATCAACATTGGATGGTAATACTCTACTGATGGGCATATGTTTGCAAAGTTACTTAGGGAACAATGTAGTTTTGGTCAGTATAGATGGAATGCCAAGCAATGAAATCGTTAAATGCACAGTGTATAAGGGGTAAAAAAGCACGTATTGGCCAACAGATAAGACATGCCAAAAATGTAATTCATAATACACAATATTCTCCTTCCACAGATATAGGCTTTTACTTTATTGTTCCAAGTTTCTCGTGTTTTGCCAATATCTCATAGTACAAAAGAAAAGTGTTACTGTAAGTAAAGAGAACAAATTATAAATTGAACTTTACATCTGGAAATCCTAGTGACCTAGCAGGCCGCCTTTGTTGTTATCAGACACAGGCCGCTGGTTTATTGTGTATCTCCGACAAGCATATATTTTTATTGGCGTATATTAAAACCTAGATCAAGGAAATTGAAAAATAAATACAAACAGAAAGGACATTTATTCAGAGCGTAATAATGGGAATATATCTTTTACAGGGCGGGAAGATATATTCTGTGTCTGCTACATTTAAAATGAAATAAAGTAAAGCGTATTCTAAAAAAAGAGTGGTTTAAATTACGTACATATCTATTCATCCAACCGCCTATTCACCTACCGACCCATATGTCCTTTCATACAACCATTTATGGACCTATCTAATCTGTCTGTCCGTCCACTATCTAGATACCTATATAACTATCTGCCCATTTATCCATTCACTAATCCGTACATGCACCTATCTACCTACCTATGTTGAGGGCACTAGTACCCTACCTATATTGAGGGCACTAGTACAGGGTGTTCACCGCATGGTTTGCTGTTGTTGGAGGCTGGTCATAGAGGCTGTCATTTAGACTTGCGTGCTTGATACCTGGCTTACACAACCCGTCAGTGGGCAGATTATCATCCTTTTAGGGCAAGCCCTCCCATTTTAGGTGTCATTACTGATGATGCCCCGCTGGGCTCGCCCACCTATCTTGATCCTATACCTCTTAATGTTGGGAAATATACTCTAGGCATTTATTAAAGTGGCCTCTTGGCAACATACCTCCGTTCTTGAACAGTTTAACATTGAATAAAAGTGCTCAGGTCAGCTGGGAACCCTCATCAAGGGTTAAACAACTTGAAAATGATTTTACACTGAATGGAGGAGTGGCACCAGGGGACTCCAGGCACTATAACCACTTATAGAATTAGATGAAGTGGTTACAGTATCCTGAAGTATGCCTTTAACTTGTATTTATCCTTTTGTTTTAGCCAATGTGAATCTATCATTAACAACAACTATTAGCAGTAACACATTACCATAATATAGTTATAATTACAAATGTTATTGAATAATATAACTGTAAAAATTGATGTGCATTCCTACAGCCCTTTAGGCGTTAGATGTAATAAGATAATTTCTCTTCAAATTTCTTAACAGTTCTAAAATTGCAAATCCTGTTTGTTAGCAGCCTAAACACCCACATTAATGACTGTATTGAATCATTATTAATCTAACATTCAAAACATATAATAAAAATATATTTTGAGATAATTAAAAAATATAGAAAAATATGCTATAATAATTAATTAAGAATAGATACTAAACATATATCATTAGAGTGCATTAAAATGAAATCTGTATTACAGCTGTAATTGTAAGTTTTAGTATGCAATAGTCCCTTGGGTATACGTTTTTGAATTAATATGTACTTGTCATGATACACACAACTTTATTTTAAATGATAGAGAGGGGAATTTACTCTATATCGGGTGCCCAAAAGGCAGATCCCCCATAGAACTACAACTCCCATGATGCTTCGCGTGTCTTTGCATGTCTTTAGAATGACAAGGCATCATGGAAGTTGTAGTTTTAAAACATCTGGGGATCTACCTGTCGGCAGTCCCGCTCTATACATTATGCATATTAGCAAAGAAGGCTATGCCAAGATCATAGCATGTACGTTGAAAATTCAGTGACAGGGGAGCAGAAGAACCTGCTACCAGGCAGATCTCCTGCCCTCCTTCACAGCAACTACAGTGCACGTGCTGGAGTTACTGTGATTATTACTCTGGTGTCTTACTCCTTGCTCTTTCCTATGTGTAAGAAGAGTAATAGAATATTTAACATTACATTTATTTTACATGGAATTACACCTCATTTTCCCTTCCCAAAATTTGCTATAGTTTATCTTACAAGTTGTGTTTGGTATTTTTAAGATAAATAGAAATTTAAATATCGGAACTTTATAGTAATAACAGTTTTATTTTAATTTTAAATGCATCTGTCTGTCTATCTATCTGTCTGTATATCTTTCTGTCTATCGATCTGTCTGTCTATAAATCTATGTGTCTGTCTGTCTGTCTAGCTGTCTGTCTGTCTGTATATCTAGCTAGCTAGCTTTCTGTCTGTGTGTCTGTCTGTCTGTCTGTCTATCTATCCCAACGCATTGTGATATGCAGATGAAACGGACGGGCCTGCAAATGATTCCTCCATTTCTTCAAACTAAATGAAAATTATTTGACAAAAAGATGAGAATGTATGAAAATTGGAGAGTAATTGCCTGTGTAATTGCAAATGACAGATAAGTAGTACACAATCAGATTGGCTTGAAATTTTGGTGTAAATCTACCTCAGTGCCATACAAATGAACTATTATATGCAAGCTGGTGTATCTCTCCAACTACACCAGAAACAAAAGACTTCTGACAGGGCAAAACCATTTTACATAAACTGCAGGAAGCAGAGTACAGCAGCCTGCGTCAACTTCACACAAGGCACTACATTTCTGCAACAAGACAATCTTCAATTACATCATCATGCATTTCAACAATAAAGATTCTGGATGATGGACAAGTAGACAACCCCCACCTTTCCAACTGCAGTATTTTTTAACTCTCTGAGTGGCAAGCATTGTAGTTGGAGCAGAGGGTCATATCCTTCTCGACGCTGGACATTTAGGCTATATCCAAAATCGTACTCTTCCTAATGTCGGAACCCCTTAGCATGCAAGAAGAATCTAGAAGAATTTGGAAACAAGTATATATCGCAAACTAGGCAAGAGTATGCCGCTGCAAAAGCTTGTAGGGCACTTTCATGGATAAAATTTATAGATTAACATGATCAAAATATAATTTTGCCTCTTTATAAATCAATGGTAAGTGTCCACCTTGAATATGTGAATATTGTGTAATTTTGGGCACCAGTTTTAAAGAGGGATATTGCAGAACTAGAAACATAGAGACGAGCTACAAAATTAGTAGCTTGCCTCAGAGGGGATATGATAGCACTATACAAATATATACAGGGTCACCCATTGAGACCCATTGAGACTAGAAAAAAGGAGTTTTCACTTACAGCAGAAAAAAGTGTTCTTTACAGTAAGAGCAATAAAGATGTGGAATTCTCTGCCTAAAGAGATTTGTTTTATATTGTTTTACTCCGTCTCGCCCCTGCTGTGCTCCCGCCCACTTCTCCCCACGTACAGGGTAAGGTGCGGGAGCAAGAAATTAAAGTGCCCTCGTGTTGTTGCGGCAATGGTCGTCCTTGTGGGGTGCCTGGCTGAGCAGGCTGAAGGGGATGCTGCCGGACCAGTGTTTTACACCGTGCGCTAGTCAGCAGCAATGTAAGTGCTCCCTAGCGCCCGGTAACATGGCCGGCGGCACAATTTGTAGAATTTCTCCAACATAGAGAGGCATCCAAATGAGCAGAGCAGTAAAGCTCTTGCCGGCGCCCCCCTTAAAGCAGCACCCTAGTTGGCCTATAGGAATCGCTGGCCCTGGCAGTATATAACTCAGAGGCTTCTCTGGATCTCACAAAAAAGTACTGACCAGTACTGTTAGAAAGGATGTACCTCTCTGTAGTTCGACTCCTAAAAGGAGTATGTTTTTGTTTGCTTTTTGATTGATTTATGTCTTAAAGTCAAAAAGTACACTGGATGTTAAAAACGGTTGGTTTTGTAAATAAACATCCTGATAAAGCATTGGAGTGGCTGTTCCTGTAGTGGCCTTATCGCAGCATGAAAAATATTTTTAATTATACACTGGTATGACATACAGTGTATACATTTTATATGCATGTAGTATAGTATGTTTCATTATAGAAATGGAATTTGTAATATTTGTCTTTGAATATATTGCTTTTACCACTTTAGATATTATCAAACTATATCACAATCCCAACGGTCTCTTTATATTTTCTATTCATATTATTAATCTGAATACTGTACACATTATATTTAAATATAATTCGATATATATCTGATATAGTATCAAAGCATTCAGTTTTTCATAATAGCTATTGCCTTAGTGCTACTCTATATTCTTTTGACAAAATCATATATATAGATATATATTTTAATGTTATACATATATCGAAACATAAAATAAATGCTATTCTGTGTTATTGTACAACCATATTGATAAACTCTTGCCATGATCATGATCACTCATATAATATACTCTGTAATGTAAACAAGTGCTAAAATTTGATTGTGATCATTTTGTGGTTCACCGTGTTATACAGACTGTATCTATTGTCTTTTATTGCAATGTGTTTGTAGGCTTCTTTATTTTGCAACATGTTTTCCCAGAATACAGTGCTCCTGCCCTGTGTATCTGCTTTGTGGAGACAGAGCATTAGCAGCATTCTGTCTGTTGCAAAGCGATGCCCTTGATTTGACTTTAGGAGAAGGTACTGTTTCTTTGTTTCCAAACTCCTGCTAAATAACTGCGTAACACTCTACTTTGCTGAGCTTGTTAAACAGAGTTGTAATTTACACCTTATTTCCTATCTGAAATGCACACAGAGTTCCCGGATCCTGGCTCAAACTAAAGAGCTTGGAGGTTCCTGACCCTCAGACATTAATGGTGCCATGTTTGAAGGTTACAGGAGTCTGAAGCACACAAGAAGGCCTGACACAATTAATGATAAATCATTCTATTTCGATTTTTGGCTCTTTGTAAACAAAGTTTTAATTTTATTTTTTTGTTAATTCTTTATTTCTAATTTTGATTGAAAGTTCATATCTTTTTTTTTTTCAATTTGACAATTTTTATTTTCACTTACGAAGCAAACTTGGGATACAGAAGGAAGAAAAGGGTGGGGGGAGGGAACATCCCACATCTCGTTTTACATGACTTCCAGTTTAACATAGTACATAACATCGTGTATAACATCATATGCAGCATCACATATAGTATCTTATGTAGCTTCCTATGTGACTTCGCCTACATTTCTCTGTTTCACAGCGGGCTAGCCCGCCCTTTGTCTGCATTCGCCACGTCCTCCTGTCTCTGCTTAGGGGCCTGCTTAGTCGCCCCGCTATCTATCATCTCTGTTTAGGTTTCCCTGAAGCGACCTCTTGTACTCTCTGGAAGTTTGCCCTTGAACTAGCTTGCCGTTCCCTGCGTAGGGGGGGGAGGAAGTGGGCTGTGGGGGGGGGGTTTAGGGAGGGGAAAGACTGTGATATGCCCTCTTTCCCTACCGGTTTTGCTCTATTCTATACTCGCTATATTCATATCGTTTCCCTGCCCTTCTCTGGTGTTTCCGGTGATTCCTGTCTGTTCTCGCTCTTCCCCTGGGGTTCCAAGTCCCTGGGCTCCCCTCTGTCTTGAGGGATTCTTGTACGCTTGCTATGTAAATTCTACATGTCGGGCTGGGTCTGTGACAGTGGGCTAGTCTCCGTCTCTGTCTCCTATCTCCTGGGGCGCGGTTTTGTCCTCCCACCTACTGTACGCTTCCTCAAACTTGCGCTTGTTACCTAAATTTTTCCTGGCTGTGAGTTCGTAGTGTAAATTGGTGGAGATCTGTCTCGTTAGGGCTATTTTCGTCGGTGCCTTGTCTGACTTCCATTCTCTGGCTATAAGAGTCAGTGTCGCTATTAGGATGTGAAAGACTAGAATTGTCTCACTGCCCTGGAATCTATCTATGTTCATGAACAGTAGGCCCATTTCTGGGGTGAGTGTAATATTATCCTCTAGTATCTCATTAAGTAACCTTTCAACCATCTCCCAATAAGGTCTAAGTGTTTCACACGTCCACCATATGTGATACATCGAACCTTCTGGTTCCCCACATCTCCAGCACTCGGCTGAGGTTCCTGGGTAAATTTTTGCCAGTTTTACTGGCACCATGTACCACCTGTAATATACCTTGCGCATTAATTCTAGATGGGACGTGCATGTGGTCCTTCCTTTGTGTGCCGTGGTGGCGCGTCTCCATTGGGTGTCCTCGAAGTGCTTCCCAATGTCTGCCTGCCACGCTGTACTAAATCTGTCTTTGTGTACGGGATCGCCTCTATTTAGGAGTGTGTAGCACAGGGAAATCAGGCCCCTCTTCTGCTTTGGGTTTAAACAAGTCCTTTCAAACTCCGTGAGTGTGGTCTCCCCCTCTACTGTGGACTTTTGGGCCCCTAGCATGGATTTTAGTTGAAGATACGGGAATATCGATCTGGGGGGCAGTTCGAATCTCTCTTTAATGATGGGGAATGGGACTATCTGTTGTTCTTCCAGTAAGTCCCTCACATGTGTGCAGCCTCTCCTCGTCCATTCCCTATGGTCAAATGTGTTGTTTGCTACATGTAAGCATGATAGAGGTGTTGCCGGTGACCACGGTGTCGCAGAGAGCAGTGATTTGTGTGTTCTGTCCCAAGTCCTCAGTAATGTTTTCGTGGTGGGTAATATATTGGGTTGGTGAGAGCGTAGTGTTTTAGGTACCCACAACAAGCTGCGGAGGTCCGTCCCTTGAAGCCAATGGTTTTCTATTTCCAGCCATTGCGGGACCTGTGTTGGGGATTGGAACCCTAGCACTGGGGCTAGTAACGACGCCTGATAATAGATTTTGATATTTGGTAGGGCTAGACCCCCTTGGTGAGTGGGTCTATACAGGTGTTTGGCAGCTATTCTCACTCGTTTACGTGCCCATACGAATTTAGTAAGTATCGCCTGTGTTTTGGTTAAGTAGGAGGTTGGAAGATTGATTTGCAGAGTTCGAAATAAGTATTGTAATTTGGGGAGGATAGACATTTTAAATGCTGCCATCCTGCCCAGCCAGGAGAGGTATTTATCTCCCCATGAGGCCAAACTGGCCTCTATCTCTTTTTGTAGGGCTTCGTAGTTGGCCTTAAATAGTCCCCCCATTGTCTTTGTTAATTGAAGTCCCAGGAAAGAGACGCTGTCCGTCCTCCAGTCCATTACGAACTTTTCCCGCAATACCTGTAGGACGGCATCAGACATCCCAATCCCCATGGCCTGAGTTTTTGTCACATTTAGTTTGTAATAGGAGCTGTCTCCATATTCTTTTATGACAGTCAGTAGGTTTGGCAGTGAAATCAGTGGTTGTGTTAGGGTCAGGAGCACGTCATCCGTGAATAAGTTGGCTTTATATTCCTTTTCCCCAATCTGTACCCCGTGGATAGAGTCATGTTGCCTAATCTTTATTGCCAGTGGCTCTAAGGCCAGAACGTATAACAAGGGAGACAGGGGACATCCCTGTCTCGTGCCGTTTGAGATACTAAACGGGTTAGAAAGAAAACCTGCGTTAAGTACCTGGGCTGTCGGAGTGCTATATAACGCTTTGACCGCGGCTCTAAATTCTCCTGGTATTCCAAATTTTGTCAGGACTGCCTCCAGGAACCCCCAGTGCAGGCGGTCAAATGCCTTTTCGGCATCTAGGGAGATGACAATCCCTCCCCCCTTGTGTAGTTTGGGTAAACTGTGCAGTATATTCAGGACCTTGCGTGTGTTGTCCGCTCCCTGTCTCCCTAACACAAACCCAACTTGGTCTTTGTGGATTATCTGAGGTAGGAGACTGCTCAATCTCATCGCATATAGTTTGGCAAATATTTTCGCATCGGTGTTAAGCAGGGATATGGGTCTGAAATTTTGTGGGATGGTGGGAGGCTTCCCTGGTTTCTGTAACGTTATGATGTGGGCCAAGAGCGTGTCTGGTGGTAATTTCTGTACAGCCGTCGCCTCTGTGAATGTGCGCACCAGGTGGGGTGTCAGTATGTGGTGGAATTGTTTGTAGTATGCATTGTCAAGTCCATCCGGGCCTGGGGCTTTGCCGTTTGGTAGCTGTTTTATTATGGTATGGAGTTCTTCCTCTGTGATGGGTCTAATGAGATCGGTCGCCTGTTGGGTCGTGATTCTTGGGAGATCAATCGTGTCCAAGTACTTATTTATGTGTTCCGCCGTGGGCTGGAATGTGGTGTCATGTTTGTTGATGTTGTACAAGTCGGCGTAATAGTTTGCAAATTCATTGCATATGTCTCTGGGTATCATTTTCTTCTCTCCCGTAAGGGATATAAGAAAAGCTATTTTCTGGCTCGCCCTTCGTTCTTGCAGTCTCCTAGCTAATAGTCTACTAGCTTTGTTCCCTTGCGTGTATTGATTAATTTTCAACCTCTGTAGCATATATCCTGTTTGTTCTATTGCTTTTTGGTGTAGCTTGTTTATAATAGTGGTGATTTGTAATTTTAGCTCAGCAGAAGGGGAGATTTGGTTTTGTGTGTTTAATTGATACAATTCCTTCTGCCATTGCGTGGTCTGGGCCGAGGATTTTCTACGTAAATAGGACGCCCTCCTGATAAAGATACCCCTTACTACAGATTTATGTGCCGCCCATAGGGTGCCCTGGGATATATCTGCAATGGGGTAGCGTTCTCAGTGAAGTAGTTGGTCAAAGTCTCCTCTACCTCTTTCTTGAATGACGGATCATTCAACAGGGAGGCATTCAGCCTCCATGGGCTGCGGTGTTTATAGTCATATTGGTCTCTTACTGACAGTGTAACCGGTGCGTGGTCCGACCATGTAATCTGTCCTATGACACAGTCTGTGATTTGGTTTAGGCTTTGGCCATGTATGAGAAACCCATCTATCCTCGAGTATGTGTTATGTACGTGGGAGAAGTGAGTGTACGTACGCTCCAAAGCGTGGGAAATCCGCCAGGTATCATAATAGTGGTGTAGGGAGAGGATCTTCTGTAGCTTTTTGCACTGTCTATGCAGTATTTTATATCGTGGGCTGTGTTGGGAAGTGTTAGTGTCCAGTTTTGGGTCCCAAACATGATTAAAGTCTCCACAGATAACTGACACTCCTTCGCGGATCGATTCAGTTCTCTGTAGCACCTGTCTCAGAAACGTTCCTTGTAATGTATTGGGTGCGTATATATTGGTGATTGTATACATCATGTTGTTAATTGAGCATTTCAGTATTATGTATCTCCCATTGGTGTCTACCTCTACAGAGATCATAGTAAATGCTACTTGCTTAGAGATTAGTATAGATGTCCCTTTGGACTTTGTGGGGGACGTCGCGTGGTATTGGTGTGGGTAGTCCGAAGTCGTCGGTGGGATATAACCGTCAGTTCTGTAGTGTGTCTCTTGGAGACAGATAACGTCCGCATCTGTCCTCTTGAGTTCTCTATATAGCTGGTGTCTCTTAACCGGTAGGTTTAACCCTCTTACATTGAGAGAGAAAATTTTCATGGGGGTTTATACCCAATGGCTTTTATAAGGGTCATCCGTGGAATTAAAGACCAGTGCGGGGGGTTCGCTCGTCCCAGCAGCATCAAGTCGAGCGACCTTCCCTGAAGTGAGGGTAGGAATCGGGCATAATTCACTCGCTGGGTTAGGGATGGGTAGGTGGGCTGGGGTACCTTTGCAGGGACTGAGGCCCAGTGTGTTGGATCAGCTGTGTGGTCTCCCTGTAGGTATTGGGGGCTGGACATGGGGTGGCAAGTCTCCACGAGACCGGGGTGGGGGGTGGGACAAGGTAATAACTGGGAAAACATATAAAACATATACACAATAAACAGGTGTGCCATTCTCGGCCTAGGTACTCCTGGTACCTGTGGAGGGGGAAGTCCGAACTTCCTTCCTGTGGGGTGTGGACCCCGAGTCGACCCACTCTATGGCTTGCTAAGTGGTCTGTGAGTATTGGCGCTTAGCCGGGTATTAATGCCCCCTGTATGGTACAGTGAAGCGTTGTGGGACCTGCATACCCACATAGGTATAAATGCCTGTATATAAACGCATACAATTAAAGTATATAGATATATAATAATTTTTATTTATTTTTTTCCTCAATTTCTACACATGCCTAACATGTCTAGGTATGACATTAACATTCAACATAGGTTATAACAATTATACGATACCCCCAGCTGACTTCATGGTCCAGTTATCAGGACCGGCCACACAACCAGCTCCTGCGGATGCTCGTATATCTGAGTTAGTTGTGGTGTAGTCTTTTATGTCAGTCTCTTGGACTTTCTCCAGTCTTTGGAGGCGGTTTGCGTCCTCTTTGGGCTTCGTTGCTGGTTTGGTTCAGTGAGACCCCATCTTTGTAGAAGTAGGGCTCCTTCTTCTGGCGTGTTGATAGCTGACACTTTCCCTCCTCTGGACACCAGGATCTTCACCGGGTATCCCCAGCGATATGGCAGCTTGTGTCGTCGGAGTTGTTCTGTGACTTCTCTAAATTCTCTCCTTCGTTTCAACGTGTATGTTGATATGTCTGCAAACACTAACAGTCCCCCATGCGGTTCAGGAAGCGTCTTCTTCGCTCTGCTTGCTTGTAGCACTAATTCTTTCATATGGTAGTAGTGCATTCTGATGAGGATGTCTCGTGGGGTGTCTGGAGGTAGAAAACTGGGTTTGGCGGTTCGATGGTACCTGTCCATGAGCAGCAGGTCTAGCGGTATGTCTGGCGCCAGCGCTTTCAGCAGATTTGTCAGATAGGCCGCCAGCTCCGCGGGTCCCACCTCCTCGCTCACTCCGCGAATTCGCAGGTTGTTGCGGCGAGCTCTGTCCTCAATGTCTGCCAGCTTTATCTCATACTGCTGCATACGGTTTTGTATCCCTGCCATTTCTTCTTCCATCCCCCTGCGTGCCTCCTCTAGCTCTGCCACTTTAACTTCAGTCCCAGCAGTTCTCACCTCCAGTTCTTTTAGGTCATCATGTAGTGCTCCAATTGTGGATTTGAAGCTATTCTCCAATCTTGCAGACATTTGTTCTAGCAGTGTCTGCATCACCTCTTGTGTGAGGGGGCCAGCTGCCACTGTGTCTGTGTGCAGTGATTCACCAGCCTCCTCGGCGCCATCTTGGCCCTCATCCTGCATCAAGGCCTGTCTCCCCTGATGTGTCCGTGCGGCAAAAAATGCACTCCGGTCCGTTTTTTCCGCCTGCCTTTTCCCCTTGCTTTGCGACATGCTCGTTGGGGTATATGGTGCCTCGTTTTTTCGTGGCTAGCCGCCAAATTACTCCTCTGTGGGTGCCGTCGGAGCGGAGCGCTCAGCACATGCGACCGCTCAGTACCGCCGCCAGGACACGCCCCCATCCCCCCAGCTAAGTCTTAACGCAGCTGCGATCATCAAATCACTAAAGCGGGCTACAAAGCTTTAACCATCTGCTCCGCCACCGTAATTAACCAGGCCAAATGCACAGCAGTATAATAACCCCCACACACCCTTTCCGATGCTGGGTATAGGCTGAAGAGGACCCCGCCTTGGTTACGAAGGACGCTATCCAGTTCCTCCTGCAGCCCCCTAAGCCCCTATTTTCTTTACCTAGCTATCAGGTAAATCATAGTTTGCAAAGGCTACTGAACGATTGGTAGGGTACACTTTACCCCTCTATATTCTTATGGGTTCCCAGTAGCCTCCCTGCCAGCCATACTCTGCTAACTCAAGTTATCTTATCTTTTGAGCGCAGCACGGGTACACTAACCTGATGTAACCAGTAAGCACACCAAGTTTCTGCTGTCGGTCAAACAGGCTCTTATATTATTTCATTGTCTATAAGCTTGTCTAATGTTTTAAATCAATATAAATGCCATGCTCGAGAATTCCGTGGACGTGCCTAAATTTCATGTGTTCCAGTTTTGGTTTACCTTTCAATAGTTTGCCTAGCATGCTAACCCAATTTACTATAATGGCAAAGTTCAAACTCTTTTGCTTTATATTCACGAATGCCGATATGCACAACCTTTTATAACTGACCATACGTTCATATCCTGTTTTTTTTTAAAATTTGCAACTCAATCTTGTCATGATAATGTATGCTTTAATGTGCCTGTTCCTGCCATCGTGGCACCGCCAGCTTGTTTGTTAACCCTATTGCACAGAAAAATAAAGAATTTGAAAAAAAATAAAATAATGTTTTGCCTGGCAAATTGCAAATCTGACTTATGCCACTATGATCAAAACCCCCAAATTGTGCTCAGCAAACTCTTCGGACTAAAACAATACCCTAAATTTATGCATTTGTCACTATCTTGTGAAGTTACTGTGTCATATAAGAGACCTGATTATTTCCGTTTTTAGAGTTAGAATTTTAAACTAGATGGATTTGATGGACAAATGTCTTATTTTGGGGCATTGTAGCAGTTTGACGACTCAAATAAACTCATAAATGTTTACCATTTCAGAAAGTAGACACCATGGGGTAGGTCATATGGTATATTATGAGCCTTATTGTACAGATATTTTATCACTTATCTATTTTAAAGTGTATGATATTATTTTATTTTCTCAATTTTTTACAAGCACATTGCAATTTAAATGAACACTAAAGTGTCAGGAACACAAGCATGTATTCATAACCCTATAGTGTTAAAAACACCACCTAGCCCCCCAGACACCACATGCTCCCTAAATATAGTAAAATCTTACATTTATTCCAGTCTGCTTGTGCTGGCTCTGCCTCTTATCTGTCTCTTTGGTTGACATCAACAGAAGTGGTGATCTCAGCCAATCATAATGCTTTCCCATATGAAAGTATTGGATTGGCTGAGACTGTTAAGGAGGTAGATCAGGGGCAGAGTCAGCACAAGCCAAACACAGCCCTGGCCAATCAGCAACTCCTCATAGATATGCATTGAATTTTAGAAAGCTAAAGGAGTATCAGAAGAGTAAACAATTTATGTGCAAAAAATTAAAAAATGCTAATGAAAAAGCCACAGAGGCTTCTTACAGAGTGAGTTACCGCATAGCACTTGCAGGATAAGCACACACAATTGGGGAATCACTAATAAAACCATGTGCAAAAGAAATAGTGACATGTATTTTAAGTGAGAAGTTGAGAAAAAAATTGAAGCTTTGCCACTTTCCAACAACACAGTTTTACGCTGTATTCATGATCTTGCTAATGACATTCATACTGAACTAATTTTTCGACTGCATCAATGTGATGGGTACTCACTGCAATTAGACGCGTCCACAGATGTTGCAGGACTTTCAATTTTGTTGGTTTTTGTTGGATATAATTTTGGCAAACAGATTGAAGAAGACTTGCTTCTGCGTGAAACTTTAAAAACTCATGCCACTAGTGAGAACATCTTTAACTGTATCCAGAAGTTCATGAACACACACAGTATAAATTGAGACAAATGTGTAGATGTGTGCAGTGATGGTGCCAAAGCGATGTTTGGGAAAGTGGCAGGCGCTGTGACACGAATAAGAAATGTAACAAAAAACAGCACCAGTTCTCACTGTGTTTTTCAGATATGCACTGGTAGCTAAAAATATTTCAATCTCACTTTAAACTGTGCTATACAAATCGGTCCAGATTATTAATTTTATAAAAAGTCGACCATTACAGTCACGACTTTTTTAAATTATATGTGAAGATAGTAGTCACCTCATCTGTTGAGCAAAATAATTTGAACTCTTTGCCAACACTTAAGGATTTTCCTGAAGAATCAGAAATTGAACTTGAAGATAAATTTGCAATGAAATTGTAGATCATCTTTGCCATTTAATCACATCTATTAAACAGATGTGTATTTTCCATTCTTCAATGAAAACAATAATGAGTAGGATTGAAATCCATTCATAAAAGACAAGCCAGCCAATTTTTCTGATGTAGATTTTGAGAATCTGATTGATCTAATTTCTGACAGTCAACTAAGCCAAAAATGAAAAGAATTTTCTATCAAAAAAACAACTGAGCTGAGGGAAGCTATAGGATCACTCATAAAGGGGTTAACCCATTCGCCCAAGCGATGATAATAAAGAAAAAAGAGAGAAAACGAGTGACCTAATAATTAAAATATAACTTTTAATGAATTCATTAAAAGTAGTAAGGATAAATATCCAAATACTAAATGTAAGGAGTCATAATCAGAAGTAGATATATAATGAGAAGAATAGTGTATCTAACTAATGGAAATTGCCCCAGAATTATAGTGATAGGGGTAAATAACCAGTGAACAATATATTTATAATGACTCAAGGCTAAAAGTAGTAAATAATATGGTTGGGAGGTTCTGTTCAAAAGTTTTCAGAGATCTAATCCCAAAATGAATTAGCAAAACTAAGTTTTGCAATCACAGAGAGTAAGAGTAATATTGTAGCTGTAAAAATGTTACAAAAAGAATTATTATGTTATACACAGAGACAATTTATAAGTGAGATATAAAGTAACACTTTATTGAACAGCTAATCGTGTTCCAATGAATAAACTGCCTCTGAAATATAATGTAACATTTAGAGCAACTGATAATGCTCAAATATGTAAACTGCCTCTGTGGCGAGAGAACAAAGCAGTGATTACAGAGGGAGCAAATAAAGGAGTGTTATGTCCCAATTGTGAAGTCTATCATGAGGAAGGTGTCCTAAAAATCACTCGTCACCTAATGATAAAGAACCCCCAAACTTGCTATTCAGTGCATAAACGGCAGAATATATGTTCAGGGACCGAGATAGAAAAATTGTCTCGGTAATAAATAGTGATACTGTAGTTTCAAAAATCAAAATAATTTCAGAGTCCCTGAGAGCCCCTGACGCGCGTTTCGCCCACAACTCATCAGAGGGGAACCGATGTGCGGGAAAAGGTCTGAAATATAAAGGAGAGAATCAGAAGTCTGATTGGTCAATTCAAAATATGTCATCATCCTCAGAACCAATGCTGAAACATTGTGCTTTATGACGTGTGAGATTACTTAATTGGCCTTTGGATTCTAAGATGTGACGGGATTTTAAACCTCTATTGTTAGAAATAGTTGAACTTCTAAGTAAATAAACTAATGGCATTGATGGCCATAGAAGATTAACTACAATGAATCAAATATCTAGATAATATCTATTGGTTACAACTAAAACGTTCTGGTATGAAAGATATAATGTATTATGAAATCAGCAAATGAATATTAACAATAAATGAAAGTTCTTAAATGTATTGATGCCTGTCTGATGGAATGATTATCTAGTAACGTTTCAGTTAAGACTACTACAATTAATAGTGTCTAAGAGTACCACTAAATTATGTTTTTAGAATAACCCAAGAGTGTCCTGAAATTGCTAATCCTTTTAGAACCGTACGAAAAAGACGGTAGTCCATTTGGACTAGGATTTAACCCCTGGGATTCTGTGCTGGTAAGTATATAACTACAAGCTAAATAATAGGAAAATTTATATTTATAACAAAATAACAAACACACAGTGTGAATCATAAAGTTTTTGCGTAACTTTCATTAAAAAAAAAACTTTTTGAAAACTTTTGAACAGAACCTCCCAACCATATTATTTACTACTTTTAGCCTTGAGTCATTATATATATATTGTTCACAGGTTATTTACCCCTATCACTATAATTTTGGGGCAATTTCCATTAGTTAGATACACTATTCTTCTCATTATATATCTACTTCTGATTATGACTCCTTACATTTAGTATTTGGATATTTACCCTTACTACTTTTAATTAATTCATTAGAAGTGTCTATCATTTTTGGGGTGATTTATGCAAAGAATACCCAGAATTGTCCAAGCGGGCAATCAAAGTTCTGTTGCCATTCACCACCACATACTTATGTGAAACTGGATTCTCGCTTTACTCTGCAACAAAAACAAAGTATCAAACTTGACGCAACTGCAGACATGCGAAAACAATCGTCAACAATTAAACCAGATATAAAAAGAATTTGCCAGCAAAAGAGAACATTACACTCTGCTCATTGAAAGGTTTGTGCTGCGATACTCTACGGCACACATTTTTGGGGGGTTCCAAAGTTTTGTTATACCATGTCAAAGAGTTCCAAGGAAAAAATTGATTGGGAAACCTTGCAGTATGCATATTTGCAAAGGGAATTCGAAGGTAAAACAGCAGTTGCCACCATCAAGTGGCTGTTTTTTAACATAACAGTAATATACATCCCTATTATACTGAAATTGCAGTACCATTATATTGTGATAAGAGTGTTACATGCAGCTTATCTGTCAGTGTGGGGTCACCAATTCTGGGCCCAGCTGACAGAGTGGAGCCCAAGGTATTTAGTGAAACCTGGGGTTCCACTGTTACCAGCAAGAAACAGTCTCTGCTGGTAAAATACCGCATGATGAAATTATTTTGTCATGGATC
>OW240923.1:30319931-30331740 GCA_933207985.1 Pelobates cultripes | reverse complement strand
GTGGTCTGGGCCGAGGATTTTCTACGTAAATAGGACGCCCTCCTGATAAAGATACCCCTGACTACAGATTTATGTGCCGCCCATAGGGTGCCCTGGGATATATCTGGGGTAGCGTTCTCAGTGAAGTAGTTGGTCAAAGTCTCCTCTACCTCCTTCTTGAATGACGGATCATTCAACAGGGAGGCATTCAGCCTCCATGGGCTGCGGTGTTTATAATCATATTGGTCTCTTACTGACAGTGTAACCGGTGCGTGGTCCGACCATGTAATCTGTCCTATGACACAGTCTGTGATTTGGTTTAGGCTTTGGCCATGTATGAGAAACCCATCTATCCTCGAATATGTGTTATGTACGTGGGAGAAGTGAGTGTACGTACGCTCCGAAGCGTGGGAAATCCGCCAGGTATCATAATAGTGGTGTAGGGAGAGGATCTTCTGTAGCTTTTTGCACTGTCTATGCAGTATTTTATATCGTGGGCTGTGTTGGGAAGTGTTAGTGTCCAGTTTTGGGTCCCAAACATGATTAAAGTCTCCACAGATAACTGACACTCCTTCGCGGATCGATTCAGTTCTCTGTAGCACCTGTCTCAGAAACGTTCCTTGTAATGTATTGGGTGCGTATATATTGGTGATTGTATACATCATGTTGTTAATTGAGCATTTCAGTATTATGTATCTCCCATTGGTGTCTACCTCTACAGAGATCATAGTAAATGCTACTTGCTTAGAGATTAGTATAGATGTCCCTTTGGACTTTGTGGGGGACGTCGCGTGGTATTGGTGTGGGTAGTCCGAAGTCGTCGATGGGATATAACCGTCAGTTCTGTAGTGTGTCTCTTGGAGACAGATAACGTCCGCATCTGTCCTCTTGAGTTCTCTATATAGCTGGTGTCTCTTAACCGGTAGGTTTAACCCTCTTACATTGAGAGAGAAAATTTTCATGGGGGTTTATACCCAATGGCTTTTATAGGGGTCATCCGTGGAATTAAAGACCAGTGCGGGGGGTTCGCTCGTCCCAGCAGCATCAAGTCGAGCGCCCTTCCCTGAAGTGAGGGTAAGAATCGGGCATAATTCACTCGCCGGGTTAGGGATGGGTAGGTGGGCTGGGGTACCTTTGCAGGGACTGAGGCCCAGTGTGTTGGATCAGCTGTGTGGACTCCCTGTAGGTATTGGGGGCTGGACATGGGGTGGCAAGTCTCCACGAGACCGGGGTGGGGGGTGGAACAGGGTAATAACTGGGAAAACATATAAAACATATACACAATAAACAGGTGTGCCATTCTCGGCCTAGGTACTCCTGGTACCTGTGGAGGGGGAAGTCCGAACTTCCTTCCTGTGGGGTGTGGACCCCGAGTCGACCCACTCTATGGCTTGCTAAGTGGTCTGTGAGTATTGGCGCTTAGCCGGGTATTAATGCCCCCTGTATTGTACAGTGAAGCATTGTGGGACCTGCATACCCACATAGGTATAAATGCCTGTATATAAACGCCTACAATAAAAGTATATAGATATATAATAATTTTTTTTTTTTTTTTTTCAATTTCTACACATGCCTAACATGTCTAGGTATGACATTAACATTCAACATAGGTTATAACAATTATACGATACCCCCAGCTGACTTCATGGTCCAATTATCAGGACCGGCTACACAACCAGCTCCTGCGGACGCTCGTATATCTGAGTTAGTTGTGGTGTAGTCTTTTATGTCAGTCTCTTGGACTTTCTCCAGTCTTTGGAGGCGGTTTGCGTCCTCTTTGGGCTTCGTTGCTGGTTTGGTTCAGTGAGACCCCATCTTTGTAGCAGTAGGGCTCCTTCTTCTGGTGTGTTGATAGCTGACACTTTCCCTCCTCTGGACACCAGGATCTTCACCGGGTATCCCCAGCGATATGGCAGCTTGTGGCGTCGGAGCTGTTCTGTGACTTCTCTAAATTCTCTCCTTCGTTTCAACGTGTATGTTGATATGTCTGCAAACACTAACAGTCCCCCATGCGGTTCAGGAAGCGTCTTCTTCGCTCTACTTGCTTGTAGCACTAATTCTTTCACATGGTAGTAGTGCATTCTGATGAGGATGTCTCGTGGGGTGTCTGGAGGTAGAAAACTGGGTTTGGCGGTTCGATGGTACCTGTCCATGAGCAGTAGGTCTAGCGGTATGTCTGGCGCCAGCGCTTTCAGCAGATTTGTCAGATAGGCCGCCAGCTCTGCGGGTCCCACCTCCTCGCTCACTCCGCGAATTCGCAGGTTGTTGCGGCGAGCTCTGTCCTCAATGTCTGCCAGCTTTATCTCATACTGCTGCATACGGTTTTGTAGCCCTGCCATTTCTTCTTCCATCCCCCTGCGTGCCTCCTCTAGCTCTGCCACTTTAACCTCAGTCCCAGCAGTTCTCACCTCCAGTTCTTTTAGGTCATCATGTAGTGCTCCAATTGTGGATTTGAAGCTATTCTCCAATCTTGCAGACATTTGTTCTAGCATTGTCTGCATCACCTCTTGTGTGAGGGGGCCAGCTGCCACTGTGTCTGTGTGCAGTGATTCACCAGCCTCCTCGGCGCCATCTTGGCCCTCATCCTGCATCAAGGCCTGTCTCCCCCGGTGTGTCCGTGCGGCAAAAAATGCACTCCGGTCCGTTTTTTCCGCCTGCCTTTTCCCCTTGCTTTGCGACATGCTCGTTGGGGTATATGGTGCCCCGTTTTTTCGTGGCTAGCCGCCAAATTACTCCTCTGTGGGTGCCGTCGGAGCGGAGCGCTCAGCACATGCGGCCGCTCAGTACCGCCGCCAGGACACGCCCCGAAAGTTCATATCTTAATAACCGCTGTTGCCATACATCATAGCAGACGAGAGTGTATTAAAAAAGTTCCTTATGCACATATCAATAATGTTTTTCAAAATGGCTTAATGATATGTCCTGCTCCTGGAAGTATCACGGTTGCGTCAAAACCCAAAACGCAGTATGTAAACCCACAGAAAAATTAAGTACGTATTACCGAACCTCAAAATGGATGGGTTTAATGTAGGTAGAAAAAAGTAGTCAAGGAATAGCCAAAAGTCAGGATACCAGAGATCAGTAGAGTGACACAGGAATAAGCCGGGTCAGGATACCAGAAAGGAGAAATGTCAAGATACAAGCCGAGTCAGGGAATCAGAGAACAGAGAAAAATTAAAAGCCAAGCCAAGTCAAAACACAAATAAACCTAGCAGTCACAAAGAATATCAAGTAGCACTAAGGGGAACACAAGGAACCACAATAGGGCAATGAACAAAGCAAAAGCCGCCTTTTTTATAAGGGAGCGTCTTTTTCTTTAAGGCCATGCCCCCAAAACGTTCTAGACCGGTAAAGATGATGCAGGACCGTATCATCGACGTCATGACGTTGTTGCAAAAACGTGATTCCAGCGTCCAGCGTGAGACATGCCAAACATGCTGCGAGAGGAGCCGGCTTCGGGTATGGAACAACGTGGGCGCGATGAAGAGAGGTAAGAGATCGCGACAGTAAGATATTCAAAACTAGGCAGCAATGACTTCCACCAGGACCTCAAGAGTTTGTCAGAAGCTGACTACATAGCTGTAGCGGAGCCCTAGTCCTGACCAGGACTTTCCTGTGCTGGATCACCAAGAGTAGAAATCAGGAACAAGATACTGCCAAGTAAATAGCCCACCTCCTCCCCAGTGACTTTACGACACACAGTTCTGGGAGTACAACTGACTTTATTCTGCCACACACGACTTTTATGCACTGGCCCCTAGCATGGGGTTTTCACATCAAGAATACAGGGGTTTCTTCCCAAGAGCCTTTGTGTTTGAGAGATAATTGAGCTCAAATTAGGATAACTCAATTATCTCTCAAATACAGAAACTTACATACATATTTTAAAATACCCCAAAAATACAGATACCCCACAAAATCATATCCCCTAATAGCCCTGATCTGAGCGCACAACATATCCAAAAAGGGCTCAGATCGGTTTGGTAGAACAAAATTACTGTTCGAATAAAGTTTAGCACAAGACAGTTCCAGAGGATTGGGCAGGATGGCTGGTCGGCGTTTGGGGTTCCTGTGCAAACACCGACAAACGCTAGTTACTTTTGATTTTATGTTAAAAGAAGTGAAACAGAAGACCCCTTTGCTATGATCAAGCATTTATTGAGGGGAGTGGCCACAACGAGCTCATAAGCTTTTACAGTCAGAGCTAACTTATTAGTTCCATTATATGTGAGTGCTCAATTTTAGGATTATTTCAATATTAGCTGTTCATTTTTAAAACATGTATATCAGTTGGCTATTGACTGCACTATATATAGATTTTGGTTGTATATTAACTGGACTATAAATAGAGAAGGGTCAGCTCATTACTATGGCACTATTGATGATTTGACAAACTTATAACGCTCTACTTCAAGGTTGGTGTGACTTAATTAATTGTGTGCTTTTGGGTGAGTTTACACACGAAGTGTGGCAGCAGTTAAAATGAAATATTCACTTACATTTTACTGTAATCATTTTTCATGTAATAACACTTTACAAATTTGCATGCTTATATTTCATTTGTCTGTCATGTGATTTGCATGTTTTCAAATCCCATATTGATTAGCTGCCCTTGGATTAAGAGAACAGTATGGACTAGCATGTCATGACACATGTGAATCAAGGGGCCTCACTATCAGTCCATCACTGGTATATACATGTAACAGGCTGCCTGAAACTGATTGGAGTCAGAATCCTAAGTTGCATCTTTAGGCTACTATACGTAAATCTGTCCTTGCCCCTTTTACTGATATGCTGAGTGAGGAGTTAGAGAGACTGGAACATACAGTGTATTCCTCTCTCTCTCTCCCAAGCCCTTTGTTTGCCATATTACTAATTGACGAAAAACAAAAGTAATTATGTAAGCGGTGCTTCCATCAATTTCATGTAGCGTAAGATATGTCTAAGAAAGTCTATGCTGGTGATTTGCATTGCACTGCCATTAGAATGGTCAAAATGACCATTCTATCTATGGAATACCATAACTACTGTAGAACAAAACTTAAATAAAGAAAATAATATGATATAAATGAGTCATATCATATAAAAGATATACAGACATTTGTGCTCATGAGTGTGCATACCCTAGGAGAATTAGTAATAAATGTACCATTTTTAAAGAAAACAGAGTGGGCAGGCAAAACGCATATCTTTTATTTCTTATGGGATTCATATTCAACTGTGGGTTAAAACAGAATAGCACAATCATAAAACAAGACATGGCAGCAAAGAAAAAAGTAAAATGACTCCTGTTCAAAAGTCTGCATACCCATAGTTCTTAATACGATGTATTGCCCCCTTTAGCATTAATGACAGTGTGCAGTCTTTTGTAATAGTTGTCTATGAGGCCCCTGATTCTTGCAGGTGGTATAGCTGCCCATTTGTCTTGGCAAAATGCCTCCAGGTCATGCAATGTCTTTGGTCGTCTTGCAAGAACCGCAAGTTTGAGATCTCCTCAGAGTGGCTTGATAATATTAAGGTCAGGAGACTATGATAGCCATTCCAGAACCTTCACCTTTTTCTGATGTAACCACTGGAAGGTCAACTTGGCCTTGTGCTTAGGGTCATTGTCATGCTGGAAAGTCTAAGAGAGTCCCATGCGCAGCCTTTGTGGAGAAGAATGCAAATTGTCTGCCAGTATTTTCTGATAACGTGCTGCATTCATCTTGCCATCAAATTTCACAAGATTCCCCATGCCTTTAGAGTTCACTACCCCCAAAACATCAGTGAACCATCACCAAGCTTCATGGTGGGGATGGTATTCTCACTATAGACCTTGTTGACCCCTCTCCAAACATAGCATTTATGGTTGTGACCATAAAGCTCTATTTTGGTCTTGTTGCTCCAAATTACAATGTGGCAGAAGCTATCAGGCAAGTCAAGGTGTTGTTGGGCATATTGTAATTGGGCTTTTTTGTGGCATTGGTGCAGTAAATGCTTCTTTCTGGCAACTTGACCATGCAGCTCATTTTATTTCAAGTATCGTCGTATTGTGCTCCATGAAACAACCACATCGTCTTTTTCAGAGCAGACTGTATTTCTCCTGAGGCTACCTGTGGGTTTTTCTTTGTATCCCAAACTGGCAGTTGTGGCTGAACTCTATCTTGGTCTACTTGACCGTGGCTTGGTATCAAGAGATCCCCGAATTTTCCACTTTTTATTTAGTGATTGAACAGTATTTACTGGCATTTTCAAGGCTTTGGATATCTTTTTATATCCTTTTCTATCTTTATAAAGTTCCCTTATTTTGTTACACAGATCTTCTGGTGGTTCTTTCATGTTCCTCATGGCACAGTATCTAACCTGCTCAGTGCATCCACGTGAGCACTAACAAAACTCATTGACTATTTATACACAGACACTAATTGCAATTTATAAAGTCACAGGTGTGGAAAATGAATCTTTAATTGCCATTTTAACCTGTGTGTGTCTGTAACAAGGCCAAACATTCAAGGATGTAAACTTTTGATCAGGGCCACGTGGGTGATTTCTGTTATCATTATGATTTAAAAAGGAGCCAAACAACTATGTGATAATAAATGGCTTCATATGATCACTATCCTTAAATAAAAAAAAATGTTTTTGCTTGATCAGTGATATTTTCAAAATCAGAAATTTCACAATTTCTGCCAGGGTATGCAATATTTTTTTAGTACAACTGTATGTTGTTGAAAAATGTATAAGGGGAAAAATAATGTCCTATAGTGGGGGAGGTTATCAGTCAGCCTGGAGTGTGTTTATGACTTTCCAGACAGGACAAGACATTTCGTGTGTCTCCGGTGATGCTAGTGGCGGCTTTGACACAAACCTTTAGGACCATCACCCACCCAGCCCTGATCTGATTTCGTACCTCCAATCTTGTATTGTAACCTCTCTCTGTCCCTGTTTCTGTTGTCTCTGTCTGTCTCGCTCTATATGCATTTCTTTTAAAACCAATAGCACTATTTGTATAAGATTGAACAATGCAACAGTTTCTCTTTAACTGTGATAAACTTTCATTCTGACATCCTTCAAGGATTTCAATTATATTAAAACAGCAAAACGATTCTCTGGAATTGACCTTTTTTACTGTCTTAAGAGGGCATCAAAGCTTTTGAATAATAAAATGGTCATTTAAGCAGATCAATGAGTGACACACTGTAACTTTATGTTTTATATATCAAATGATTCTCTTTTTTATGACTGCGATCTTGAAAACCAGCATTCCATGTAACTGAGTTTGTAATTTTTTTTATCAACCCTCAAACAACTGTACAACCTCTTTTATTAACATCAATTTACTGTGATCCAAAACATTAGAAGAAACTGATAAACAGCAATTTAATGATAGAGTAGAGAGAGCCTAATTTTAGTCAAAGGATCAGTGTATATTCATTAAATGTGCCCTAGATACAGGGCTCACAGTGTATTCATGTTCTGGGACTCCTTCTATGCTAAATAAAGCTATTTGAAATAGACCTGTCAGTTTGTAGAGTGATACTTTTAAATGAATTAATAAAATTAAATTAGTAAGCTGTATTAGAAAATATTTTTGCCAACACCAAATAGTTATCATAATTATTGCTCACCTTTTTTTTTAAAGAAAATTGAGTAACTGAACATCAAAAAACAAAAACTAAAAACAATAATTTTTTGAATGCATGTAACAGTGCAAAATGAGCAATAAGGGAATGATCCATTCTAAACCCCCCAGAGTTTATAAGGCACTCAGGCAAGAATATCATTTTTTTTAAGCTTTAGTATCTTTGTGCCTCTGGAACACTTTTAGGACTGTTCCAATAAATCAAATCGCACTCCAGTACTCTTCATTCTAAGGTTGGGTACCACTTGGGTGAGTGTTTACATAAATATCTAGTTTCTCAGGAAGTCTCAGCATTCATTTTCCATTTTATGTTTCAAAGAAGCTTTATTTGCGCCGTCGAAACAATTACAGCAGTGTAGTAGGGTAAATAAGTAACACGCAAGACACGCAGGTTCTACACATAAACGTTCAACAATGTTACAAAGCCAAATACAGAGTGACTTTGTTATTAAACTAATAGAAAGCAGTACGTAGAGCGTGCAGAAAGTGCAACCATGTAGCCCTTCTGGATCGGATGTAATGTGTGCTACGTACACAATCAATTAAAAACAGGGGGGACTATAAGCAGTAGTTGAGACACGCAGGTCTCATGTATAATCACTCGATCCTATAACGTGACATGGTGAAGTCAAGCAGCATTATCATATAGGCGGAGGAAAAATAGTAGCTTGTGTATGCTTAAATGTAAATTGGTTAGCTGTTCCGATGCTGGTGTGGAAGGGTGCTAACCCTTTAGGATTAGCTAAGTGTGGAGCCCGCTTGAGGCATATAGTGCTGGTGTTCCGCATACTACAGGGTGGAGCCTTAGAGGTTACATAGTTACATAGCTGAAAAGAGACTTGCGTCTATCAAGTTCGGCCTACCTCACATTTGTTTTTTGCTGTTGATCCAAAAGAAGGCAAAAAAACCCAGTTTAAAGCACAATTTTGCAACAAGCTAGGAAAAAAATTCCTTCTTGACCCCAGAATGGCAGTCAGATTTATCCTTGGATTTATCCTTGGATCAAGCAGTTATTACCCTACAAGCAGGTATGAGTGGTCAGATCCTATCATGTGTATCTGAGGGTCAGCCATATAGGGCAATGGGGAACCAAGAGTCAGAACATTGTTGGTAGTTTGAGGAAGGGAGTCACGAATCTTGGGATTGAGGATACCGAGTACTTCTAGCAATAGTGTGTGTGTAGGCATGTTTTACCCCTCGCAGTTCTTAGTGAACACATCATACAATAAAGGTGGGTGTCTCGGGTTAAGGTGACGATTACAAGTATCTTAATAATGGCATCGCGTTAGATGATGTTGCCTAGGATCTGGCAATATATATATATATACAGGGTACAATGGAAAAGGAGTCAGAAGAAAACGGGTGATAGTACAGGTAAAGGTGTAGCAAGGAGAAGATTCCAGGGGAACCGGGTTCACCATGGGGTAAAGCCCCTATTCAAGACCCCGCAGGCCAGCCCCAGTGCCCCCAGGGCGCGAGGCATCTGACCTTAATATTAGATTTTAGCTCCGTCTTTTATCCTCACTTTTACCGTAGCCTTATTATACTCAGATTTTCACTAGTTACTTCCAGCACCATGAATTCAAATGTCAGCAGGATCAGCATCTGGGTTTTGAAGCTCTGCAGAAGCCGGGTGATATTTACCCAGCTTTAGAGCAGACCCAGCACGCGGCAGGACCCAGGAAAACGGTTGTAAAACAGTTTGCCTCATTACCAGGTAATGGAGTCAATGTGCTCCTCACATCAGGCTGAGACTATGTGATGCTAGGAGTAACCCTTTAATTCTCTTTTTAATTTTGCTTTAAAAGGACACTCTAGACCCGTTAAAGCACTTTAGCTTTCTTTATGTGTGAAGAGTGTGTCATCTTTTTTTCATTTTACAAATTGTGCAAATTTAAATAAAAATTGGCACTTTTATAAATGAACCTAGTTGCACCCCCTTTGGTTGTCAATCAGACAACAGGTCCTGTTACTTCCTGGTTTGGTTAGCTCAGCGGAGCTAAACTTAAGAGACAGCAATTTCCGCAATGCAAAGACTTCTCATTGAGTTGCATGAGGAAGTCTGTGATTGGACAGACACAGAAAGTCTGGGTGGGGTTAGAAGGGGAGGGCTTGGAAAGGCTGCTAACAAGGGACAACATTTAACCGCTCTGAAAACCTAAACATACCCTTTCCTTAGTCACACATTTAAGCACTCAGAGTTTAAACCTAAAAAAACCTTCACCTTAAAGGGACACTATAGTCACCAGAACCACTACAGCTTAATGTAGTGGTTCTGGTGTCTTTAGCCTGTCCCATCATGTTTTTCAATGTTATCGCTGCACTGTGTTACATTGCTGCCTAGTAACACTTCTAGGTTCAGTCACTCAGACAGCCATTAGAAATGCTTCCCATTTCAGTGCTACACGTGAGCTTCTCTGCAGAATGCCCCCCTATAGAGATGCATTGATTTATTGTATCTATATGAGGAGATGCTGATGCTGGTGTAGAGAGGTGAATACATTCACAATACTCACAGATTAAAGCACAATAGATTTCAAACAAAGTATGCACGTACATATAGACATATGTAGTTATCAACATAGGCGTGCGCACGGGCACACCCTAATCCCCGCGACACGCCTATGTATTGAGACCGGCAGGGGAGATCTCAGGATCTCCCCTGTCGGCTCATGCAGAGCCGGCGCTATCCGAGCGCTGGCTCTGCTCTCAGCCTCCCTCCCCACTGCAGCAGGGAGGGAAGCAGGAGAGGGCCCGGGGAGCTCAACCAGCAGCTCCGCCGGGTTCCTCTCGCGAGGTTGGAGCGATGCCGCGGCAACGCTCAGATCTCGCGAGAGTGAATTCTAGCACCACAGGGGCTAGAGTTCACTCTCCACTGGACCACCAGGGAAAGCAACAGCACGATCCCCCCTCCCTACATAAGGTAAAAAGGGAGGGGGGATATTAAGTAATGTACAATCACCCACACACATACAGCACACAGCGCACACACACATACAGCACACACACAGCACATTCACACATACAGCACACACATACAGCACACACACACATACAGCACTCACACACACAGCACAGAAACTGCACCTTCACACACACAGCACACTAACAGGACCCTAACAAGCACACACACTCACACACAAACAGCACCCTCACACACACACACACACACACACAGCACCATTACACACACAACACCCTCAAACCAACCTCATGCAGCACACACACAGCAGTGTATGTATGTATGTGTGCGTGTATGTATGTATATGTATATACACACACACACACACATACATATACACGTGGCGTGTGTTTGTGCTTTAGGGTGCACACCCTAATGCAAGTGGCGTACATACCAGGGTCGCAGGGGTTGCGGCTGCGACCGGGCCCGGCCGCCCCTGCGACCCGGTATGTACCCACAGGGCCAGCCTCTTCCCCTGTGGGGCCCAGGAGCCGACCACCCCAGGGCCCCCCGAGGCTGGCCCTGCTGTCACCCGGAAGGCGGGTGGCCGGTCGGGCAGGCGGGCGCGCGAGGGAGCACTCAGTGCTTCCTCTTCAGCTCCCTCGCGCACCGCACTGATACCGGAGCCGGAAGATGACGTCATCTTCCGGCGCCGGCATCCCTACCAGCAGCACCAATGGACCCCAGGGAATCCCCCCAGCACTCCAAAAGGTAAGGAGGCTGGGGGGATTAAATTTAAAATAAATAAAAAAGTTAGTGTTAGTGTTTGAGTGTGTGTGAGTGCTAGTGTTAGAGTGAGTGTTAGTGTGTGTGTCTGCTAGTGAGTGTTAGTGTGAGTGTTAGTGAGTACTAGTGTGTGTGTCTGCTAGTGAGTGTTAGAGTGAGTGTTAGTGTGTGTGAGTGTTAGTGTGTGTGAGTGTTAGAGTGAGTGTTAGTGTGTGTGTCTGCTAGTGAGTGTTAGTGTGAGTGTTAGTGAGTGCTAGTGTGTGTGTCTGCTAGTGAGTGTTAGAGTGAGTGTTAGTGTGTGTGAGTGTTAGTGTTAGAGTGAGTGTTAGTGTGTGTGTCTGCTAGTGAGTGTTAGTGTGAGTGTTAGTGAGTGCTAGTGTGTGTGTCTGCTAGTGAGTGTTAGAGTGAGTGTTAGTGTGTGTGAGTGTTAGTGTTAGAGTGAGTGTTAGTGTGTGTGTCTGCTAGTGAGTGTTAGTGTGAGTGTTAGTGTGTGTGAGTGTGTGTGTGTGAGTGTTAGTGTG
>OW240923.1:30273633-30319541 GCA_933207985.1 Pelobates cultripes | reverse complement strand
AATATCCTATGTCCCCCCTCCCTTCTTACCTTTACTGGGGAGGAGGGGGGACATATTTCGATCCCTGGTGGTCCCAGTGGGATTCCCTGGTGGTCCAGTGTTGAGAGTGAACTCCAGCCCGCGCTCCCGGGCTAGAGTTCACTCTCGCGAGATTTGGAGCGTTGCCGTGGTAACCGCGGCAACGCTCCAAATCTCGAGCGAGGAGGACCCGGAGGAGCTGCAGACTGAGCTCCCGGGTCCTCTCTCTCACTCCCTCCCTCTGCCGCCGGCTGTCAGCACAGTGTCTGCGGACCGGGGAGGGAGATCTCTGATCTTCCTCCCCGGTCCGCAGGAACATTGCACGGCTGGCAGGGAAGGGAGACCGGCGGATTTCTCGGGGGGGGGGCAATTGCCCCGTTGCCCCCCCCCTGGATCCGCCAATGCGGTCGCAGGGGTCGCAGCCCTGTAACCCCTGTGACCAGGTGCCCACCGCCATGTGTTGCGGCCCGGCCCGGGGGGTGGGGGGGCCCACGGATCAATTTTCACACCGGGGCCCCATGGGTCATGTGTACGCCACTGCCTAATGCAATAGGCTGCGCACGCCTATGGTCATCAATACCTGAATACCAGTATATGCTGTTATGCCTGCAATGTCCAGTTAATAAAAATAATCAAACTAATAGTATCTGCCGTTTATTAATTCATTTCAATTATTGGGGGTGTGGGGGGAGGCAGGCAGGATGCACCATAGAATTTTGTACCTACAGGCACCTGACATGTAAATTCATTTTGCAATAGTTTTTCCTCTTACCTGGGTCTCGCCAGGCTCCTGATAGCCTTGTGGGCAGGTTTATGAAATTCAGCCTTTGTTAAGTGCATACGCTTGATGCCGATCCTGCTGTCGTTCATTGGCTGAGAGCATCACAGAAATATGCAGAGAATTGATATTAATCAGCCTGGAGCTCTAGTTTCGGGCTGGCTAATGAAGCCGCAAATGACGCTGCAGGAGTTGGAGGTACAACTCAGGCAGAAAAGGGGTTAATCTTCCTATATACAGCATACAGACTCCAGGCACCATGACCACTTCAAATCACTTAAGTAGTCATGGTGCTTGGAGTAATGCTTTAGCATAAAACCTGGAGCTGTGACTATAGACTAATAGCATCATAACCTCTATAGCTGTAGTAGTTATGGTGTTTGATGTGTTTGTTTAATTTATCTGCATGTTAAGGGTGCACTTTGTAATGCAAATGAAATATCCATTAAAAATAAATGCATAGGTGTGATTTAGAATCAATTCATTCTGAAAAATTATTTTCTCTTTAAAATGTTTTTTTTTCTAGCTGACTTGCTTTGACTGAAGGAAATAAACAGTTATATAAACAGTACAGGTAGCATAAGGCTGCTCCTCCTGGGGATTGGACATTGCATGTAAAAACTGTGGATGGAAGAAAGAATGCAGAAACAAAGGAAAACTGGAATTCTAAAAACCTGCAGCGGCGCTGTCAACCCCCCTGCCCCCTCAAAAATGTATTGTTTAGATGGACTCTTTATGAAACATTTATATAGACTGTTTCGGAATTTCACTGAAATAAAAGACTGTTTTGTTCCTGTATTTTTCCTACTCCTGACACTTCTGGACACTGGGTGGAGCTACCGCTGTCTAGAAGTGTCAATCCCCCAGCTGTCACCAGTGATGGCTGCAGGGAATTGGCTTTATCGTAGAAACATAGAATATGACGGCAGATAAGAACCATTCGGCCCATCTAGTCTGCCCAATATTCTAAATACTTTCATGAGTCCCTGGCCTTATCTTATAGTTAGGATAGCCTTATGCCTATCCCACGCATGCTTAAACTTCTTTACTGTGTTAACCTCTACCACTTCAGCTGGAAGGCTATTCCATGCATCCACTACCCTCTCTGTGAAATAATACTTCCTGATATTATTTTTAAACCTTTTCCCCTCTAATTTAATTAGAAAGCAGTAGGTAGAGCATGCAGAAAGTGCAACCATGTAGTCCTTCTGGAACGGATGTAATGTGTGCTCAGGGGTGGGGGCCACGAAGGGGGGACCCTTTTTTTTTTTTAACAGTAAGTAGCCACAGGCTGCTCACTGTTTAATAGACATGCCCCTGCACGCGGTATAGCGAGTAGGGGCAAATTTACTAATACTTAGTAATTTTTACTTAGTATTAGTAAATTTGGCTGAAAGACCAATTTAGGTATTTCTGCCTTTTGGTAGATAACTCCCTAATACCGTGGGAATTAGGGAGTTATCTACCAAGCGGCTGCAAGAGAAGTCCCGAAATGCTGGAGTTCCGAAGTGCCGAAGTGGCGAAGTGGGCGAAGTGCCGAAGTTCCGAAGTGGCCGAAGTGCCGAATGCCGAATATATTTTCCCCATGCACATGCCTATCCAATTCCTCTTCCTGCTTTGCTCGCTTAACAATATTACAAATACGTCTCCTGTCTCTGTGAGTAGTAGCTACAGGAAGACATCTCACAAGACCACTACTGTCCAGCTCCATACCTCTTATGATAGAATCTCCGAACAACAACTGCTTTCTATCACCATATCCTTTTTGCCATTGGCTGCAGTCTTGCACAACTTTGACATAGAGGATGGTGGTTCCACATACTTGGTGCCTGAGCCTATCTCCATAACACCACTACCCTCAGGGCCCGAGCCTGTCTCCATAATACCACTACACTCGTTGCCTGAGAATGTCTCCACAACACCACAACTCTCGGTGCCTGAGCCTGTCTCCACAACACCATTACACTCAGTGCCTGAGCCTGTCTCCAGTCTCCATAACACCACCACACTTGGTGCGTTAGTGTCAGGATTACTGTTTGATCCAGCACGTAGAACTGTACAGCACGGATGACAAATAAGTAACGTATTACCGGTCCTTAGAATGGCCGGATTTAACGTACAAAGAATAGTCAAAAATACTAGCCGAGGTCAGGGAACACAGAAAGGGACACAGCGATGAGGAAAGCCAGGAGTCAGGATACAGAATATAGAGAAGTCAATAAACAAAGCCAAAGTCAAAAACCAGGTAGAAAACTATAAACAGGAACGCGCTCTCAGACAACCACAAGGGAAACCACGACAGGGCACTGAGCAGGCTGAGAGCTGGGCCTAAATACCCCTCCTTTAGTTCTGATAGGCTGTAACCGGCCTTTGACCCCAAAGTCAGTTACCAGGTTTCATTTGCATAATTGCTGCTCAGCATTAACCCTTCTGTGGATTAGTTTGCTGCTCGGCACAACTTTTCCTGTGTGGACAGTAAATGTCATTAACCACTTTTCTATAAGCGGATGAATACATGACACCAGGTTTCATTTGCACAATTACTGCTCAGCATTAAACCTTCTGTGGATTAGGTTGCTGCTCGGCACAACTTTTCCTGTGTGGACAGTAAATGTCATTAACCACATTTCTATAAGCGGATGAATACGTGACATTACCCCCCACCTGAAGAACGTCCACCGGGCGGACAGGACCAGGCTTGAGAGGAAATTTAGCGTGAAAAGCGCGGATCTTACGGCCAGCATGCAGGTCAGGAGCCGAAACCCAAGAACGATCAGCAGGACCGTAACCTTTCCAAACAACCAAGTACTGTAAAGTGCCCCGAGAAAACCTAGAATCCAAGATAGAAGATACCTCATACTCTTCCTGACCACCCACCACCACCGGAGGGGGAGGAACACAAGGAACAGTATATCTATTGCAGACAAGAGGTTTGAGTAAGGACACATGGAAAGTGTTGGGAATCCCTAAAGATGCAGGAAGAGCCAGAGAGTAAGACACTGGATTGATCCTACGAAGCACTCTATAGGGACCAAGGAATCTGGGGGCAAACTTCATGCTAGGGACCTAAAGCTTGATGTTGCGAGATGACAACCAAACCCGGTCCCCCACTTGGTACACCGGGTTGGCACTCCTACGCTTATCAGCAAAATGTTTGAAGCGTTCAGCAGCAGCCCCTAGAGCAGTTTGAACCTTAACCAAGGTATCCCGAATGGAGGCCAGACGCTCATCCAGAGCAGGAATGGCAGTATCAGAAAATACCGCAGGGAGAACCGTAGGATACCTACCATTATTGACAAAAAATGGACTGTGCCCAGAGGAGTCATGAACAGCATTGTTTCTAGCGAACTCGGCCCACGGGAGTAGTTCGGACCAATTGTCTTGTGTGCTATTAATAAAACAACGCAAATAAACTTCTAATGACTGGTTAGCCCTCTCAGCTGTACCATTGGTCTGTGGATGGTAGGAGGAGGAGAAGGAAAGATCAATCCCCAATTGTTTACTGAACGCCCTCCGGAACCTGGACACAAACTGAGAGCCCCTATCAGACACAATATTGTGGGGGATGCCATGCAAACAGACAATTTCACGTATGAAAATTAGGACCAAATCTTGCGAAGATGGCAACTTCTTGAGAGGAATGAAGTGAGCCATCTTAGAAAATGAGAATAGTAGTGAACCCAGCAGAGCTAGGAAGCTCAACAATAAAGTCCATGGATAAGTGGGACCATGGAATCTCAGGAACAGGAAGAGGCTGCAACAGGCCACAAGGAAGTGCATGAGTCACCTTAGAAACTGCACACACAGAACATGCCTGCACATACTCATTTACATCTTTCCTGAGTGAATCCCACCAAAATGATCTAGTGATCGCGGCAGTGGACTTATTGATGTCCGGGTGTCCAGCAGTTATATTGTCATGGAACACTTTCATGATATTAACCCTTTCACATAGGGGAACGAACAGTTTATCACACGGTTTACCACTGGGCACCTGAGGCTGGGCCTCCAGTATGGTGCCAAGCAGTGGAGAAGACAGTGAGAGGACAGTAGTAGCAATAATACACTCTGGTGGAATAATAGGAGATGTCACCTGTTCCGGAGCTGACTCATTATCAAATTGCCTGGACAAGGCATCAGCCTTGGTATTTTTAGAACCAGGTCTATAAGTAATGAGAAAGTTAAAACGTGAAAGGAACAGTGACCATCCCTATATATGCCAGATTTGTGTGGTCGGTTATGATCAACAGGGGGTCCTTGGAACCCTCCAAAAGATGTCGCCACTCCTTGAGGGCAAGAATAATGGCCAACAGTTCTCTATTGCCAATATCGTAGTTGCGCTCAGCAGGAGACATCTTTCTGGAGAAGTAGCCACAAGGATGCAATTTGTGATTGGGGCTATTACAGAAGAAAATCCCTTGATGAATCTTCTGTAATAGTTGGCAAAACCAATAAACCTTTGAATGGCTTTTAAACCAGAGGGTAATGGCCAGTGTAGTACAGCCTCTAGTTTTTTAGGATCCATTTGAAATCCCGATGCAGAGATGTTGTAACCCAAAAAGTGGACTTCAGGCTGGTCAAATATGCACTTTTCTAATTTACAATAAAGTTTATTTTTCAACAACGTCTGCAGAACCTGTTTCACATGGGAGTGGTGAGTTTGAAGATCAGAGGAATACACCAAAATATCGTCCAAATAAACCAAGACAAATGAGTAAATGAATTCCCTGAGTACATCATTTATAAAGTCTTGGAATACGGCCGGGGCGTTGCATAACCCAAATGGCATTACCAGATATTCATAGTGTCCACTACGGGTATTAAATGCAGTCTTCCACTCATGATTCTCTTTAATTCTAACCAAAATTGTAAGCGCTCCTAAGGTCAAGCTTAGTAAATACTTTAGCTCCCTGAAGTCTATCGAACAATTCGGAAATGAGTGGGATAGGGTATGCATTTTTTACAGTGATTTTATTAAGTGCCCTGTAGTCTATGCAAGGGCGTAACTCACCACCCTTTTTCTCAACAAAAAAGAATCCTGCACCAGCTGGTGAGGATGACTTTCTTATGTGCCCTTTGCTCAAGGATTCTTTGATGTATTCCTCCATTATTTTACTCTCCTGGGGAGATAAGGCATAAACTGCCCCCTTAGGTGGCATAGCGCCTGGAAACAGGTTAATGGCACAGTCATATGCTCTGTGGGGAGGCAATACATCGGACTGAGCCTTGTTAAACACCTCCTGAAGTTCTCGGTATTGTATGGGAACTCCAGGAGTTTGGGGAGTGGTAGTGGGAAGGTCAATAGTATCCAATCTCTTTAGTACTGGTTTTATACATCTCCCCATACACTCTTTACCCCATTCTACTATCTCCCCATTAGCCCAGTCAATATAGGGATTGTGCTTACTCAGCCACGGAAACCCTAATATGAGATCGTAATAGGGACAGTTTGGTGGGTTATAAGCGGTTGTGTGAGTGGTCTACCATCAATAGCCTCTACAGCTAGCGGCGTAGGTCTCTCCCTGACCGGTATCTCATTACCCCTAATAAACTGGACATCAATAAAATTTCCAGCAGCACCTGAGTCCATTAGGGCACTGCAAGAAAACTTCTTGTTATCAAGGGAAATAGATACCTCAAGGAGGAATCTACTTTTGTTTTTGTTAGAGGACAACTCCATCACACCTAAGATCTGTCCCCTTAAGGTTCTTAGGTGCGGAAGTTTTCCGGACGCACTGGACAATTAGTTATCATATGTCCCTTTCTACCGCAATATAGGCATAACCCCTCCCTTCTCCTATACTGTTTTTTGGCCTCTGACAGTCTAGTGACCCCCAACTGCATAGGTTCGGGTTCGGACTGTACAGGGAGGTTAGACAAAACAGGTTTAGAGAATTGAGGTGCTAGGGACATAGCCGTACGTCTGGTCTTGCTTCTGGTGACTTCTCTGAGTCTTAACCTATTATCAATATGCATGACAAACGTAATAAATTCGTTAAGACTCTTAGGTAATTCTTTAGCGGCTATCTCATCTAGTATAGTCTCTGAGAGACCCTTTTTGGATGCTGAGATTAACCCATTGTTAGTCCAGTCTACCTCGGAAGCTAAGGTACGGAATTCAATAGCATAATCCGAGATAGAACGGTTACCTTGTCTGATGTGCATTAGGGCAGTGGAGGCGTCATCCTCTCTACACAATGGCTCAAACATGAGCTTGAATTCGGCAAGGAATTCCTGGTAATTATGAGCTATGCTCCGATTACTCTCCCACAACGGATTAGCCGAGGCAAGGGCCTTGCCCTTTAATTGATTCATTAGATAACCAATTCTTGCTCTGTCCGTGGGGAATGACCCTGGTGAGGCCTCAAAATGGTACTCCACCTGATTAAGAAAACCCTTGCATTCCTGGATATTGCCATCAAACTGTAGGGATGGTGATAAGGAGATGCTAGGAGTCCTATTAACAGTGGGTGGAGGTACACAGGGTAGAGGTGCTATAGGAGGAGACGCTGCAGGCTGCAGATGCTCCGCTCTAGTGAGAAGCGTACTTAAAGCCTGAGTGAATTGATCCATGCGGTGATCATTCTCCTCTAATTTCCTCTCGCAAGCAGCTATGTGCTGACACAGTTCTACAGGATCTATGGCCATGTTGTAATGTCAGGATTACTGTTTGATCCAGCACGTAGAACTGTACAGCACGGATGACAAATAAGTAACGTATTACCGGTCCTTAGAATGGCCGGATTTAACGTACAAAGAATAGTCAAAAATACTAGCCGAGGTCAGGGAACACAGAAAGGGACACAGCGATGAGGAAAGCCAGGAGTCAGGATACCAGAACATAGAGAAGTCAATAAACAAAGCCAAAGTCAAAAACCAGGTAGAAAACTATAAACAGGAACGCGCTCTCAGACAACCACAGGGGAAACCACGACAGGGCACTGAGCAGGCTGAGAACTGGGCCTAAATACCCCTCCTTTAGTTCTGATAGGCTGTAACCGGCCTTTGACCCCAAAGTCAGTTACCAGGTTTCATTTGCATAATGGCTGCTCAGCATTAACCCTTCTGTGGATTAGGTTGCTGCTCGGCACAACTTTTCCTGTGTGGACAGTAAATGTCATTAACCACATTTCTATAAGCGGATGAATACGTGACACTTAGCCTGGCTCCATAACACAACTACACTCTGAAAGTGCTAAAAAAAGGAATTATGTAGAGCAACAGACTGTGCAATATGCCTTTCATCCACAACTCCACCACAGTCTAACAGATCCTACAGTAATCCATCTGCCATTCCTAGGATGTCTCTGCGGCATTGGCTTTGCAACAGTTCCAGCCTGAGTTTATTTAACAGATAATTTACAAATCTCAGACTTCAAAAATACAAACTCCTGCCACAATATAGAGAACTGTCTACAGATTAGACAGCATCCAAATCTCCAAAAAGTGGAACGTGAAACAGATGCATTACAACTATTACAATGAACTAAGTCTTCTATTTTACAGCGGTGAGTAATTTAAATCAAACAAATCTTGTTTTTTTGTTATCCTCCTGTTTACCTCAGATTACCTCCAGTTTCTCTCCAGAATATCTCAAAGCACTTAGAAGCAGCAACCAAGCTATATGGAGGATACTTGGGATCCTCCACAGACCTCAATGCTGTACTCTCGTGAATGCTCGAGAGTCAGCAGTGATGTCGGCTCCTGGCACTGTAATGCCACGAGCTGAAGAGGACTTACAGGGTAAAGATGGTAGCACCCACGAGGGACAGGTTCTTGTAAGTAATTCTCACCTTTTCCTGCCTCCTCTGGCCACCAGACCCCCAGTGGTGATGTCATCATCTGGGTCTTTGCAAATTTTGCTGCTTTAAGCTGCTTTCATATTGAGATCAGGAGTCTTAAAGGCCATATATAGCATGGGAAACATTTACATCACCACTGAGTTCTTAACAAACCCTCCTCCTGCGAATCACACCAGTGAAGTTGAATTTAAAGGAACACTCCAAACACTATAGCAAGCTGCCATGTTGGTTATATTATAGCCACTGCTAGCACACAAGTGCAAGTTTAAATGGTTTCTCCAAGCACCATGAGCATTGCAGTGATTTGAAGTGATCATGGTCCCTGGAGTCTGTATGCTTGGTGTTTCGCTATGAAATAATGCTGTAGCGGAGCGTTAGTTCAACATAGACTTTCTCCGCTGGTATTCCAAGAGTTGCTCAGGATCAAGTCAGATATCACAGGAAATTAGGCATGTGCATGGGAACATTTTTCAGTTCGGCATTCCGAAATTCGGGACTTCGACACTTCGACAATTTCGGAACTTCGGGACCTCGGCAATTCGGCACTTCGACTTGGTCTTTCAGCCAAATTTACTAATACTAAGTAAAAATTACTTAGTATTAGTAAATTGTGTCCCTACTCGCTATACCGCGAGTAGGTGCATGTCTTATAAACAGTAAGCAGCCAGTGGCTGCCCTAAAGGCCCTAAAGTAAAATAATGGGGGGGACCTACTGTCCTTCCCCCAGGCCCCCACCCCTGAGCGGTGGGTGGGGGCCTTAAATTAGAATGAGGGGAGGTGTCCCCAAACTGGCCCTGTGTAATCTTAATCAAGCTCTTAGGATTCAATTAAATATTTGCTGAGACACACAATGTGAGTACTACTGAAAAGCAATTATGATAATAAAAAATAATACATTTTTATAATGCTCTTTCAGAAAAAGACACACACACACACACAGTAGGAATGTAGAACAGTCTGTCCATATCCCATGCTTGTTATGTGAAAGGGCTACTTCAGCATCACACTGCCAAAACAAGACCATTTTCCTATTTTCTACATAACATCTTTTAAATATTATTCTTTTAATTAAACTAATTCATGGTTTAATTAATCTTTGCAGTACTAATAAGGGACATTTATTGTATTTAGTGTGGGTGAGGACTATTTCAGGAATCCTCTTCTTTGTGAAACCTGATAAAGCATGAAAAAAAGAGTGTTGAACTATAGGCATCTGGGGTATTAGACTTGCCATTTTACGTGGTTTTATCACGTAACACAACTTGCGCACCGTGCACAATTTTCTTCTGTGTTTTATTTTTTCCACATATACGAAGAAGATCTGCACTTCACATATTTCCTAGAGTGGGGATCAGGCAACTTTAATCTGTACTATAGGAGCCAGTATAGGAGGCTCCTTAATATGTGAGTTTAACATATTACACCAAATTAATTTTATAATATTGAGTGTGACATATCACACTATATTATTCTATCGGTTCTATTCTAAATGTCCAACAAAAATACCCATCATCATAAGGACTGCCTGCTGTATCACTATTACACCATATCCTTGGGTGGGGATCATTTTGCCCAAGCACTCACGTTGAATTGAAGCTCCAGAAAAGTGTAAATGTACATCTTACTTATTTTACTTCCTCCAAGAACATAAAGATATGCTACACTATTTGTTCCTGTTTTTTGTTGCATGTATACTCCAAGAAATCTTAAAGCGCCACACCAACCTCCTTGCTACACCTGACTTTACCGAATAAGAGAAACATCGTATTTGGGTGTTAGGCTGCCCCAGTGACCTGCACCAGTATCAACAAGCGCTGAATCACTTATTTTTTTCTAGTTTAAAAGCTACCAAGATAACATACTGTAACTTCCAACACATATGAAGCCTGGCTATGACGGATAGGAGCTGCTATTATCGAGTGTGTACATTATTGTGCTCGCCAGACGTTTTATAATGTTGGCTTTAAGTGCGGTATACACTGTAACCAGCGCAGTACTGAAGACTAAAAACTGGCGTAACTCGCACTCTGATATCACTACTTTCTTATAAATGCAGCTCTGTTTTAACATCAGCTATTATGAAACTTGAGATTTTTTAACTTGCTGTTTTAATGCTGACATTTTTGTAGGGATTTGAAAGTGAATCAGTGCCTGGCTCTATAAATTGTTTTGGGTTGTCTTTTTTTCAGCACAACCAGTCACAGTGGAAGCCATCCAGGAGTTACAGTTGTTGAGGGATTCAACTGCAAGGAGATGTCTCACCATCTATCTTCCTATCTCTAGAGGCTAGTGAAAGTATGCTCTGGCACAACAATCCCAGGGAATTAACTCATACATGTCATGTATATGTACATACTTGAAATCTCAAAATATTCGTTCTGTCCAAACATTTTTTTCAATCAATTAGAAGACAAAGAAAAATGTCCTCACAAAGCTACTGTATCTCACATAGAATGCAAACACACTACTGATCCCAATGTTGGACTCTGCAAAAATGAACATTATGTTCCCTATGGAACCTATACAACATAAACAAACCAGTCCTTGCAATTGATAAAGAATGCAAATTCCAATTAGGTATACAGTATTAACCCTTCTTTTTTTCAATACATTTGTGGAATAGAAATATGGTTTAAAAAACATACTGGATCTCCACAGGTTTCCACAATTGTCTTTCTCCAATTTGTCCATTGTTACAATTTCCATCATTTTAGCTTTTGAAGTGTGACATTTTGAAGTTGATGTTACAGAAGGCCAGCAGATTAACTCACATTAGGGATTCTATAAAAAGAAGGAAAAAAAAACGCATTAGTGAGAGTTAACCCCTTTCCAACCCGTGATATTATAAGAAACTACAATTGTGCACAGTGAGAAATTGCATTTTGGCAGATGCGTTTCTTTTTGGGAAATACATTTTTGCTGAAAACCCAAAGTTTGGTCAACTGTCTGTTCAGTTTGGCCGAATTATAATTCAGAAAGCAAAATCTGGCAAGATAACCAAAAAGACAGAAAACTGGGCTTAAAGATCTCCGTGAGATAATGAGGGGACACCGTTCAACTATACAGACAGTGTTGGCAAACAAATGTGCAAGTACTCCAGTGGCATGTCACTTTGCCCTCATTGAGATTAATGGGGATAGATCATGTCCCAGAACTGTCTAGGGGTGGCAAATATCTGAGTTTATACTGCTTTTATGTTTAGATTTCCCCCATGCTGATACATGCTTGGACCTGGGTTAGTAGGAGTTAAAGGACCACTATAGTGCCAGGAAAACATACTCGTTTTCCTGGCACTATAGTGCCCTGAGGGTGCCCCCACCCTCAGGGTCCCCCTCCCGCCCGGCTCTGGAAAGGGGAAAGGGTTAAAAACTTACCTTTTTCCAGCGCTGGGCGGGGAGCTCTCCTCCTTCTCTCCTCCTCCGTCGGCTGAATGCGCACGCGCGGCAAGAGCTGCGCGCGCATTCAGCCGGTCGCATAGGAAAGCATTTACAATGCTTTCCTATGGACGCTTGCGTGCTCTCACTGTGAAAATCACAGTGAGAAGCACGCAAGCGCCTCTAGTGGCTGTCAATGAGACAGCCACTAGAGGAAATAGGGGAAGGCTTAACCCATTCATAAACATAGCAGTTTCTCTGAAACTGCTATGTTTATGAAAAAATGGGTTAACCCTAGCTGGACCTGGCACCCAGACCACTTCATTAAGCTGAAGTGGTCTGGGTGCCTAGAGTGGTCCTTTAACAGCTGTCTCTAAGAGTGAAACTCTGTATCTTGGTCAGTATGTGATACCACTTTGATTGTATACCGATCGCTCCGGTCCAGTATGTATCCTCTGCTTGGGGAAAACATTTTGTCATGTTTTGTATATATGTAAATAGTTGAGTTTTTTCACTTTAGGTATGTTCAATGGTTTTATTGAATACTGCATATATAATTAATTAAACACTTTAGTAATTGGTACCATATGTTATACTCACGATGCACGTGATGTAATTGAACCTCGTTAGTGTTCCTTTACCCTCCAATCAACAGTTCACAGTGTATATTTAAATGCAATGAGTCCCATTGTTAGATTGTCTTGAAAAAAGTCCCTACTGGACTGAAACATCGACACTGTGTAATCAACTTTTGAAGCTTGAATAAATGGCACATTTTTGGCAACAGTATCGAGTCCTGTGAGTCCACTTCCAACAAGGTATTTTATATTTTGAGGTCGAAGTGGCACCTAGGCAATAAACAAGACTGGGAGCAGGAGTGCGGGACCCAGCGTGAATTATATATATGTATATAAATATTAAGTATGTAATACACAAATAAAGATTTTTTTGCTACTTTTCCTTTGCCATCAATCATCTTTTTTTTTTCCTATGAATCATCTCCCTTTTTTTTCCCCACCACATGAGGAATTCAGATTATTGACACCCCTAACTTGTTTGCCATTGCGTTGTTTGGTTAGTCCGACAATCAGGTATATCGTGTCCAAATTTCAATTCAGCCTGAAAGAAATCTCAATCTCTATAAGAAACTCAAATTCCTTAAAAAAAAAAGAGGAGCTAATGCCATTCTAACCTAAGCATTGGGATTGTGAGGTGGACACTTCAGGGGATCTCATAGGTATAATGAATGAATCAAGAAGGCGTTCTCCACTAGCTCCCCAACTACCTAAACTTTGTGACGGTTGAGTAAATGATGTGAACAGAAATAATCCGGGACATTCTGCCATGCTACAATCTAATTTATTAAATTGATGAGGTAGGGCTCAATCGCAGTTGAAAACATCAGAGAACCATGCTTTGGAAACTGAGATAAAAATAACTTTAAAAAGATTTGACCATGCTATAATGAGCATGAGTGTTCTCCACAGTGAATGCTGAGTATGATAATTTGAGTTGTGCTCCACAGTGAATGCTGAGTGTGATAATGTGAGATGTGCTCCACAGTGAATGCTGAGTGTGATAATCTGAGCTGTGCTCCACAGTGAATGCTGAGTGTGATAATGTGAGCTGTGCTCCACAGTGAATGCTGAGTGTGATAATCTGAGCTGTGCTCCACAGTGAATGCTGAGTGTGATAATGTGAGCTGTGCTCCACAGTGAATGTTGAGTGTGATAATGCGAGCTGTGCTCCACAGTGAATGCTGAGTGTGATAATGTGAGCTGTGCTCCACAGTGAATGTTGAGTGTGATAATGCCAGCTGTGCTCCACAGTGAATGCTGAGTGTGATAATGCAAGCTGTGCTCCAGAGTGAATGCTGAGTGTGATAATGCGAGTTGTGCTCCACAGTGAATGCTGAGTATGATAATTTGAGTTGTGCTCCACAGTGAATGCTGAGTGTGATAATGTGAGATGTGCTCCACAGTGAATGCTGAGTGTGATAATCTGAGCTGTGCTCCACAGTGAATGCTGAGTGTGATAATGTGAGCTGTGCTCCACAGTGAATGCTGAGTGTGATAATCTGAGCTGTGCTCCACAGTGAATGCTGAGTGTGATAATGTGAGCTGTGCTCCACAGTGAATGTTGAGTGTGATAATGCGAGCTGTGCTCCACAGTGAATGCTGAGTGTGATAATGTGAGTTGTGCTCCACAGTGAATGTTGAGTGTGATAATGCCAGCTGTGCTCCACAGTGAATGCTGAGTGTGATAATGCAAGCTGTGCTCCCCAGTGAATGCTGAGTGTGATAATCTGAGCTGTGCTCCACAGTGAATGCTGAGTGTGATAATGTGAGCTGTGCTCCACAGTGAATGTTGAGTGTGATTGCGCGAGCTGTGCTCCACAGTGAATGCTGAGTGTGATAATGTGAGATGTGCTCCACAGTGAATGCTGAGTGTGATAATCTGAGCTGTGCTCCACAGTGAATGCTGAGTGTGATAATGTGAGCTGTGCTCCACAGTGAATGCTGAGTGTGATTGTGCGAGCTGTGCTCCACAGTGAATGCTGAGTGTGATTGTGCGAGCTGTGCTCCACAGTGAATGCCGAGTGTGATAATGCCAGCTGTGCTCCACAGTGAATGCTGAGTGTGATAATGTGAGCTGTGCTCCACAGTGAATGCTGAGTGTGATAATGCCAGCTGTGCTCCACAGTGAATGCTGAGTGTGATAATGTGAGCTGTGCTCCACAGTGGCTGAGTGTGATAATGTGAGCACAGTGAATGCTGAGTGTGATAATGTGAGCTGTGCTCCACAGTGAATGCTGAGTGTGATAATCTGAGCTGTGCTCCACAGTGAATGCTGAGTGTGATAATGTGAGCTGTGCTCCACAGTGAATGTTGAGTGTGATAATGCGAGCTGTGCTCCACAGTGAATGCTGAGTGTGATAATGTGAGCTGTGCTCCACAGTGAATGTTGAGTGTGATAATGCCAGCTGTGCTCCACAGTGAATGCTGAGTGTGATAATGTGAGTTGTGCTCCACAGTGAATGCTGAGTGTGATAATGTGAGTTGTGCTCCACAGTGAATGCTGAGTGTGATAATGCCAGCTGTGCTCCACAGTGAATGCTGAGTGTGATAATGTGAGCTGTGCTCCACAGTGAATGTTGAGTGTGATAATGCCAGCTGTGCTCCACAGTGAATGTTGAGTGTGATAATGTGAGCTGTGCTCCACAGTGAATGCTGAGTGTGATTGTGCGAGCTGTGCTCCACAGTGAATGCTGAGTGTGATAATGCGAGCTGTGCTCCACAGTGAATGCTGAGTGTGATAATGCGAGCTGTGCTCCACAGTGAATGCTGAGTGTGATAATGTGAGCTGTGCTCCACAGTGAATGTTGAGTGTGATAATGCCAGCTGTGCTCCACAGTGAATGCTGAGTGTGATAATGCAAGCTGTGCTCCACAGTGAATGTTGAGTGTGATAATGTGAGTTGTGCTCCACAGTGAATGCTGAGTGTTATAATGCCAGCTGTGCTCCACAGTGAATGCTGAGTATGATAATCTGAGCTGTGCTCCACAGTGAATGCTGAGTGTGATAATGTGAGCTGTGCTCCACAGTGAATGCTGAGTGTGATTGTGCGAGCTGTGCTCCACAGTGAATGCTGAGTGTGATAATGCGAGCTGTGCTCCACAGTGAATGCTGAGTGTGATAATGTGAGCTGTGCTCCACAGTGAATGTTGAGTGTGATAATGCCAGCTGTGCTCCACAGTGAATGCTGAGTGTGATAATGCCAGCTGTGCTCCACAGTGAATGTTGAGTGTGATAATGTGAGTTGTGCTCCACAGTGAATGCTGAGTGTGATAATGCGAGCTGTGCTCCACAGTGAATGCTGAGTGTGATAATGCGAGCTGTGCTCCACAGTGAATGTTGAGTGTGATAATGCCAGCTGTGCTCCACAGTGAATGCTGAGTGTGATAATGCAAGCTGTGCTCCACAGTGAATGCTGAGTGTGATAATGTGAGCTGTGCTCCACAGTGAATGCTGAGTGTGATAATGTGAGCTGTGCTCCACAGTGAATGCTGAGTGTGATTGTGCGAGCTGTGCTCCACAGTGAATGCTGAGTGTGATTGTGCGAGCTGTGCTCCACAGTGAATGTTGAGTGTGATAATGCCAGCTGTGCTCCACAGTGAATGCTGAGTGTGATAATGTGAGTTGTGCTCCACAGTGAATGCTGAGTGTGATAATGTGAGTTGTGCTCCACAGTGAATGCTGAGTGTGATTGTGCGAGCTGTGCTCCACAGTGAATGCTGAGTGTGATAATGTGAGCTGTGCTCCACAGTGAATGCTGAGTGTGATTGTGCGAGCTGTGCTCCACAGTGAATGCTGAGTGTGATTGTGCGAGCTGTGCTCCACAGTGAATGCTGAGTGTGATTGTGCGAGCTGTGCTCCACAGTGAATGCTGAGTGTGATAATGCGAGCTGTGCTCCCCAGTGAATGCTGAGTGTGATAATCTGAGCTGTGCTCCACAGTGAATGCTGAGTGTGATAATGTGAGCTGTGCTCCACAGTGAATGTTGAGTGTGATTGCGCGAGCTGTGCTCCACAGTGAATGCTGAGTGTGATAATGTGAGCTGTGCTCCACAGTGAATGCTGAGTGTGATAATCTGAGCTGTGCTCCACAGTGAATGCTGAGTGTGATAATGTGAGCTGTGCTCCACAGTGAATGCTGAGTGTGATTGTGCGAGCTGTGCTCCACAGTGAATGCTGAGTGTGATAATCTGAGCTGTGCTCCACAGTGAATGCTGAGTGTGATAATGTGAGCTGTGCTCCACAGTGAATGCTGAGTGTGATAATGCGAGCTGTGCTCCACAGTGAATGCTGAGTGTGATAATGCGAGCTGTGCTCCACAGTGAATGCTGAGTGTGATAATGTGAGCTGTGCTCCACAGTGAATGCTGAGTGTGATAATGTGAGCTGTGCTCCACAGTGAATGCTGAGTGTGATAATGTGAGCTGTGTTCCACAGTGAATGCTGAGTGTGATAATGTGAGCTGTGCTCCGCAGTGAATGCTAAATGTGATAATGTGAGCTGTGCTCCACAGTGAATGCCGAGTGTGATAATGCAAGCTGTGCTCATTGGTGGATCCGGGGGGTGGGGGGGCAAAGGGGCAATTCCCCTCCCCCCCCTGAGATTCTCCCCTGCTGGCTAGTGCAGGGTTGGCATTGGCTCTTTTATGTGCCTGCGGAGGGGAGATCAGTGATCAGAGATCTCCCTCCCCGGTCCGCAGGCACCGTGCTGACAGCCGGCAGGGGAGGGAGAGGGAGGAGAGAGGACCCAGGAGCTCAGCCTGCAGATCCTCCTGGTCCTCTTCTCGTGAGATTTGGAGTGTTGCCGCGGTTAACACGGCAACGCTCCAAATCTCGCGAGAGTGAACTCTAGCCCTGGAGCTGCAGGCTAGAGTTCACCTCACCACCACTGGAACACCAGGGAATCCCACCGGACCACCAGGGAACGGAATATTCCCCCCTCCTCCCAGTAAAGGTAAGAAGGGAGGGGGGACATAAATATATATATTTTATTAAATACAATTTTTTTTTATTATTAAAAAGCCTCCCTACCCTCCTTCCCCCCCCATACAAACACTGCCCCCCATATACGCTGCCCCACAAACACTGTCCCCATACACACACTGCCCAAATACACACTGCCCCACAAACACACTGTCCCCATACACACACTGCCCAAATACACACTGCCCCACAAACACACTGTCCCCATACACACACTGCACGACAAACACTGCCCCCCATACACAGAGTGCCCCCCCATACACACACTGCCCCACACATACATACAGTGCTCCCCATACACACACTGCCCCACACAGACATACAGTGCCCCCATACACACTGCCCCAAAAACACATACAGTGCCCCCATACACACACTGTCACCCTCACACACACACACACACACACACTGCCCCACACATAACACTGCCCCCTAACACACACTGCAACCCTGACATACACTGCCGCACTCACACACACACTTCACCGCTCACACACTTCACCCCTAACACACACCACTGCTCCTATGCCCTATATCCCAGCAGACCCCAGGTAAGTTGTCAAACTGTTCTTAAACGGTGGGATCCTGGCACTACTGGCACCATAACTACTACACTGAGCTGTAGTGGTTATTGTGCCTGGATTATTTATTTAAATAATCTACAGGTGCCCCTCCCGAGATCAGGCTCTGGATCCGCCACTGGCTGTGCTCCACAGTGAATGTTGAGTGTGATAATGTGAGTTGTGCTCCACAGTGAATGTTGAGTGTGATAATGTGAGATGTGCTCCACAGTGAATGTTGAGTGTGATAATGTGAGATGTGCTCCACAGTGAATGCTGAGTGTCATAATGTGAGTTGTGCTCCACAGTGAATGCTGAGTGTGATGGAGCTTGTAGTCCACAGCAGTTGTACTTCCACGGAGAACTTCTCCCTGGAGAGAAGGTCATGAATACACCCATTAACTGTATTCATTCTCACTGCATTCTTTCACTGAATACCTGGGGGGAACTCTCTATAGTGTGCTCTGGAAAGCAGCAAGTTACCGTCTGGGAATTAATATTTCATATCTGTGAGACTAATGATAAGAGAACATTTTAAACTCATAAATAATGTTCTGTGAAGCACGGATCCATTAATGGTTAATGAACATTAGCAAGTGTCACGTGATGAAAGTAACTGACCACAACCTGCAGATCCTGACATTTTGCAGGAGAAGATTTTCCCCTTAATTAGACCCTTGGCTCCCTGTAGAGGTAGGACAAAAAGAGAGAGAAAGCAGATATCTGGCATCGCGGACCATAATCTGTGACACAGCATATCCCCTTCAGTCTCCATTCCAAAGGTGCTTTTAATTTACCCCAAAAAATAAATCCAAGGATACATGGCCACGTGGTAATGAGTCACTTTTCAGCGCGTCCCTTTGTGTCCACAATACTGTGTATTCCAGGAAAAAGAATGCAGTATAAAAGCTGAGGCTGTGGATAAGAATATGCTACATTTGAACAAAGTTTTTTGTTTTTTTTAAACTGTTAGCAGCAGTCATATCAGTGGAAATACATAGAATCGACTGTCTGTAAGGAATGTAATGGCTTATTGATCATTTCAAGACATGCACTGGGTAAAACCTGGGATAAGTGCCAAGCTAGCTCTAAAGCCTCAGGTAGTTTCCAGTCTGCACATTATTTTGCCGAGCCACTGGCTTTGTTGCTATGCAATCCCCTGCACCGTGTCACGTAATTTGTGTATTCAGATTTGAAGGATCCGAAGGCCTAGTGTGACGAGACCAATCTCGCCACTGTGCATTGGAGGAGCCTGGTTGCCTGCCTGCTGCCTTTTGACTATGGACCGGCATTTAAATACTTTATTTTCCTATGCAGAAAGGTCTATTCCTGTATTTCTGCCCTGGCGTTCGGTAGATTCTCGGATTTACTGAATGAACTCATTTAACCCAGATAGCTATGCCATGGAGCCTATTCGTGTAATAAAAGACTTTGGCTCCATGGCAATTGAACTGTATGTGTGTGGTCTGAGCGCCATTCAGTAATAATGTGCGCTCAGACCTAAGCTATCTGGGGATATGTTGCATGTCTGTATTTTATGTAATAAATGTAACCTTGTGTATTTTATTGTATTTTACTGTCTTTTTACTGCCATGTGCTTAATGGAGTTTTGCCTCTGTCCTTGGAGATAATTGGATTACTTCCCAATTATCTCCAGGATAGAAGACTCTGTGGAACTGGTTTTGGGCAGAAAAGCCATGCTTAATTTGGTCACAAAGGACTTCGATCTATCTTTTGAACCAATGGACCAAGTTGGATGATTTTGACATATGTTTGTATTTGGAGTATGCTCTGAAAATGTAAGTTTTATGTGAATGTGATGCATACTTTTCAAGTTATGAATAATGTGGAAAAACTGTATTTCTCTGGCTGTGATAATTACATTACCCATTGTGTAAGGTAATTGTATCACAGGCAGAGGGGAGGATTTTGTGTGGGAGTGTCTGAGTGTATTGTATGTGTTTATTGGTTGTTTTCCCAAAACCCTGTGGGTGGTACTAATGTGTATATAAGAACAATAAACCCACAGCTCTGTCTGTTCCTGCTTGACCCTCAAAACGGAGCCTTGTCTCGTTCTTTGGGGGATTTATTGTGAGCTGTTCCAGTTTGACTGCTAGGAGTGTATTTGTATGGTTTTTCCTATTCAGCTGTTTACAGCATTCAAATGCTTGAGAGCATTCATATGCTTCTCCGGTTCGGTGGATTGGTGTCTACAGTAGCTGCCTGTATCTCTGGAAGGGGAAGATCTTCTAAACGGTGGTTTAACCCTTTTATGCCTGGGGGTGCCGTTACATCTAGTCTTACCAGAATCTCTTGGTCGACTGGCAGTAAAACCTTTATCCAGGCTCTTGCTGATAACCTCATCTTCTGTGGCTCTTTGCTGTATTTGACCCATGACTTCTTGTTCCTGAACCCTGTATAACAAGGCCATCAGAGTTTTTTTTTTTTTCAACACAATATCCTAGGTTGATCTTTATGCCATGACCTTATGTATCAGGATAACTACTAATGAGACATTGTATTCCAGTTTTATTCCTGAGACTAGCTTCCTAGTTTCTGAGAGCTCCGTACTCAGTAATGTGTCCCTATCCCTGCTGCATTTTCACCAGATTCTGGTTGCACTATCTTGCTGCTCATCCATTCTTTTTTGTGTCCTGTGTACTTTTCAACTGGCAGCTATATAAGAGTGACCCAAGGCCACTACATTGGTAGACGTAATCTGCTACAATGAAGACCCTGTCATTGTGCCCATTCTCCTATGTCCCCATCCAGCTCGATGTCCTAGTCCTAGTGTGTTTTTGTGTTCCAGTACCTGTAGCGCTTGCTTACATTTTGTTTAAACTGTCTTGCTGTTACATACATTGCTATCTGTCTCTTGACGTCTAGTCTTGGAATCCTTGGTACGTATCTCACGATGGTAATTTATTTATTATTTATTTATTAATAAAATATTTTACCAGGATGGATATATTGAGATTTCACTTGTTTTCAAGTATGTCCTGGGTCCACAAAACATTGCATTGTTACAATGAGATGTTCAGTTCCTGATCAACATCAATAGCAAACCACTAGCAGCATTATACTAAGATACCAACTCAAGACATGGAACTGTTTCCAAACATCTGTTACAATTGCTAGAAGTGTATTTGTCCCTTGGAACACAGACTAGTACTACAATCAGCACAGCCATATGGCAGCCTGATCTTCCATATTCATTGTGTGTTTCGGTGAAGGCCCACACCACACACATTATCCATATCACACCTCAACACAGCAGGCTTTGCAGACTGGCTGTTCACATTTTTGCCGCAAAACCAGGAACTGGCACATTGGTCTGGACATCCGGGCAACAGAGGAGCCACAGCTGAGACTGTCCATTCTAGCATTAGCTATGGGAGTACAATACATAAAATTTAAATAAATAAATGTAAATACAATTATATATATAGAGGAGGCCACAGCTGAGACTGTCCATTCTAGCATTAGCTATGGGAGTACAATACATAAAATTTAAATAAATAAATGTAAATAAAATTATATATATATATATATATATATATATATATATATATACACACACACACACACATATATATTCTTCCCTTATGAAACAGGACAAACCAAAAATCAAACTGCACGTTGTGTTTTTGAATGCCTTTTGACAATTCTTCCAAATATTTTTTAAACTCCTTTAAAAAAATCTAAAAAATTATAATAATAGTTCCGGTTACAAGGAAATAGAATTCTAGGGATTCCAGCTGCAGTACTTTTTTATTTTCCTACTATTTTTAATATCTAATGCTTAATGCAAGACTGTAATGTTTTTTTATTTCTTATTTTCATAATAAAAATTTTTTTTGTACTGCATGCATTTGGCTTGGGGTTTTTTCTACTCATACGTGTTTTGCACAGCACTGTGTAATATGTTGGCGCTATATAAATGATTGTAATTATGTAGGCACTATTGAAATTCACAAGTTTTCCTCATTCCACCTTCAGAATGTTAATTGGATCTTGGTGTGATACTAGGTTGATGGTGGATTTCAATCAATAGCCAAGTTACCTTTGAGTAGAGGAGGGCTTAAAGGGATTCTATAGTGGCAGAAATACACAGCTGTATTCCTGGCACTAAAGCTCCATCTGTCTCCCTCACCCGCGCCACCCAACACAGTGAATAAAGGGTCCCTCAGAGCTGGGTCGCGGCTCTGCCTCCTCCGACATCCCTTGACAAGCGGGCACTAATGCCCATGTGTGGCAAGTACCATGTAAGCATTAGGTCTCCCCGTGGGAAAGTATTGAATCAATGGTTTCTTGTGGGTAAATAGCTGACGCTGGATGTCCTCATGTAGAGCGTGAGGACATCCAGCTTCAGTTACAGGATCAAAAGTCCGTTAACAGCCAGGAAGCGCCTCCAGTGGTTGTCTGGTTTCTCTGGAACTGCAATGTTTTACATTGCAGCACTAAGTGCAATAGGGGCAGTGAGCTGCAGTGGTCTGGGTTCCTATAGTGTCCCTTTAAGCATGGTCTCCAGTAAGAAAATACACAAGATAAAATAGTTCACACATTTGCGCAACATTAATGTGCACAAAAAAACAGCTAGAAAATGCACAATGTACACAGAGAATTGTGCAAAGAAGTTTAGTAACAACAAAGAGAAGGAAAGAGGTTACATCAGGGCACCATGAATAAGTAAAGGGCAACATTTTGCAAGAAAAGCACAGGGATTTGCTGAGTTTTGGAAAGGGAAGACAGTTCTGTCTAATACCGGTAATTCTTTTTTAACATTATTCCATGGTTTGAGAAGTGAGGACAGAATGCATGTGCTCTAATTACTCATGGACTAAGTGAAACACAGCCCGAGGAAGTTGGATAATGTGGTGCTTATTAAAAAAAAAACAAAAAACACTAAGAGTTCTTTAATAGGCGCACATCTAATAGTAGTAGGTAACAATTTAGTGTTTGCTTCTGAAAAGACAAGTGGACTTAGAGGTTAAGGGGATTTTCCGCAAACGAGGAAAATCAGAAAACACAATAAAAGGAGAAAGAAAAAAGTAAGTAATTGAACCGCAATGTATGAAAGGTGTATTAGTGGTTTGGCACTTGGCATATCATTTTAACCAGACAGAAATCTTGAAAGTATCTGGTACTGCTTAAAAGCACTATAAGTATCAATGCTATGTAGTATGAGTCTTCAGATCATCGCATGCTTTTCACCCTCCCTCTCGTGGAGAGAAAGGATTTATCTGATTTAATGTTGGTGATTCCAGATGCCGGTGCATGCCGTATGACTTGGGCCATTTAAACTGTAAATAAATTATGACCTGGACGTGTTAGATTTCACCGGAGAGTAGTAGAAAAGAGGAAGCAATGGATCCTGTTTTAAAGTAAGGAACTGAAATATTTATCTTTCAGGAAGAGAGTTTAGGAAATGGAAACATCAGTTTGTTAAAGCATCTCCGTTAAAATGTTCTAGTTAAGTGTGAACGATTGCTCTATTTTAAGCATAGATTCACTTTGCCTATAAGTCTGACAGCAAGTGAACCAATTTGGATAAAAATGTGGGATTGCCGGTCGCAATGTCAGGCCATACTGGGCTATTGGTAATCAGATAAATATTTTCAGCAGGTTCATTTTACAAAAAATATGAACAAATATATTTTTTTCAACAATATTTAAGACATATTTATGTTTGCAGCAGTGCCACCACCCTCCCACACCCCTCCATATCTAGTCACGGGACTGATTTGAAATGTCACTACCTCTTGGCCCTAGTGGGGATACAAGGCAATTTTGATGAAAATTAAAAAATGCTGCCTTATTCATGAGATATTGAATATACCACAATAAAAGATAAATAGCCAACTGCAGTGCTCATTGCGGCAATTTAAATGCACAAAACATTGTAAAGATCGAGTGGATTATTTGAAAAACAGCCAACAAAACATTAAAGTAGAATTTAATATATTCAGTAAGAGGACCCCTGTATTTTTTGACCTTTATGCTGGCGGTGGTAGCCAAGCCTCGTGTCCATTTGTTCACAGTAGCTGTTATGCACACTTGCATTAATTTAGATGATCGGGGATGCATTCTGCTTCGATCCAGCACTGAATAGGACACCTCTCGGATGGCATTTTGGAGATTTCCTGTAAAATTACAAAAAACAAATGGGTCAGCAAGGTTTAGTTGAATTAAATATTTGGGGTTATTCAGTCAACAATGAATTAAAAAAGGAATTGGAAATGTAAGGTCAGAGTAGCTGAGATGGAAACAAAGATAACCCGGAGAATGTTGTCGTTTTAAAGGGTAACTCCAGTGCCAGGAAAACAATCCGTTTTCCTGGCACTGCAAGTCCCCTCTCCCTCCCACCCCTCATCCCCGGTAGCTGAAGGGGTGAAAACCCCTTCAGGTCACTTACCTGAGACCTCGGCGGTGGTTTCTTCTCGCCGCCGCTTCTCCCAGCCATTACGTTGGCCGGTGGGTGAGACTGATCCCGTCCACCGGCTGGGGAGACCTAATGCGCATGCGCAGTTTTTTTCTGTTTCTCCCCAATGGGGAAGGACTGGACTGTATAAGCTACTGAGTCCGTGGATCGCAATTGCAAGCCTATGTTCCAGCCTGGAGCTGGAGGGATGCCCTGCATCGCGCCCTCGCTATCCTCCCACCGTTCCGAACTCAAGTCTTATGTTTCCCAAATTCAGACATAGGTTGATCTCAGCTTGCCACCAAGTCACTACCACAGCTCCTTATGCAGCTGTATCCATCGTGATAAATGGAGCCTCCCTAGGCTTATAGACCTGTTCTGGCGGTTCTCATTAATTTTATGTTTTCACATGAGTTTACTCAAATTGCTTTTTTTTATTCTTGTTATTACCATATTTGTTCAATGAATTTGGCAGTGTGCAGTGCAGTGCATTGTTGCCACAATAACCAGGTAACCAGTGGTATTCAACGTACAGTAGTAGTCTCGAGCCTATATTTCTAAATACTCTAACACTTCTCGTACAGTACTCAGACATGCTCAGTTCTTTACCTTTTATAACTTAAAAACAAAACTTTTGCCTGTTACCCATGGCATGTCAAGTAACCTTGTTATTTTGCCTGAGCTTTATCACTAAGTAGACATGCCAGTTTAAGGCTGCCTGTATATCACTGTACAAACAAAATAAAGGATGTAAAAAAAAACCCACAAAACTGTGCTATGTTTGTGGATTCGGTTTGGAAATGTTGATTAAAGGGACACTATTTGTTTTCCTAGCACTGCAGGACCCTACAGTGCCCTTCTCCCTCCCAGCCCCCATCCCAAGTTGCTTACTGGAGTCCAGCGCCGATGTCCAGTGCCCTTCTCCCTCCCAGCCCCCATCCAGAAACTTACTGGAGTCCAGCGCCGATGTCCCTCGGAGCTGGGTCAGGCTCCGCTTACTGTCACCCGGCGGGGGAGAACTAATGCGCATGCGCGGCAATGGCTGCGCACGCGCATTAGACCTCCCCATAGGAAAGCATTACTCAATGCTTTCCTATGGGGATTTCGGCAACGCTGGAGGTCCTTACAGAACATGGAAGTCCCTCTAGTTGCTGTCTGATAGACAGCCACTAGAGGAGGACTTAACCCTGCACAGTAATTATTGCAGTTTATAAAAACTGCAATAATTACACTTGCAGGGTTAAGGGTTGTGGGAGTTGGCACCCAAACCACTCCAGTGGGCAGAAGTGGTCTGGGTGCCTGGAATGTCCCTTTAATGTAGTTGTTCTGATGAGTATAATTCCCTTCAGGCTTTTTTTCATGAAAACAAAATCAGGGAAGAGGCAGTGATTACATTGCCTCTAGGGACACCTCCAAGTGGCCACGTGCTGCATGGAGACGCTGAATTTTCCTCATAGGGATGCATTGATTCAATGCATCTCTATGAGGAGGTCCTGATTGGCCAAAACAGCATTTGGCCCTGCCCATGTGCCAGTTTTAGCCAATCCAATGCTTTCCCTATGGAAAAGCATTGGATTGGCTAAAAATCGGCCCTTTTGATTGTTACAAAGGGGGCAGAGCCAGTGCCGGCGGACCTGCGCGACGCTGGAATAAGGTGAGTTTTAAACTTTTATAGGGGGACATGCCACCTAAATGGTGGGTTAAACACTATAGGGTCAGGAATATATGTTTGTGTTCCTGACCCTATAGTGTTCCTTTAATACAATTGTATTAAAAAAAACAAAAAAAACCTATGCAATGTCAGAAATATTGATGAGTACCTGTAGAAAAAAATAGTTTATCTACTCTGTCTATAAAAAACAAAACAAAAAAAAAACTCTTGCTAATGTATAAATTGCAACTTTTGTTGTATTGCATTTTATTGGAAAATCTCTATAAAAATACAATAAACAAAAAAAAATGACAAATAAAGTATGCATCAGAATGCAAAAACTTCAGCATGGTGAATAAGCAGATAGAAATAAGAAGAAAAGCATTCTAGCATCAGATAACTGTAGGTGACGGAGAATAATAGAAAGTTGACGAAGTGTCCTATGTTATTACATGGAAATTGGGTATAATTCAGACCATCTAGACTAGGTCTTGTAAACAACGTCTCTTTGATGGTATCTTTTATATTTACATTTTTTCTTATATTGCACATTTTTAAAAATGATCTATTAAAAGTTATAAAAATTGGATGCAATTTTTTTGCACTGTCACTGTTTTAAGTATAAACATCTAAAATGTGAAGACTTCATAGCATGTTTAATCCCCTGTTTGCATTTATTACTTTTTTTTTAATGTATTCCTTTTTAATATTGCTCATATACTGTTATGTCCTAAAAAGGACATCGTATTGGAGACATGACATTATACTGAGATATTATAAATACAAGAAACGTGATGTTATACGTTTACAGTGAATACAGGCGGCACGAAGGTATACTGAATTATAGTGAATACATAAGAGATGACCCTTCAAAGCAGTGGTAGTCAACCAGGGCCGGACTTGCCCACCGGGATACCAGGAAATTTCCTGGTGGGCCACAGCACCTGGGGCTGGGCTGACAGCTCTCATCAGTGATCAGGCTCCTGTGATCCCGGCCGGCCATGTGTGAGCTGTGCGGCCGCACAGGGCCCCATGGGAGCAGGGGGAGCTAGGCGGCCGGCACAGCTCACACATGGCTGGCCGGGATCATAAATTTAAAAAAAAAATAAAAAATTGTGGCGGGGCGGAGCTAGCGTGCGGCGGGGGGCCTGGTTAATGCAGCATGCTTCCCCAACAACCAGCCCCCAGGAGCTCCAAGGGATGTGAAGGTAAGAAGCAGGTCAGTGTATCTGTGTGTGACTGCCTGTGTGTGTGTGTGTGACTGTCTGCCTCTGTGTGTATGTATGTCTGTCTGCCTGTGTGTGTGACAGTGTCTGTGTGTGTGACTGTCTGCCTCTGTGTGTATGTATGACTGTCTGCCTGTGTGTGTGTGTGTGTGTGTGTGTGTGACACTGTCTGTGTGTGACTGTCTGCCTCTGTGTGTATGTATGACTGTCTGCCTGTGTGTGTGACACTGTCTGTGTGTGTGTGACTATCTGCCTTTGTGTGTGTGTGACTATCTGCCTTTGTGTGTATGTATGACTGTCTGTGTGTGTGTGACATTGTCTGTGTGTGTGACTATCTGACTTTGTGTGTATGTATGACTGTCTGTCTATGTGTGTGTGTGACACTGTCTGTGTGTGTGTGCCTATCTGCCTTTGTGTGTATGTATGACTGTCTGCCTGTGTGTGTGTGTGTGTGACCCTGTGTGTGACTATCTGCCTCTGTGTGTATGTCTGACTGTCTGCCTGTGTGTGTGACATTGTCTGTGTGTGTGTGTGACTGCCTCTGTGTGTATGTATGACTGTCTGTGTGCATGTTGCCTCTGTGTGTATGTATGAGTGCCTGTGTGTGTGTGTGTGACACCTGTCTGTGTGTGTGTGACTGTCTGCCTGTGTGTGTGTGTGACACTATCTGTGTGTGTGTGACTGTCTGCCTGTGTGTGTGTGTGTGTGTGTGTGTGTGTGTGTGACTGTCTGCCTGTGTGTATGTATGACTGTCTGCCTGTGTGTATGTGTGTGTGACACTGTCTGTGTATGTGTGACTGTATGCCTGTGTGTGTGTGCGTGACACTGTCTCTGTGTGAGTGTGACTGTCTGCCTCTGTGTGTATGTATGACTGTCTGCCTGTGTGTGTGTGTGTGACACTGTCTGTGTGTGTGACTGTCTGCTTCTGTGTGTATGTATGACTGTCTGCCTGTGTGTGTGTGGCTATCTAACTGTGTGTGTGTGTATGACTATCTGACTGTGTGAGTGTGTGGCTATCTGCCTGTGTGTGTATGACTATCTGACTGTGTGAGTGTGTGGCTATCTACCTGTGTGTGTGTGTGGCTTTTTTTGTGTGTGTGTGGCTGTCTGCCTGTCTCTCTGTGTGTGGATGTCTGCCTCTGTGTGTGTGGGTGCCTGCCTCTGTGTGTGTGGGTGCCTGCCTCTGTGTGTGTGTGTGGATGTCTGCCTCTGTGTGTGTGGATGTCTTTGTGTGTGTGCATCTGCTAGGGAGTGAGTGAGCTTCTGTGTGTGTGTGTGTGTGTGTGTGTGTGCGCGCATCTGCTAGTGAGTGAGCTTGTTTGTGTGTGTGCCTGCACGTGTGTCAGTAAGCTTGTCTGTAGGGATTGTGTGTGTGTTAGTGAGCTTGTCTGTAGGGAGCATGGGTGTTTCTGCTCCTGTCTGTGGTGAGCATGTGTGTGCAGTGAGCTTGTCTGTAGTAAGCCTGTGTGTGTATCAGAGTTTGTCTGTACTAAATTTGTGTGTACCAGTAACCTTGTCTGTGTGTGTCATTGAGATTGTCTGTCAATGAGCCTATGTGTGTGCATAATAAAGATTGACTGTGTCTGCATGTGATTATGCTTTACTGTATAATTTAATTACCCTAAAAGGACTAATATTTTGAATTGAAAAATAAATATTCCAATATATATATATATATACACACGAGATGTTGAAAAGAGCACTCCAGAGGATTTGTTTAACAAGCTTTATATGTGATTCAAAATGATCAACGTTTCGACCCAAGAGGTCTTTGTTTCTTGGGTCGAAACTTTGATCATTTTGAATCACATATAAAGCTCGTTAAACAAATCCTATGGAGTGCTCTTTTCAACATCTCGTATTTATCCACGCTGTGCAGCACCGAGGTTCATCTCAACAAATTTTCAAAGGTAGAGTGCCTGACTTCCTTACTTTTTTTAATGTGTATATTATATATATACACACACACACACACACACACACACCGGTGTGTGTGTATATATAGATATGTGTGTATATATGCTATGTAGTGTGTGTTATATAACAGACACTACATAGCACAATGACTTATAGGGTTGCCACAGATTTTTTTTTTCCAGGGCTGCTTCGTGTCCCCAGTCCGGCCCTGTAGTCAACCTGGTCCCTACCGCCCACTAGTGGGCGATTCAAGCTTTCATGGTGGGCGATGGTGGGTTTTATCCGTGACCCTCGGTTCTCCAGCACAACCACATGCTCTGCGCATGTGCATGCCTCCCTCAAACTCTCGAGAGAAACCTCTCAAAAACGCCCAATATGCATGAGTAAACATTCTGTTTGCTAAATCTCTTTCGATGGCTAAAAGGAAGCATGCAGGCATTCGTGTTGGGCACCCCTGTGAAATCTCCCCTGACAAGCAAAAGGAAACATGCGCATGCATAGAAAATCACAACTTGCCATCAGCTTGTCTCGTTTTGTTGCATTGTATAGTGTCATACAGTTTTTTGAAAGTATAAGCTGGTCTCTATGAACAATTCAAAACATTAAATAATGATGCCTTTTATTTGGCTGACATTTTTAAGAGATGTAATTGCATTAATTTGCCACTTCAAGGAGCCAATATAACTCTTATAAGTTGCAAAAGTATTTATTATTTATCGAAAAACTTGATCTTCTCCATCATAATCTTTTGAATTTCTTCAGTTTTCTGTATTGTCATCTATAAATGTGATGTAACTCCAGAGGAGATTGAAAGGTTCAGTAGCCACCTCAACGAACGTAAATTGGATATGGAAAAATGATTTTAAAACATTTTGAACTAGAAGGTGTATGACCGGATGATAAATCCTTTTACAGCAAATATTGCTGACGTTGATATAACTTGCCAAGAAGAACTATTAGAAATTAAATGTGGTGAAGAGAGTAAATGTAATTTCGACAGTTGTGGATACCAAAAACTCTGGCAAAATAATTTAAAAAAATACCTGCGTGATATACAATTATGTGGAAAATTATATTCAATTTCTTGATACCTTTTTCCTAAAACATATCTTGTTTGGTTTCTCTGTTTGGTGATAATATATGATAATATGATTATCACCTTTGTTTGTTCAAAAATCAAACCAGATATCAAATATTTAGTCTCGCAGCATCAGCCTCAAAGATCTCATTAATCATCGGTTAAAGGTAATTTCAATAAACTTTATTGTGTTCATGTTTAACTTTTCTTTTGCTTCAATTTAAGCAGCTCCCGCACTAGTAGTCGCTGTATCGATAGAAATGGATAAATTCATTAACTTTAAATTATATATGTATAAACATGAATAAAGTAGAAATTAATTTTCTAAATAAATTTAAGTACATATTTTTTTAAAACTGTTTAACTACTTACAGTGGGGGATTACCAGGGCACTCCTAGCACTATAGCCACTACAGCACACAGTAGTGGTTATGGTGTGTGGCATTTTACATTAATGGGTACAGTAAATGCAAGAGGTATCACACTATACAGCAGTGCTGAGACTAGAGGGAGTATAATCATATATTGGGCAGAGTAAATACAGGAGGGGTGTGTGGCAGAAAAAAAAACCCTACACTATAACTAACATAACTAAGTATTGGACAGCTGGTTCTATTCTCGGAATACAGTAAACACTAACTAACTTGTGTCTAGGTCGGCTGAATTAATTAATGCTATATTATTAATTATAAAAAGTGTTGTACTCACTTTTTAAGGCTTCTTTTTTAACCCCTTAAGGACCAAACTTTTGGAATAAAAGGGAATCATGACATGTCACACATGTCATGTGTCCTTAAGGGGTTAAGGCTTTTCCTGTTTGCATCTATTTATAATCTTATTTGTGCCAAAATATTCCGGAGTGCTGCTGTTCCATCAGTTTGATTTATTTGTATTTCTTTTCTTTTTCCCCCATTATTTATTGTGGTACACTACAGAAAATGCAGAAAAATGCACCAATGCACCAAGGCTGGCGTTATATTTTTACACATACGATAATGGTGTGTGTGCAACTTAAAGTGATTTTTTTTTAAACACAACCTCTACAATGTTACTTATTTTCATGTCACCTACGTGGCAACATGCCATTATCAGCCACTCGGAAAAAATGCAAGAGCTTGCAAACTCCACCCTCTGGCTTGAAGTGAAATTGCAGCTTAACTATAGATTGCTTCCAAAAGTTATAAGGAAATAATTCTTTCCTAGCCCTTAGAGCTCCATAAATTATCTGCTGCAAATGATTTATTACTGCGAGTGGGGAAAAGCTAATTAATTAATGTCTCCATCCTCCATAATTTGAAAGGGCTAGGCTTTAGATCTGCAGACTAGCCCTCGCTATTACTCCACATATACAGGAGGGATACAAACTGTCCATAGATTATTTTAACATATTAAGAAACAGTTAAGCTCACTGTGGTGGGTAAATTGCACAAGTGTCCTGGCACCTCTTTTCCCCAGTTTAATCTTATGTTGTCAGGAAAGGTTTGACATATACTTGGACTCTTGTTGACGTCAGAAGGCCACCCCCTTCTCTGGCATATTGATAATCTAGTATTATCATTATTATTGCAATATCAATGACAGTGTCATCCAACTTTGATTGTAGTGACTGACTGAGAGTTCTGCGGGTGGATTAACCCAGTGCTCTTTGCCAATCAATACCACCCAGTTTGAATAAAATACGGTAGCACACAAATGTTGACATTAACAGGGTATGGGGTTGGAGGGAGTAGAGAGGGAGCCTTTAAAATAAAAAGCTGATGGAAACAGAGGGAGGTGCGAGGGATCATTCCGAGGGTGAAAGGGTAATCGCTCTGCCTCTAAAAGGGAAGGATTAGCATGTCTGTCAGCAGGGCCGGCCTTAGGTCTCTAGGCCCCCTGTGAGATAAATATTAACAGTGCCCCCCCACCTCCGGTTATCCCCTCTTCATCCATGAATAGTGTGCGTGTGTGTGTATATAGGGGTGTAGTTTTTGTATAGGGGGATTTATTAAATTAATAATTTACATGAAAATATTCATTCCTCCATCCCTGTTGTCACCTTGTTGGGAGAGGTTACAGTCACACACACAGGCAGACAGTCACAGTTACAGTCATACACACAGGCAGGCAGTCACACACACAGTTACAGTCACATAGTTGCAGTAACACACACAGGCAGACAGTCTCTCTCACACACACACACACACAGTTGCAGTCACACACACAGGAAACAGTCACACTCGCACACAGTTTCAGTCACACACAGACAGACAACCACAGACACAGTTTCAGTCACAAACAGTCAGACAGTTACACTCACAGTTTTAGTCACACACGGCAGACAGTCACACACACACACACACACACACACACACAGGCAGACAGTCATAAACACAGTTTCAGTCATACAGAGGCAGACAGTCACACACACAGTTTCAGTTACACACAGGCAGACAGACACACACACACACACGCAGTTACAGTCACACACACACAGTGACAGTCACACACAGGCAGATAGTAACACACACACACACAGTTTCAGTTACACAGAGGCAGACAGTCACACAGTTTCAGTCACATACATGGAAAGTTACCTCTTTCCATTATGGGCTGGAAGCAAGGAGTGGAGGCAGTTGCAGCTCCTGGGCTTGTTTGGGACTCCTTCCTGCTTTGCCCTTCCTGTGCAGAATCGGCTTCTGGGTGTGTCTAGCTCCGCCCCTGCTGACATTTTAGCATCGCCTCTGCAGCTCAGTAAGCCCAGCCTCTGCCACCATGTTTTGGTGTTTTTTAATTGTCCCAGATGAAGAATAATGAAATCCTCCACCAGGGTAGACGGACATGCCTGAGAACCTACTTCACACCCGGCCATGTGTGAGCTGTGTTGGCCGCCCAATGCCCTTTGCTGCCATGGTGCCCTGTGCAGCCGCACAGCTTGCACACCCCTAAGGCAAGCCCTGGTCAACAGCATGCAGTGCTTGTTGACGACAGAGCAAGATATGCACAGAATTGACGTTGGCAGTTGCTGGAATTGTAACTAGTCCCCAGCATACAATTAAAAATATCTCTGTATGTACAATGTTTCAAGCTGAAACACTGCATATACATACTGCTACCACAATGACTACTTCAAATCACTGAAGTGGTCATGGTGGTTGGAGTAACTCTTTTATTTTGATGTTTTAACTTTTTAGTTGACAACTCCCTAATTTGCTATATTTACATGGGATTGTTGACCATTTATTAATTTTGCTCATCCCGTTGTTTAGTAGATCGATCCCTAATTTTCAAAATGAATCAGTCCAAACCAGTTTGATTAGTTTCGGATCAATTCATGTTTTGATTTTTTTCATCAAATTGGGAGGCATCCATATTGATGAATCAGCCAAAATTCCATCAAAAATTGGTTCCAAAACTAATTACACAAGCCTAGCTTAGAGTGATTGGTCTTGTACTTAGAATACAGGGAGTGCAGAATTATTAGGCAAATGAGTATTTTGACCACATCATCCTCTTTATGCATGTTGTCTTACTCCAAGCTGTATAGGCTCGAAAGCCTACTACCAATTAAGCATATTAGGTGATGTGCATCTCTGTAATGAGAAGGGGTGTGGTCTAATGACATCAACACCCTATATCAGGCGTGCATAATTATTAGGCAACTTCCTTTCCTTTGGCAAAATGGGTCAAAAGAAGGACTTGACAGGCTCAGAAAAGTCAAAAATAGTGAGATATCTTGCAGAGGGATGCAGCACTCTTAAAATTGCAAAGCTTCTGAAGCGTGATCATCGAACAATCAAGCGTTTCATTCAAAATAGTCAACAGGGTCGCAAGAAGCGTGTGGAAAAACCAAGGCGCAAAATAACTGCCCATGAACTGAGAAAAGTCAAGCGTGCAGCTGCCACGATGCCACTTGCCACCAGTTTGGCCATATTTCAGAGCTGCAACATCACTGGAGTGCCCAAAAGCACAAGGTGTGCAATACTCAGAGACATGGCCAAGGTAAGAAAGGCTGAAAGACGACCACCACTGAACAAGACACACAAGCTGAAACGTCAAGACTGGGCCAAGAAATATCTCAAGACTGATTTTTCTAAGGTTTTATGGACTGATGAAATGAGAGTGAGTCTTGATGGGCCAGATGGATGGGCCCGTGGCTGGATTGGTAAAGGGCAGAGAGCTCCAGTCCGACTCAGACGCCAGCAAGGTGGAGGTGGAGTACTGGTTTGGGCTGGTATCATCAAAGATGAGCTTTTGGGGCCTTTTCGGGTTGAGGATGGAGTCAAGCTCAACTCCCAGTCCTACTGCCAGTTCCTGGAAGACACCTTCTTCAAGCAGTGGTACAGGAAGAAGTCTGCATCCTTCAAGAAAAACATGATTTTCATGCAGGACAATGCTCCATCACACGCGTCCAAGTACTCCACAGCGTGGCTGGCAAGAAAGGGTATAAAAGAAGAAAATCTAATGACATGGCCTCCTTGTTCAGCTGATCTGAACCCCATTGAGAACCTGTGGTCCATCATCAAATGTGAGATTTACAAGGAGGGAAAACAGTACACCTCTCTGAACAGTGTCTGGGAGGCTGTGGTTGCTGCTGCACGCAATGTTGATGGTGAACAGATCAAAACACTGACAGAATCCATGGATGGCAGGCTTTTGAGTGTCCTTGCAAAGAAAGGTGGCTATATTGGTCACTGATTTGTTTTTGTTTTGTTTTTGAATGTCAGAAATGTATATTTGTGAATGTTGAGATGTTATATTGGTTTCACTGGTAATAATAAATAATTGAAATGGGTATATATTTGTTTTTTGTTAAGTTGCCTAATAATTATGCACAGTAATAGTCACCTGCACACACAGATATCCCCCTAACATAGCTAAAACTAAAAACAAACTAAAAACTACTTCCAAAAATATTCAGCTTTGATATTAATGAGTTTTTTGGGTTCATTGAGAACATGGTTGTTGTTCAATAATAAAATTAATCCTCAAAAATACAACTTGCCTAATAATTCTGCACTCCCTGTAGAGCTAGATGCAACCTGTTGGTTACCTCTGGTCTATGCCTCCAATATTTCCACCCCTTTCTACACTAGCTGGAATGAATCACTGTGCCCCATTGGCTTACCTTATGAATATAAGATACAAGATATAAATGTAATATTACCTGCAAATTCTGCGATTACTAGCGCTTTCCTTACACTGCTGCACTGTAAATCTAAACATTTTTTTCTAACAGTTACTGGTGAACTATTAATCCTCTGTAGTACTGGCCTGCTTACTTATTTCCAGAATACACACTACCCGAGGCCGTGTAATCGTCTCTCCTGTGTTGTAAAGTCCATTTAACTTATGAAGCTAGAAAAAAATGTGGATAAGGATTTGACCTGCTACTAGGTGCTAGGGTACTTACATGGTTTTAAAATTTTCTTTGAGGCATATTTTGAGGTTTGTAATTATTACTACATGTGTGTATGATTTTATATATATACACATATAATTTCCAAAAATGTGGCTGCACTCACGGTCCTTTCAGTTTCCAATCTTTATTCAATAATTAAAAATGAATCATCAACGTTTCAGTCCTCCGTTCGGGACATTCATCAAGATCAACAATAATTAATTCACCTCTTCTGTTTCCTACATCCTACACCACAATATTTGAATGCATATTCTAAAACTCTTAGCCTTCACAATGACATCCTATAAGAGGATGTCTATAACACCAAGGATGTCAAAGTAGATCCCTATTGGTCCTAGTGGATTTGCCTCATCATGGGCTGAGATAAAGACTACACACGCAAACTCGCTAGGAGTATCCTATACTACAGAAAGACATATTACTGGTCCATAGGGTGGGTTTTACATATGAAAGTATAGAATACAGTCTGCAAGCAGACAAGAGTAAACCGGAACAAATCGAGGTCAAGGCGTACAGAGAATAGGGAATATGGTTAAACAGAACCAAAGTCAGGGATTCCAGAGGTCAGAAGAGTCCAAGATCAAAGCCGAATCAATAACCAAATCACAGGGGCGGGGCCTGAGCTCCATTGTGGCTGTATGTGCCTCATGCAAGCTCTGAGCCCGATTCTCACAATCAGCTACTAAAATCGACTACCAGCCAGCCATATCAATACAGTTTAAGACTTACCTGTATCTGGAGCCGGTTGTGTGGCCTCAGATCTCCCAGTCTGATTGTGCACAGTGCATTTGACAGAGGTTTCAAGTGGGGTGTCAGGTTTTGCATCATTTCAGACAAGAGACGTATGCCGGGGTTAACTTTATGTTCTTTATTTTGAACTTTAGACATGATTTGACAACAAAATAATAAGAGTAGCAGACGACCAGGTTGGTTAAGCAGTGTTCATTAAGTGAGGCAAGTTGAAAAGGATGAATTAGGATGGTTCAGATAGTATCAGGATTTCAGAGTAGGAGACTCCATTGGGATTGCTAATGCTGTCGATACTCTATTTCTTGCCAGAAATTAAAAAAAAAAAGTTTAAAAAATAACCAAATCACACACCACAATTTAAATGAACTCTCGAGATAACAGAACAGGACAAAGATCATAGTCCAGAACAGGACATAGAGGAGAAGTCAGAGTGTGCTAATAGAGGCTTATGTCTATTGGTCTAGGTAAAAAATTACCACAAAAAAAGTGTAACTTGCATCGCTGGATCAACACGGAATGGAGTGGCATCAAAAAATTAAGCAGGCACTGCTGCTTCAGGCCGGAATGACACTAAGCGCCTATACGTCAGCGTTCAGAGAGCCCAGAAGCAATGACAGTCAGGGACTGAGCACCACCACTTTATAGATCTTGAAGACTTTAAAGGGACACTATAGTCACCAACATAACTTTAGCTTAATGAAGCAGTTTTGATGTATAGATCATGCCTCTAAGTCTCACACCTCAATTCACTGCCATTTAGGCGTTATCAGTTTTGTTTCTGTCCATGTAGCAGTAATCAGACATTAACTTACTTGAGAAAATTCTATTTCCTGCTCTGTAAATTGAACGCTAATCACAAACAAGAGGCCCCTGAAAGGTCTTGCAAGCTATTCACAGTGCAGGAATTAAGAAATTCTAATTTAAACAGAATTTGCAATAAAGGAAGTGTGAACAATAGATCTCACATTACAGGAAGTGTTTAGGAAGGCTGTGCAAGTCACATGCAGAGAGGTGTGACTAGGGCTGCATAAACAAAGTCATTTAACTCCTAAATGGCATAGAATTGAGCAATGTGACCGCAGAGACATGATATATACAGCAAAACTGCTTCCCACAAGTGGCCCTGTAGACTTACCATGCATGTGGTTAAAGGCCACCTTGCCCTTTTTGGACTATAATACCCCAAATTGAAGCAGCACTCTATTCAGATACAATAACATTTCTTGCAAGCCAGGGTTAATCTGAAAGGATATGGTAAGAAGATGGCCTTAGTGCTCCTGTTTTTACAAAACAAGCAAGCATGATCCCATAATCTTTTGTATATTGTGGGTGACAAAGCACGCTGGAGTTCCTGGCAGGCATAATGAAAATAGAGGTTAAGCTTTGTGGCTAAAATAATCCTCTTTATAGAGCATGTCAATCTGTATAAGCTAAACAACACACGCCTTTGCACTGGCAGTTTATGGGGATATGATCTTTGATAATGACATATGTTGGAAACTCTATATTCTATACACAGTGTCTATAGATTGTACAGTTATGTGTCTCTTATATTCCAAGTGAGAGGGTTAAGATACTGGTCTAGTAAACCACTCTAGGTTGGTGTCAGACTTACTGGAGCCATATTGGTGATTTAACCAGTATCAGCAAACCTATATGCTATTACATCCTATCCTAAAGAGGTTGCCTGAAAAAAATCACATGCATTATTAGATTCCCTATCAAAGTCCTTAGTTGTTGTCAAGGGAGGGTTTAGGTTTTGATCAATCCGGTACAGTCCTGGCACAGCCAGGTCAAACACTGAAAATGAGGAGAAGAAATAGGCAAACAGTTTAATTTTGAATCTTTTCTGTATATTTTATCTGTGTTTGCTGCCTGAGAGCTAACATTGAGGGGCCCAGTTGTAAAGGAAAGAGGCTTGGATACCTATATTTAATTTTATTTTTTACACCTCACAAATACATTTTTGTTACATATAGAGAATAAGTAAACATAATGCTACCAATTCTGAGAAATTAAAGTTCCCCTTTAATTGGTATCCTGTGGCACACCAATGTGCCACAAGGAAGTCAGATGCAAGAAACTGATTTTGGCATTGACCCTCGCTTGTATCAGTAGGACTATTCCAATAACTCATCCTATTCTAAGAGTTTGCAGACAGTGGATTCTTGTGGGTGATAGCAGCACTTTTTGGGCAAATTATAACATGAAGGGCTCCTGGTCCTAATCCAGAATCCTGCATGCTGCCATAGTTTATGGCCAGCTCAGCAGCAATGTTAGCATACCTGTGTCCCCTGACATTGCTGAGTGTTTGCCCAAATGTGTGTTTCTATGAATGTAAGCTCCTGTTAGTGAGTGTATATGTGTGTGTTAGGGGATACATGGGAGTGTTTCCTTTATGTTTGGGAATTTGTAATCTTGTTTTGGAGTCTTCAAATGTGTTCCTGTACGTGTCGTGTCTACGGATGTGGGTGTTTGTGTCTCTGGACTTTTTTAGAAATACCTCTAGGCTGCTTTAATAAAGTAAAGGGAACTGTATGGTATATTTTTTATGAGGGCACTTTGGTACCATATTACTTTACCAAGTTTGCCAGGTTTCGGCTGTGCCCTATACCAAATTCAAGCTAATCATATAGCTTGAATACAATGAAGGAGATTCATCAAAGTCCTCTGAATAATGATATAAAGTACTAAGCGTATTCCAATCACCATGGAAACCAGTGGAACCGGCAGTGACATTCCATTGGTGACTCCTCACCTTTTACATGTTTACACCACTTTTTAGAACAGAACAATTTGATATGTCTCCCCAATGAATTCAAAAGGGGGCACAGGTACCTGCAAGTAATGTAATGTACTCTATCAGAGTGCTATAAAGCTGGAGATCATTTTAGGAACCTAGCAACGCTACTGTCCCTATCAAAATCTCATAATTCAATAATAGTGACAGGCAACAGAGGTATATGCTTAACCATTAAAATATACAAATGATATTTATATGATTTGTAAATTTGGCTAGCACAGTGCATATATATGAAATGCTATTCTCTGTATAATGTCACATTTGCATGGCAGATATGTTTTAATGTCCACTATTGACCAGAGAAAGGTCTACTTAGCCATGAAGATAAAATGAGTTTGTTTAGGTGATTTCACAGACTACGAAAATAAATAGTTCTATATTAAGCACCTTTTATGAAGTAGAAAATGGCTTAATTTAATTGAAATATTTGCATTTTCAGAAAAATAAGGATAATAAATCGCCCCAACTTGTGGAAAACCTTAATGAAAATAAATATTTCACAGACAAACACATCTGCCAGTGACTTCCTTATACGTCATTTAAAAGGGCAACTCCATGTTTAAATTAAGATTTTCTGATCTCAGATGTGGCCACTGGAGGTCCCCATAACACAACTGGAATTATTTCCGAGCGCTTCTATATCGCACTACCCACACTGTCCTATCCTCAAAAAAGTCTGTCGCAATTTGAACGTATCCTTGTGTAACCCCTCTTGTCCCAAAAACATACTACTATCACAAATCATGTTCCTATCCAGTCAAAAGATAAGTGTTGAAAACTAGTTAGAAACATGAAATACTTCTCCAGGGATTCAGTTGTAGTGGTTATTTGGAGAACCCAAATTCGAGTAAATTGCATTCAAAATATTTTTAAGGATTGCTGAATCAAAGCACAATTTTGACTCATGTTGAATATTTTCAGCTTACTTACAGACATTTCTGTGAGAAAATCCATAAAGGTTTTTGATGGACCCCACTCATACCTTCTAAATCAGGGCATCCCAAACTTTTATGGGCCAAAACCCACTTTTGAAAAAAGTTATTTTTCAAGACCCACTTGCTTTTAATGCATATTTTAAAAATGAATAAACTTGGCACATCATGACAGCTTTAGAGGCAGAAAATTAGCACACCATGGCAATCAATTTTAGGTGCATAAAACTGTCACATCATGGCAATCAGTTATAGAGGCATACAATTGGCACAACATGGAATTCATCTTTAAAATCATACAATTGGCACACCATGACAATCAGCTTTAGAGGCATAACATTGGCACACCATGGCAATCCTTTTTAGATACATAATATTGCCGCAGCTTTTAGATGCATAAAATTGGCACATCGTGGCAAACAGTTTAAAAGGCATATAATTGGCACACCATGGAATTCATCTTTAGAGGCATACATTTGGCACACCATGACAATCAGCTTTAGAGGCATAACATTGGCATACCATGGCAATCCTTTTTAGATGCATAAAATTGCCACATCATGGCAGCTTTGGATGCATAAAATTGACACATCATGGCAATCGGCTTTAGATGCATAAAATTGGCATTCATAGCAGCTTTAGAGGCATAAAATTGGTACATAATGGAAATCAGCTTTAGACGCATACAATTGGCACACCATACCAATCTGCTTTAGAGGTATAAAATTGGCACACCTTGGCAATAAGCTTTAGGATCTCATCACATATCTCTGTGCATTCAAAATGCCATCAATAAAATGCACCTGTGTTCGTTGTCCATAACATATGCCTGCCCATACCATAACACCACCGCCACCATGGGCCACTCGATCCACAATGTTGACATCATCAAACTGCTCACCCACACGATGCCATACACACTGTTTGACATCTGCCCTGCACAGTGAAAATAGAGATTCATCCGTAAAGAGAACACCTCTCCAAAGTGCCAGACGCCATCAAATGTGAGCATTTGCCCACTCAAGTCGGTTACAATGACGAACTGCAGTCAGGTCGAGACCCCTATGAGGATGACGAGCATGCAGATGAGCTCTCCTGAGATGGTTTGTGACAGTTTGTGCAGAAATTCTTTGGTTATGCAAACCGATTGTTGCAGCAGCTGTCAGGGTGGCTGGTGTAAGACGATTTTGGAGGTGAAGATGCTGGATGTGGAGGTCTGGGGCTGGTGTGGTTACACGTGATCTGCGGTTGTGAGGCCGGTTGGATGTACTGCCAAATTCTCTGAAACGCCTTTGGAGACGGCTTATGGTAGAGAAATTAACATTCAATTCACTGGCAACAGCTCTGGTGGACATTCCTGTAGTCAATATGCCAATTGCACGCTCCCTCAAAACTTGCAACATCTGTGCCATTGTGCTGTGTGATAAAACTGCACATTTTAGAGTGGCCTTTTATTGTGGCCAGCCTAAGGCACACCTGTGCAATAATCATGCTGTCTAATCAGCATCTGGATATGCCACACCTGTGAGGTGAACGGATTATCTCTGCAAAGGAGAAGTGCTCACTAACACAGATTTAGACAGATTTGTGAATAATATTTGAGAGAAATAGGCATTTTATATACATAGAAAAAGTCTTAGATCTTTAAGTTCAGCTCATGAAAAATGGGGGGAAAACCAAGTGTTGCTTTATAATTTTGTTTAGTGTGGAACTAAAATTTAATTCAGAACAAGAACAATGTATCTCATTTATACAGAATGATTTCTAAACACATTTGTTGTAGTTTAAAGACACAAAAAAGGTGAGTATTACTGCTGTGGAGCTCTGTTATACACTCAGACACATGGAACTGCAAGAAAAGAGGGACATTAGGAAAGAAAACAGGAAAAGATGGATCTGAGTCCAAATTAGAAACTGTCTATCCTAAATAGGGTCAATTGGAAGGTATGATAAAGTAGTTTTAGTCACACATCCCATACACAAAGTTTGCTATGTAACAGTGTTCTCATAGCATGTTTAGGATGAACACGGCTCAGACTGCTCAACACCTGACAGCGATTGCTATGTGAATATATTTGATTCACTAAATATATAAAATAAAATAAAAAATCCCCCTTTAACAACAACAAATCAGTTACAATACTACAAGCAGAACTCATTGGTGATTAGTCTCAGATGGAACGTAGACCCATTTGTATCTAATATTTCTAATCTAATAAGGCTATCCAGACTTTAGTAATGCAATCTGTATTGCATGTAATTTTATAAAGAATAATACATATTGGCTGAATTCACACACATGCGAATTGTGGAGTATTAACATGGGAATTACTCATGTTTGACCCAAATAAACAAATCAAAAAAATAGCAGAGGTTTTGATAATATTTTCCATGTGGCTATTTTGCAATTTTCCATGATTCCTGGTTAGTGAATAAACCTTTCAATTCAGCAAAAGTTAACTGGGAAAGTGACACATAAAATATAATGAGATTATGCGGAAAATTTACCTTCACATCTTATTAACATTCATCACAGATTGACACATCCATGTGAATTAAGATATCTTACTTGTAGATATTTTTTTCTGCTGAAAACAGATCACGTGACCACATTCTGCAGAAGGAAGTGCTCTAACCACCATTTTGGAAAAGGGAACAGAAATATGTAATGGAGGATAGAGATAGTGATTGTATCCATTTGTTTTAAATCACAAACTGGAATTCTATACAGCATGGGAATTATTCATACTATTTTCTGTAATGAACAGGGAATAACACAGGTTGCAGACCGTAATCTGAATATGCATGTTCGGATTAGTGGAAGTAATATTACCAAGTGGCGGCTAAAATGCTGCCTAGAACTGTAACTAAATCCCAGCAGCAATGGGACATGTCTAACAGATACAAAGTGATACATACACACATTAATACATGCACATGTAGATACATAAAATGACACCAACACGCTGTCACACACTGACATTTGCCCTTAGACACACACTGGCAAAGGAAGACAGACAAGTGCTCAAACACACAGAGACAAATAAACATAAACACACACTGACACATGAACTTAGACAGACACACTGACAGGTGGTCACACACCAGCTGACACATAAACGTAGACATACACAGTAACGCACTTGCATGTACACACCAACAGAGTGACATATGCTCTCAGACAGACACACACTGACACACAGAGGCGGCTCTAATTTAGGCTAGTCAGGAAACCGCCAAAGGCCTCACACGTGCTAGGGCCTTTTATCGGACCACTTCCAGAGCCTTACTGTCACTGTGAGAGCATCAACCAGGGTCTGTTATTTGAGGTTTTGCCTAAGACCTCAGACTGACATAATTACTCAGACACACGCACTCAGACAAGCTGACAAATACGCTCAAACACAACACATATATAGAATGTAAGCTCGATTGAGCAGGGTCCTCTTCAACCTATTGTTCCTGTAAGTTTATTTGTAATTGTCCTATCTATAGTTAAATCCCCTCTCATAATATTGTAAAGCGCTACGGAATCTGTTGGCGCTATATAAATGGCAATAATAATAATAATAATAATAATACAGTCAGACACACTGACACATGCACTCAGACATGCTGACACAGTTACAAAACTGACAGATACTCTCAGACACACTGACACATGCTGACATGCATTCACACACAATTACACAGACTGGCATTATCATTCACACACTTGGATACCCTGACAAATACACTCACTGACACATGCCGACAAACCCACACACAGTTACACAAACTGACCCACTGTCACATACTGGTTGGTACAGTTACACACTGACACACAGTCACACACTGGTTGTTACAGACAGTGACACACAGTCACACACTGGTTGGTACAGACAGTGACACACAGTCACACACTGGTTAATGTACAGACAGTGACACACAGTCACACACTGGTTAATGTACAGACAGTGACACACAGTCACACACTGGTTGTTACAGACAGTGACACACAGTCACACACTGGTTGGTACACACAGTGACACACAGTCACACACTGGTTAATGTACAGTGACACACAGTCACACACAGGTTGGTACAGACAGTGACACACAGTCACACACTGGTTGGTACACACAGTGACACACAGTCACACACTGGTTAATGTACACACAGTGACACACAGTCACACACTCTTGATAAAGGCAGCCAGTTGGTGCCGAAACGTTGGGGGGTTTGGTGACTCGTGTTTCTGTCTGGAGGCTTGTAAGAATTTTTGTGGTAATTTACTATTGTTTTATTGTGTTTGCCCTTGCTTCTGTCACTTTGTTTATCTTTTCTTATATGTTTTCACTCTGGTACTTTTTTGTACATAATAAAGCAAAGTTTTTTTTGAGATTGTTATAGTGTGCATTCTATATTCTATATACATTTGGTACACACAGTGACACACAGTCACACACTGGTTAATGTACAGACAGTGACACACAGTCACACACTGGTTAATGTACAGACAGTGACACACAGTCACACACTGGTTAATGTACAGACAGTGACACACAGTCACACACTGCTTGGTACAGACAGTGACACACAGTCACACACTGGTTAATGTACACACAGTGACACACAGTCACACACTGGTTAATGTACAGACAGTGACACACAGTCACACACTGGTTAATGTACAGACAGTGACACACACTCACACACTGGTTGGTACAGACAGTGACACACACTCACACACTGGTTGGTACAGACAGTGACACACAGTCACACACTGGTTAATGTACAGACAGTGACACACAGTCACACACTGGTTGGTACAGACAGTGACACACAGTCACACACTGCTTGGTACAGACAGTGACACACAGTCACACACTGGTTAATGTACACACAGTGACACACAGTCACACACTGGTTAATGTACAGACAGTGACACACACTCACACACTGGTTAATGTACAGACAGTGACACACAGTCACACACTGGTTAATGTACACACAGTGACACACAGTCACACACAGGTTAATGTACACACAGTGACACACAGTCACACACTGGTTGGTACAGACAGTGACACACAGTCACACACTGGTTAATGTACAGACAGTGACACACAGTCACACACTGGTTGGTACAGACAGTGACACACAGTCACACACTGGTTAATGTACAGACAGTGACACACAGTCACACACTGGTTAATGTACACACAGTGACACACAGTCACACACAGGTTAATGTACACACAGTGACACACAGTCACACACTGGTTGGTACAGACAGTGACACACAGTCACACACTGGTTAATGTACACACAGTGACACACAGTCACACACTGGTTAATGTACACACAGTGACACACAGTCACACACAGGTTAATGTACACACAGTGACACACAGTCACACACTGGTTGGTACAGACAGTGACACACAGTCACACACTGGTTAATGTACAGACAGTGACACACAGTCACACACTGGTTAATGTACAGACAGTGACACACAGTCACACACTGGTTGTTACAGACAGTGACACACAGTCACACACTGGTTGGTACACACAGTGACACACAGTCACACACTGGTTAATGTACAGTGACACACAGTCACACACAGGTTGGTACAGACAGTGACACACAGTCACAC
>OW240923.1:30137110-30273533 GCA_933207985.1 Pelobates cultripes | reverse complement strand
GGGATTCCATACGCTAGTGAACTGGCCTATGTTTGGGGGAATTCCCTCTGAACGTAGATATGCTTGCTACCGTTTACCCCCGAAAATAAGCTGTAGTGCGTTTTTTTGGAGGGGAATAAAGAAATAAAAAATAATCAATATAAGACTCGGTTTTATTTTTGGGAAAATATGGATGGAGGAGGGGTATGTGTGTGTATATATGTTCATGCATATATTATAGGGGGCTACTGGGACACACTCTCACACTCTCTCTCTCGTGGTGGGGGGGGGGGAAGTCTGGATGAAAACCCCATCTATAGTTAATACATTGCTATACACACACCAGTAAAGCCATAAGACTTTCTTTTCCCACAGAAATCTCAAGTGCTTTCACTACTGCAAGGAACTCTGGTTAGGAGTATGCAAATGAGCTCAACAAAGAACCGCATTTTTGCCTCATAATTCCACTTATTACATGGAATACTTGGAGTATGTGTCTGCTGTATACAACAGCTTTGAAACTCTGTTGAACACAGCAGACACATACTCCCAGGAATCCATGTATAAAGTGGAATTATGAGGCAAAAATGTGGTTCTTTGTTGAGCTCATTTGCATACGCCTACCCAGAATCCCTTGCAGTAGTGAGATTTTTGTGGGAAAAGCAAGTGTTATGGCTTGACTGGTGTGTGTATTTGTGTTTAGCAATGTAATTTATATATTTTGTATGAAAAAATAAATATAAGACCCGATATTATTTTCGTGAAAAGACAGGGGGTGGGATGAGATATATATTATACACACACACACACACTCTAGCGCACTCGCTTATTCACTGACTAAACAATGATTTAAAATCTCACAGATTGTAATAGTTTTATTTAAAAACACCTCACTTAGGCAAAAAAAATAATGATCAGGACATATCCTGATATGAAAGCTCTGTTTAGGGGCTGAAATGTCGACTACTGGATTTATTAAAATAAAGATTGATTGACTAAAACCTTGGCGTGCTGGTATTTTTATACAACTATATCTTCTATGTGACCAGTGCACCATGCAACCCCCCATTTATTTATTTATTTTTTGGCCTAGGTGTTTTTAAATAAAACTATTGCAATCTGTGAGATTTGAAATCCTTGTTTAGTCCGTGAATAAGCACGTGTGTGTGTATGTGTGTATATATATATATATATATATATATATATATATATATATATAATATTACATCCCACCCCCTGTCTTTTCCCGAAAATAAGATCGGGTCTTATATTTATTTATTTTCTTCCCCGAAAAACTCCCTACGGCTTCTTTTCGAGTAAAAACGTTATGTGTATATATACACATATATATATTTCTTTGTGAGTTTTAATGTAAACATCAAATGCAGAATCTTTCATTTTTGTGGCATTATGCAATACGCCTTAGCCAATCTTTTTGAAGTGTCACAAAAATGTATGCATGAAAGTCACCATCAGGTAAGTTGTGAAAGAAAATGTATCTATCCCATATGTTTGAACTCTCATCAATCAATACCATGTTGTGTTTCTTTTATTTATTTATTTTTTAGTTTTGCAAACCCATCATCAAGCATTTTAAGTGATGGGGATGTGCCTGGGGGAATAGTGTGAGTGTGAAAAGGTTACTGGTGGGGGGTCAGTTATACAATCTCTGTGCCTTTTTCGTTATGGGCCACCTGCTTTTCTCTGCTTCTTTCAGTCAGGTTAAGAGTTGACACGGAAGGAGCACACATTATATGATCTGCTTGTGTGAATGATTGTCTTTATTTTATCAGCCTCTGGAGTGTGAGCAATATTCAAATATGACTTCTCATGCAAAAAAGGTTGAATAATCTATGCTAATATAATTACTAGTGAATATATAGAGTAATATCCGGTCTAGCCGCTAAGTGCTGGATCTGCCTTGGCAATTTCTATCACTTTCATTGAGCTCTGTTAAATTCACTTTGGTTGATAATTTTATTTTCTTATGACTGAATTGAAACCACATTGAGCCAGAAAGATTTCAGCTATCTTCAAAGAGATCTCCTTGCAATGGTGAGAAACAACCAAATGTTTCTGCTATAAAGGCGTAGAGACAATACTAGGTTAGAGTTTCGGGATGTGATTCTGGGTTGGGGAATTGTTATAGAGCAAGGGTGTTTGTGTTAGGGTGTAGTTTTTCAGGTTTACATGGCCTGTTTTCCTTGTCTTTATTAAGGTTAGAGCATTAAATAAAGGGAGTCCGTTGCCATGCGGCTGTAATTTGAGGGTTTGTGATTTCTAAAATTTGTAGAGCAGTTCAGCTGATTTTTTTTGCATTTTCGGAGTGGTCTACCCAAGACTAATGGGAGTTGCACTCCCAAGCCGCAGCTGCCACCATTTTAACTGGGCTCAAAGAGCGGTGAGGAGCACAACCATTTTATAACCGTAGATCAGGTACCTTCTTTATTCAGGTAAAATGGGGGGGGGGGAATTATATATTGTTCAACGAGGCATGCCATCTAACACAACATTCTACAGACAACAGTGTACTAAAGAAGGATATTATGGCACTAGAAAGTGCAAAGGCGGGTTACAAAATTTAATAAAAGGAGTAAAATGTTCTAGCTATGAAGAAAGGTTAACAAATTTAAACCTCTTTAGTTTAGAAAAACGTCACCTCAGAAGGGATATGATAACATTATACAAATATTTCCAGGGCCAATACAAATCATTGTGTGGAAATCTATTCAAAAGCAGAACTACACAAAAGACACGAGGTCATGCGTTTAGACTGGAAGAAATTAGATTTAGTTTAAGGCTGAGGAAATGTTTTTTTTTTTGTTTTTGTTTTTTTTTTCACCATAAGAACAATGTAACTATGTACTGTGAGATTCCAGTTGCCATAGTCTGTTTTTTAGCCTACGGACTGCTTTACCATTGTGTCCAACTTAAATCATGGTCTATAACTGTTTTGAGAATGTAGGCTCTATTCTGGCTACAACCTACTGAATCTTGGTTGATGTCCTGACTCTGTTTCCCATTTTAGCAGGATTTGCTTCAAAGTAGTGTTATTCTGGTTCCTTTTTATTATACCCATCATCTTGTTTTCATAAACATTGTATAGATGGCTTATAGCTTTAAAGGTATTGCAATGGACACCAAGTAATTTGTGGTGGTGTTAGTAGGAGCTATGCCGTGTCTTTGATTGTTTCAGTGGGACGCACTATCTGATGCCCGTGAATAATTGTATTTCAGCTAGAGCCTTATTTCTTGTACTGGCTGCAGATCAAGTGATGGGGAAAATATCTTGCTGAATAATTGATGTCTCTGACTTGCTTTCTATTGATTTTTCTTTTTTTAAGGCATTTGTGGCCACTGGAACCAACTTGTCCCTGCAGTTTTTCCCAGCAAGCTGGCAGGGGGAACCTCGTCAAGCACCCACCCGTGAATATGTGGACTTTGAAAGAGAACCTGGGAAGGTATGGACAGAGCCATGTTAATCTCATTGTATGAAAAGTGGCTGTGTAATAATTGAATAAACTGTTTTTATTAATATAGAAAATAAGCCTACATGTATTAGTCTGTACTGCCTAGATTTGATAAATATCTTTATGTAGTACATCTCTTAGCTTACTCTGGCTTTACGTGGGTAGCCATCTTTAAGTACTCTTTGGTTGGAAACACCACTTGTCCATGACTTACTTTTTGATAATTTATCATTAAAACCAGTTCATAGGTCATTTTCGACATGTCCAGAGAAAATGTGAAACGTGCGCGAACTCATGATTAATTGCATGGATTTATTATAATGGCCTGTATGTGTATTATTATAAAATAATACACACAGGCTAGCTTTTGTATGATCCTTTATGTTATAGAACAATAAAAAGCAATTATGACAGTTTTCTAGTAAGCAGAATGTTTTAGGAAACGCCATTTAAATTTGGGCAAGTAAAATAAGCACCAAATGAACAAACAGGCAGGTTAAAATGTATGTGCCTCCTATCACTGGATATCACTACAGTTGTATATACACTGAAAAGCATTAACCTTCAAACCGCCTATCTCTGAACATGTCCTTTGGTATCTGGCACCAAGACATTAGCAGCAGATCCTTTAAATCCTTTAAAAGTTGCAAAGTTGGGCCCTCCATGGATTGGATTTGTTTTACCAGCACATCCCACAGGTGCTCCGGTTTGGAAAATTTGCAGGCCAAGGCAACACGCTGAACTCAGTCACGTTCCTCAAACGATTCCTGAACAACTTTTGCCGTGTTTTTTTCTTGTTGAAAGAGGCTATTGACCAGACCAGCTAACCACTCCCGGGATTAGCCCCCCATATTGAGAATTTTAGCAAACTATTATTCCATTTGTTAGATCAAATATTTTTTTTGTTGGATCTACTCTAAAATATGCAATATTAACAATCATTATCAGGGAGGGCTAACCCGTAGCAAGCCCCCCCTCAACAAAAATTTAAAATGATTTTTATTGATTTTGGTGGATATTCTTGAAATCAGGTGAGATCAACCGTTTTTTTTCGTTGGATCTATCACGCAATTGTAGCAGACCACGGGTAACCTGACCTGTTACCTCTGCTAATCCCCTTCATGCCCACAAAGTCGGCCAGTGAATACTGCCTCTTGTGTGATAGATCTAACGGGGAAAAAAAAACAGTTGATTTTACATGATCTAACGAATATCTACCAAAATCAATAAAACATTTTGTCCAAATTTTAGTTGGGGACGACGACGACGGGGGAACAACCGGTAGTCACGCTCACAAAGTCATTCAGTGAATACCGCCTCTTGCGTGATGGATCTAACAAAAAACTGTTCATCAAACCTGATCTAATGAATATCTACCAAAGTCAGTAACATTTTGTCCAAAAATTATATATGCAATATCTCAGTAATTTGATCTAACAAAAATGTTACCTGATCTAATGCAGATTTTGTTTTGTAATGCTCCGCATTCTTGACAGTGCGTCTGATTGGTATTTGTTGCCATTCTGTTGTTTGTTTCAGTCCAATCTTACCAATCAAACCTTATTTTAGTGTGTAGCATGGAGTGTCCATGTTTGTGCAGAGCCATTATTATTTGAATGTGTATTTGCAAACCTTTTCTTTCCCCTATCACTTTACCCTTTCTTCACATGGCAAGTGACTTTGTTAGGGCCAGTAACAATTCTCTCCCTGTTTCTTCTTCCCCTTCCTTTATCATTCCCTCTGCCTTTGTGAAACTCACTTTCCCTCTCTCTGGCTGAAGTCAGCAATTTGTAAGCAGTTTCAAATATATTATGGTACTTGTGTATGAGTGGTTCCCATCCATTTTTAAGAGGCTTCAAGCAATTTGAAGGGGAATCTTTTTCAAAGCTATTTTTAATGGATCCATTCGCAGACCATAACTGATGTAGCTTCCATGTCATGCTTGAAATTTGTCAAAAGCTAAATGTACTCATCTCTGTCAAAGGGACACTCCACTGTCAAACTACTTAGTAGACATACCCACAATGAAAACTGCAAAAAAAGCATGCATTTACATTTTATTTTTTCAATTTTTGGGGGGGGGATAAATATCTTAAACCAGCTTGCAAATCCTGCAATTCTCTTGTCTGCTGCGTTTGCAAGTCATCCCCTTCTGATCCAGCCAAGACTTTTTGTGGCTGTCCTATCACAGACTTTACAGTGCAGCTCAATGAGAAGTCTTTGCAAGGCTGGTGCCCTGGGCAATTGCTGCCTCTTAAATTTGCTGCACTTGACTCAGGCATTCGTTTTTTAGGATGAATTTCAACTATAATTCCATTAGTTTGAAAGCGGAATCAACGAATAGACATTACAACAAATGAAACGAAGGCTGGATTGCTTGTTGGCAGAAATTGCGATCTGCAATTCGTTCTTTCGTTTTACAAGGAGGGAGCTACTGACTTGCGGCTCTCTACTTGTAATATTTAAAAACAGAAGTGGCAAAGAGCTGCTCTCCCAACCACTTCTGAAATCCCCCCTCACTTTATGGGGGTCAATATGATCCCCCATATTAGTATAAGAGAGGTGAAATCTTCCCTCCTGCCCCTACGTGCTGTGCTGCAAGTGTAAGCATGTTTAGTAAAGAGTGAGCAGCCACTGATGAAAATCCGTTCGGATTAAACGAAAATTTGGTCTGCACCCAGTTGTAAGCTCCACTGAGCTAACCAAACCAGGAAGTAATCGGATGGGTGCCTGCTTGAAAGTTGGGGTGTGTAACCAGTTTTATTTCTAAAAGTATCAATTTCTATTGAAATCAAAATTAAAAAAATAGGACACATTCTTCACACAAAGCTTTTCAGCAAGCTAAAGTGCTTTTATGTCCCTTTAAACTCTCCAGGGTTGTGTTATGTGTTTTGGACAATTTTTAGAGCTTTATTCCTGAAAGGTGCTTTATTTGATTAAACCATTTTGAACCATTTTTAAATACATATGTGATTGTTTTCTAAATAAATTACATTTCAAAAACCAGGTTCTAAAACATTGTGAACGTAGACAATGTATTGGAAACAAATATACCTTGAGGTTTTTGAAACCCATGAAAATAAAGCAGGAACAGAAACAAACAAAATAAATGACACACATCTCACTTGGGTTGAAAAGGTTATTCCAAGCACCATGAGCACTTCAATGACTTGGAAGTGGTCCTGGAGTCTGTGTCATTGGGGTGTCCTCAGGCTAATGTAAATTCTGTACAGCTTTCATTGCACAGAATGTCCATAGCTGAGAGTGGTCCTATGACACTCTCAGCCAATGAATGACAGCTGTGACTCTGCAGAAGCTGAAAGTGCGTCACTGGACCACCACAAGGCATCGGAGGCCCCCTGGGAACTATGGTGGCAGACTGTAGTTAAATGGCTTGCAGGCTGTAGTGGTTATGATTCTTGGAGTAAACCCTTGTATGTCCTTTTGTGTATGATGGGGAGTTAATCTTACAGCCAATAAACACCCCAAAAAATGATCAGAATTCAATTTGGCAAGCAGCTTATTTTGTTTGTTTATTTATTTTTATTTTTTTATTAGTCCTTCCACTAGGAATGGTGACAAGCAATGATCACGATTCGGCTAAACTTAGATTTTGTAGTGCACTTGACAGCAGGGACTGGATTTTAGTGTACCCCAAGTGAAAATACATCACAGCCTTTTCTGACATGGTTTAGAATGGAAGAGAGTTCTGAAGCATTGTTCTTCAAACTCTACACTAATTAAAACTATAATATTGCATTCTAACACTTTATCTAAATGGCAAAAATCTCCATTCATGTTTCTTTATTTGTAACATGTTCTTTATTAACTATCAGTGTCTTATTAAGGGCTGTTGGTTTTGTTATTTTTGTTTTTTGTTATTTGTTATATGTGGGCGACAAAGGTCAGGCCCTCACAGACTGTTACTGTACACAGTCACTTTAGTTCTTAGTCACCACTGTGTGGCATTCACAGATAATGGCTGATCTCATTTCAGATTGATGTTAACCAGTCCCTTACTGTTAGACTTGTCACATAAAATTTACAGCTATTTCCTGTTGTGGCTAATATCTTTTTTTCTGAAATGAAATGTTAGGTTTTGTATTTTTTTTTTTTTTGTGTCCTCTTCTTATCTGTTCAATTTGGTTACTCTTTCATGTCCTGTATTTTGTGTGTGTGTGTGTGTGTGTGTGTGTGCGTATGACATCTATTTGTATGTAACTAAGTTGCTCTTTCCTACCAATTGCTGCTACCCTTTGGGGGAGCTGATTCTGGAAACCACGGAAGGAGGAAGGACGTTTTAGGCAAGAGAGGAATTTGTTTTACCTGCTTTTTACCACACACCACTGATCTCTGCTAGTCTAAGATAGAATCGTTGTTAGGTTCTCAACCAAATATCTGTAAAAACGGTTAAACTGATGGGGAAATGAAAATGCACCACGCAAGCTATTGATAGTTCTATTGTCTAGGTGTGTCTTAAAACGAATATAGAAAATCCAGGGTCAACTCCTGTGCGTTGGTTGCGTTAGACACATTTTTGCAAAATGGCACATGATGAAACTATAATGCTAATTTCTGCTTTTGGTGCCTTGCCACCTCACATGGTGTAAAGATAAATGTCTATGGCATCTCGTTGTGCATGCGCAGGCTGATGTGTGAAGGAAGCTACAATGTTGAATGGTCTGCCGTAGACCCTTGCTCTATACTCTACTTCATGCACAGTAGTACACAGATACAGTAGTTCCTGAAAACTTAAAATGCTGGGATCTGAAGGTAGGAAACGGTCAGTGCTGACATAGAGCTTCAGATAAGCATTAATGCCTCCTCTCCCAATCCAGAGCGATATGAATGCAGAGACCCCATAAGTGACAGTGCTGCGTTAATCTAGTGTGAGACCCTGCGACATTTTATGTGATGTTTGACCACTTGTGACTTCTGTCAGCAGAGCCTAAGAGAGATTTGTGTGCAGACCCAGTGAGGGTTGTGGTATATACGTGGTTAATGATTGAAGTGTGTCTCTGGGAGATACTTTAAAAAAAAAAAATTAAAAAAAAGAGAAAAATCTCAACATATCCTTCCTGGTAAATGTTTTACTTACACGTCTCTCCCAGGCTGCCATCCAAGTACTGAAATTCTAGCCAATATTTGCCTCTGATTCGGCTCTCACTAAATTCCTCCCTTATCCTACAGACCTTGGCAGGAAGCCCATGTGAAATTGCTGTTCTATAGAGTGTGCCAGTGCTGTGAGTGTGAAGCTATGAGCCTAAAAGGCAAATTTAACCCCTCGTTGGATCAGGGTAAATCCCAACCCCATAGACCGAACGGCATCTAATTACATATTCCAGATTTGACTTCAATTCTTAAGTCTTCAGTCTCTTTCCAAGAACCTCAAGTCACTATTAGTAGCAATTGCATGTTTGGTGGTCACAAATAGCATTCGTACATTAAGAAAACCAGTGGTAATGCTGTGCCTCTATAGTTTAATACGTCATTCACAGATCATGTTCAACTTCTACTTCTCATTGACACATGTTGTACCAATGGATGTAACGTTTAGAAGATGTATCCTCCGCTCCTAATATGCAAGTGCTTGCTAAGCATTCTGGAATACTTTCACCCCTATTGATGTTGCCGTCACTGCTACACTAAATACCTTTTAAACTTTGCGTTGCGTAATGCATGCATATATATATTGTAATGCTTGTTAAATCGACACCAAGGTGTGCTTGCCATTTTCATGGTATAATCATAAATCAAATATCAGTGATCTCTCTGAATCCTAGCCGCGCCTCCCCATCCCCCCCAAAATCTGATCCTGCTTACTAAGGAAATTTTATATTTCAGACAAGACCAAACAAATTGTGATGGAGACCTTGCTGTGTGGCATCAATACTTTAACATTAAGTAACGCTTGTTCCCCCAGTGATTTTATCTGTGGTATAATCAGTTTGCTAAGAAACAAATTGTTCATGACATCTAATGTCCACCTAACCTCCTCTATTTTGGCTTTTCATCATAGCCCACCCCTACTGGGTTGTAATATTAGGGTAAGGTGATCCCATTCACCTCGTCTGTCAGCTGACCTCTTATTAGTTATACAGTTAGTTGCAACACAAAACTGATCACCACCTGATCTTGCAGAATGTGCAATGAATACATTTTGGGGTTTATTCACATAGTAATGTGACTGGATGAGCACAGATTTAGGTTCCACTTGCAACTTAGCTTTGCAAATTGCTTGTTTTTTCCTTCCAGCAGTAAAAATTTACTTGTAGTAATTTACGCTCAGTAACCTGATCATGTAGTTTTTTTTTTTGTTTGTTTTTTTTTAATAACATCTGCATAGAAGATTTATGCTGATTATATATTTTTTTTGTTATTTTTGGCAGCAATGCAGCACCTGCTTCAAACCACTTCTGATTTAACCTTCTCAATTTTCAAGATGGTATAAACACTCTGGGTGCCAGTGTTTATCCTGTCCTTACCTTCTGGTCCTCAAACTGCAACGAAGCTGTTTTTTCTTTTTTGTTTTTTTTTTTTCCCCTTTCTTTCTTTTACAGAAAACTGGGGCCAGCACTCTCTCTTTAGTACTATAACCACCTCAAGAAATGTAGTTGTTATGGTACTTAAAGTGGCCCATTAAAACCGACAAACTTGCACAAAAGCAACAGTTTGCCAGTTAGTATTGCAAGAATATAAAGTGGTGCTTTACAAACACCAGGGGCGTGGAAACCTTGGTCCATAAAATGTTTGTCATATTGTAAGGTGTGTTTGTTGTGTTTTTCTGTGTTGATATGTCTTCATTTTTTTTTTTTTTTTGCACTTTTAAAAGACTGCTGGCATTAGTGCACGTGTTCTCCTGTCTTATGACTCATTACGTGTTCAGTTTCACTACTGTTGTCCTCCTGCCTGTTTCATTTCTAATCTTGTACCGTTTTAAAATAGCGATGTATAGAACAAATCATTTCTCTATAGCCCTTGCAAGCCGGCGTATAGATCAAAGTATATTATTATAGCTTACTGTGTCCATGTAAATACCAAATAATTTGAGTTAATAAAGTAATGCTAACTACATTTTAATCGGTATAATTGCGCTACCAGCATCATGCAGCTTGATGTTCTGATACCTTGATAAATCATCCGTATAATGCATAGAACAATCCATTATTTCGATGCAAACAAATTTGGTTTCAGTAGTGCAACTTTTGAATATATTCTTGTAATCAATGTAGCAAAGGAAACTACTGCACCCAGTGGAGACTTTACATCAAACGTATAATATGGAAAACGACAATGCTCTATTATTGCGATACTTTTAAAGGAATTGCTGATTGTGCAGTTGTTTTGAAATCTGCATTTCTCTACAATGCATTGTTCATAATTGCAATGCCTTGCTTGCATTCTAAAAGGTACTGGTGCTCCATCTACGGTTAAAACTGTAACAAAGTTCTAATGCCATGCCTCAAACCAATGCAAATAATAAATGAGGATTTTAGTACCAATACGTGTCTGTAGAGTGTAAGATTACCTACCAAGTTTTTGTGATTAGTTCTTTTGCCACTAATTTGGAAATTATACAAATCCTATGTTATCCTCTGTTGCAGGAATTGGTAGCTTTTTTGTCTGTTGATGGACTGCAACTCACACAATCTTCATCCAGGCTTTATAACTCTATGGTGCACTGGGGTTGCACTTCCCTTTACCTATAGGGCCTTATGGGCCCACCGTATGTCTAGCTCACAGATCTGTTTCAATATGGCCATGCCTTGGTTCCACACTTCCATGGCACAGGAAGTTTTATGCTGCTTAGATGTGCTGGATCAAACACAATGGTCCCCTTGTGCAAAAATCTGCTTGGATAGCAGTTTATTACTTAGCAATGTGTTAACGGCGTTCCTGCAGGATTGGCTAGTAATTGCATATCTCTGCTTTGGGCTGCTAGTACATTTTGGTGTGTCCTGTGTTAATGTGGATCTGTGTGCCTGGCCTTGTTCTGTTTTTCTGCAGAGTATGCAGGATCACACGGTATCGAGACAGGAAGCTGTATCCTACAAACTGCAGGCGCAGCTGAAACCACAGCCATGCAAGGCTGAACACACAACATCCTTTTCCTGTGAATGCCTGTTAACGAGTGCATGTACTCACAGAGACAGATTCTGTGTATGGCCCTCCCTCTAATCAAATGAATTGTTCCCCCAGTCTGGGCGCACTGCCCCCCTTTCCCCATTTGCAGTCTGGGCATGCTGTCACTGTAAGCACAATGAACTTTTTAAAATGCCACTCAAACTGGGCACACTGCCTCTTCCCCTTTCATTCTGCTATTCTTCATTCCACGCTCACACAAGCCGTGAGCACGCTTCCTTTTCTGTTGTCTTCCTTTGACTAATTCCCCACTATCAACCACTGAGCAACCATTCGGCCCCTGGCATTATCTTGGAAAAACATTGCTCAGCAGTAAGATTAGCTATTTGTCTTCAATTGTCTTCTAATGTATTGCAAAATTTATCCAAACACATTCATTAGACCTTTCCCAGTGTGGGGGTAATCTCCACTGATTCGGGGGAGGAAGGCCCTGTATAGTAAACAATATATTGTGGGCAGCTGCTCGGAATCATTCGATGTCCTTGTTTGTTAATGGAGGTCCATTAAGAGCGTAGAAACCACATTTTAGGTCCCTTCAAAGAGGAACCATTTCTTCTATGGAAATTACACCATTTATATTAAACATTGAAAACCACTTAGGAAATGGTTTTTAGTTTTTTTTTTTTTGTTTTTTTTCACTTCTTTTCTAATTACATGTCCTCGTTTTACTTATATTACAACTCCCAACTCTTTCACAACCATTTTCCCAGCATGATAAGCGGCTCGACAAATCACTGCAAACCGTCCTGTTAACAAAACTGTGAACCGCGCTGTGTATAAATGAATAGTGGGGGTGGGGACGGATGGTTTATTGGAACCTCATCTGTTGATGGAGGAAATCAGTGTACAGCTAACACTTACCTGTGGAAGTGCCACCGCTTTCATAAAGATAGATGGGTAGATATATATAATTATTTTTATACTTTCTTTACGATCATTTCCTGTAGTTTTTTTGTGTGCTTTTTTTAATGTGCGTACTGTATAAACACTACTCTATGTAATTGGCCGTGGATAAAAACAACATAAAAGAAATGTTGACGTTTAGTATATACGTTTACGCGCACTAGACTTGATGGCATGAACAAATGTCTCATTTGCTATTGCACCAAATACACACAATGCTTTTATTTCTCATGACCTCATTAGCATACACCACGTGTTTGGCACCAGTAGGCCACTGTGTGTGAATGTAGCCCAGTCGTGCAAATCGTGTCATGTGTTTACATTTTTATAATGAATTGTTTGTGTATTTACACAGTAACCGGTTTCGTTACAGGTTTATCTAAAGGCGCCGATGATCTTGAATGGAGTTTGTGTCCTATGGAAAGGTTGGATTGACCTCCAGAGATTAGATGGGATGGGCTGCCTGGAATTTGATGATGACAGAGCGCAGGTAATAGTTTTTAATTACCAAATCTGAACAATACATGTTATGGAATAAAATAATAAAAAAAAAAGGACCAGGCAATAACAACGGTCTTTATACAAGATTATTGTAAAATATCTCAACGGAGCTCACCAACTCGTTTACCCGAAAATTATCAGGTTATTGTGAATAAAAATCACAGAAGATAATTCTAATAGAATTAGAAATGTTATCATGCTTTTAAAATGTACTTTCCCTTTAAGCTTAAGCAAATGACCCTTTATTTAGGGAAAAACACGGGAGTCAAAGGTTCGGCTGGGACTTTTCCACTAAAAAGTGGACCATCTGGACACCATGGGTCATTATTATTATTTCCATTGATATAGCGCCAACAGATTCTGTAGCACTTTACAATATTATGAGAGGGGGGATTTAACTATAAATAGGACAATTAAAAGAAAACTTACAGGAACGATAGGTTGAAGAGGACCCTGCTCAAATGAGCTTACAATCATTGATGGTTAATTGTAGTACTGCAGAACTGATTGTTGTGGCTTCATTCCTCATGATACTCGAGCATCCTTTGTAACCCACACATTACCACCACCACTGTGGACTTGGGTAATAGGGCTTAAGTGTTAAGGGGAAAAACAGGAGCATGTTAATGACTGACTGGTTTCTCGATATCATGAGAATACATTAGTACCTTGCCATTTCCAGAAGTTAAATTAGTTGTTCTATGTTTTGGTAATGTTGAAGACGCCACATGTAAGGACTTTGTCAGTTTTTCACCAAACTCTGCATTTTGGCATATGAAATCCGAATTGCAAAATTCAGACAGGAATAGAAATAGCCAAGCTGTTTCTGTTGGATCATTTTTCAGGGTCCATTTATTTTGCCTAAATTTTATTATTCAGATTGAATGTATTAAAATTCAGAGTTTAGTGAGTAACCCAGTCTACAAGCTGGGAAACAGTTTGATGGATGTAGACTACGGCGAGAGGTGAGAGTGCAGTTATTAAAGTGTTACTGGAAACCGTTTTTAAATATCCATACAGGCATATGGTTGTGTTTTTTTTGTTTCCATTTAAATTCTTTTAGTTTTTCATTAAAATCTTTCTTAAAATGTTTGTAGATGGTGTATAAAAGTCACTAATATGTACACCACTTGGGCAGCTTAGATATCTTATCCGGTATGTAGACTTCCTTTTACGTTTTTCTCTGATGTTCCAGACAATTTTCCATTTCTAAAACCACTTGCTCGTCCACCTGATATCTTGGTGAATTATATTACAGGAGTTTTATTTCCCTCCATAGCCCTAATTTGCATTATGTTTATGCATCTGGACCTTGAATCCTTGGGTTTTGATCCTGTTAAAATTGGTGAGGGGTGAGTTTTTGGAGGCTTGGTCCATTCTAAGGCACATTATTATTATGGATTTCCTCAGGGGGGGAGTTTCCCTAAAAGGTGGAAGAGGGAGTAATGACTGAGATCTCATGATTGCATATCTAGGTTAGCCCAATAATGTGTCTTGCATATCCTTGAGTGTTGGCTCTCTTTGTATTATGTATTGTAGTTGCCATTTACAGTTCAGTTCCTGTTCCAGTGTGATATCAGGGACAGAGCTTGTGTAATTTTACTTCCTTATAGGAAGGCTACCAAGTTTGTGGGTAAACCTAATTCCTTGTTTGTCTGTTTCTCAGGCTGGTATTGAGACACAAAGCTTTGGCTAGTTTGATCATAGAATTTGCCAGAATTCTATATTTGCAGGTTGTTCTGCCTTCTCTACTTGAGAGGTGATAACCTCTTAATAATTCCATCATTAGGTCTTTAAAATAGGTTTGCCAAGTGGTCCATCCCTACATATTGTACCTGGTGTTTTTTGTTTTTACAATGTTTTGGAAGGAACCCCTCCACTGTGTATAAATTAATAGCTGGAGTTGGAAGGGGGAATGATTGATTGGAACCTCATCTGTTGAGGGAGAAGGTCTGTCTACAGCTCTTACCTGTGCAAGTGCAACATATTTCATGAATATTTCATGAATATGGATATGTAGATATATAATTTTTTTTTTATAATGCTTTATCTTCACTATCATTTCCTGTAGGTTATTTTTTTGTGTGCTTAATGTGCGTTATGTGCATTTCATGTTTTCTTCTACTTTTTATGCAAACTATTCTCCTTGTTGACTCTTCTATCCTTACCCTTGTTTGGAACATCCATGAGCATATTTCCCAGGACTCCGTTTCAGTCTTTCTGGCTTCCTTGTCAGGTGATGCAATGTGAACTTGTGCATGCGTTTGCATCTCAGGTGGGCAGCTTGATCACATCATACCTGGCTTTGAAGCCTGGCAGATTTAAATTCCATTCAAGAAAGCGTCATCCTACTCATAAGTGAGGAGGAAAGTGAAAAAATAAGAATGCAAAGAGGCTCATTTGAATAGTTTCTTTGAAGAAACCAAATTAGTGTGTTGGGTGGTGAACAAACATGTTGCATCTAATTGGTTTCTCCCCTCCCCCCTCTTTCCTTGAAGCACGAGGATGCTCTGGCACAACAAGCCTTTGAAGAAGCTCGCAGAAGAACCCGCGAGTTTGAAGAAAGAGACCGCTCTCACCGGGAGGAAATGGAGGTGAGAGTTTTACGACCTCGCTGCCCATAACTGGTCAGTACCCTTGGAAAAAATAACTAACACCTGTATGCATGTGCTGCTAAGTGGGTGTAGAACTGTGCTGCCCAGCTCATTGTAGGGCAGGCCCCTATATCTTTCAATGCTTAAGTTAGCCTTGGCAACCCACATATTTGAGTCCCATTTCCAGTGATGCACAGCCAACTTTAAAGAACAATAAAAAAATGTTTAAGTATTTTTCTTTTACTCATCATTTTGATTAAACAAAATTGAGCTTGTACAAAAACACAGAGGCTGTTTGTGGGTCCCATCTCTTCCTTTCAGGTCACACGTATAGAGTCAATTTGTAGTATTCTGTGAAAAGCAACACCATCTATGTACAGTTTCCTTATTTAGAGCTTCAGGGCTCATATTCTCAGGAGAATGACATCACCTTTTTGTTTGAACAAAATGCTTTTTTTTTTGCCTTACTAAATCTCCTCCCACTCATCCCTCTGGTGTCTGTATCGCAGGCCAAGTTGAACCTGTTTCCCTTTGATAATGTCGTAAAGGTTGCTAGCTCAGTGTACAGAACGTTGCTAATTTAATATATTTCAGCTCCCTCTTGTGACCATAGTTATCGAAGCATGTTATGTTTGTCATACTTCTGCATTAACCTCTCCTCCTTCCACTTCCTTAAGTGAAATCCCTTTCCCTGCTGTCTGTTGGAAATAGAAGTTTTGGAATCCGCACAATGTAAACAGACTTGTGTCTGTAGAAACCTTGCCTCCGATATATTTTTCTGCTAATGCGCCCAGCACATATTTAGTGGTAGCCCAGCTGTACACAAGACTTGCACATGTTCTTAAGATGCTTAGTACGTTTGTCTGAATAATGTGCTCTTGCCTTCTATTTTTGTCTTCTGACTTTTGTAGAGAAAACTTGCCTCTTGTTACCCCCAATACAATATTGACGTCCCTTAATAAGGTCATGCCATTTATATAATGGGATCTTATCTCTTGTGGTCTAGTTATGAGGGATCTAAGGTCTGCACTGTCATTTGTACAAACACCATTTGTAAATACATAGCTTCTCTGGGGTCTAATACCTTGTGCAGGGTCTTAATAAAGCATGCAATACCTTATTGTCATATCTTGGTGACATCAAAAGTATTAATACCCTTTTACAGTGCTGGATCAAGAGGGAACCTGAACGATTGCTGTACAGGTTTCTGTTCTGAGATTGGGCCCCATGCCATTATGCTGGTGGGAGATTCATTGAGAGATAGCCTTGTGTAGTCCAATAATGGGTATTTTCTTTTTCAATTTTCTGCACCTGGATTTTCTCCCTGTAAATGCTGTTACCTTTCTTTTTGTGCCTTGTGCCTTTTCTGCTGTTCTGTTTTTAATGCACCAACCGCTCTGTTAACTCTAAATAGTCTTTCTTTTTGGTGTAGGCTCGACGGCAGCAGGACCCAAGCTCCGGTCTGGGCAGTGGCGATGACCTAAAGCTCCGTTAACTTTTCACCCCAGAGCTCACCATGCTAGATCATCAAGACTAGGAGAGAGGAGCCACCCGTACGTTTCTCAGCCCCAGAGGTCACTCGTGATCCTCACTCGTTTTATACTTCTATTTCTAAGCATGTTGCCCTATATTAACGGTTCACATTGATCCCTCTATGCAAACTCCGCCAAGTGCAGCTAGTTCTTCTGGAAGCTGCTCGATTTTAGTTAAATTTTAAGTATAAATAGGTCATATTCTTTTTGAAGAATAGTTTCTGTTCTGTGTCAAACTGCTCCTTTTTTGTTGCTGTAAATTTTAGGATCCAGTTGTTAGGTGTAGATAATATTTGGAATACTATTGTACAACCCACTTCAAAAAAAAAACAAAAAAAAAAACGGTCACTTTAAACTTAATTAGAATGCCCCACTGTACAGCACTCCAAAATTTGTTGGCTCTTTTAAATATTTGTGGGTTTTTTTCATTTGTTTTACTTTTTTTTTTTTACTTTGATTCCAGTCTACCTATCAAAAAGAAACCTATTTCACATGTTTGCTCAGGCAATGTATTTAAATAAATAGGTTCTTTTAAACCTACAAAATACATAGCCAATCAAGAAACAGAAGTCTGGATTCGGGGAAATGCAAATGTCCATGTGTTACTAAAACCTTTTTAGAATGTTAGCACAAAAATTATATATAATATATATATATATATATATATATATATATATATAAAATTTTGAGTGATGGGTACACTTACACTTTAAGAAGTGAATGTTCTGACCCGGTAGATCACAACTGTCAATTTTAAATTCTGTCGAGATGCTTTAATAATGCTACCATTTTCCAGGAGAATGTATAATTATGTGTGTAGAATCTACAGCAGGGGTGCTCAAAAGGTAAATCCCCAGATGTTGTAAAACTACAACTCCCATGATGCTTTATCATTCTAAAGGCATGCAAAGCATCATGGAAGGTCCTAGTTCTACAACATCTTGGGGTCTACATTTTGGGGGCCCCTGATCTACATAGTGTACACACTAGGCCTTTCAGATGTTCTTTGATGACACTTCCCAGGATTCTCTCATCCAATGTGTTCGGACTTCCAGCTATACAATTCTATTCATTCTTTGTCACACGTTGGTAAAGGTTTGTCAACAATGATACATAGAGCAAGATTGAGCAATCATGATGTAAATGCATAGCTGAAATTAGATCTTTGTTTGAAGTAAAGGCTTGTATGCCTGAAACTTGACTTAAGGTACTTTGCGATCCCTTTGCCCTTTTTCTGTTGCCTTCCTGTGTTAATGTGAGAAGTGATTTTTAACTTCAGAATAAAAGTGAGTTTTATAAAGTAGGTGAATTAGTGTGATTTAACTAGCGGGTGCAGCAATCTCATGTACTTATGGGTAAACTTGAACCTTTTTTATTTAATTTTATTAAAGCGTAAGGCTCACCCCTTTAAATGCTTGCCTTACTTGTACCGATTCACAGAATAATTTCACCCATTAATTTATTGCACTCCCCTGGGGAAAGCATGTAAATCATTTCAGCTTCAAAATAAAGTGGAGAGAATGGAGGTGAACTCAGCACAGCACTTCTAGCTAGATAATATAGTCACTGGCTAATGATAATCTCTCCAAAACATAATTTTAAAAATGTTTAAAATTTCTGAAGGCAGAATTTAATGTGCCAAAAAAAGCCATTGGATGGGTCCTAAGAGAACTATTACTATATTCCACATTTATCTTGGGTTTTAAATGTATTTAAATTATTTCATCACTTTGGTTTTATATGCTGCAGATTTGGACATTTAAAAAAAGAAATAACCAAAAAAAGCAAAAATTCTGTTAAAGCACTATATATGTTTTCCGGTACATAATGCTTGACACAACTTCTCAAAGTTTTTGTTTTTGAGAAATAAAATAGCATCACTATGTTTCCATAATTCTAAATGGGTCACCCAGAAACTGAACGGTTAGCTGCTTTAAGTCATGCAGTCTGTATGTTTTAATGGTGAATAATGTATAATTCAGTTGTGTATCTATTTTCTGACTGGTTTTAATAAATTTCTGATACTGGCCAAAATAAACAGATATATCAATGATGTCCACTGTTTTTTTTTTTTTTTTTTAAGCATGGGGAAAAAAAAATTGAATATATACATAGACTCGCACGTTGAGAGAGATTTTAGGTGGAAATCACGGAGTTGTGTTGAATCAGACTATAATTACATTAGTGTAGATATTATGCAGTAACTTAGTGTTTGTGTACTGGTGTCCTCTTTTACAAAAGATATCAATCTTAAAGTGTATCGGGGAGTCCTCGAAAAGATGATGAACTGATATGATGTTTTGGATTTACACCGGTCCTTTATCAAGGCAATCAAATACTTGCAGCCATATAAATTATTTACATTATAATGTACTCACATGTGAACTGAAGATTATCCCCATTCAGTGGTGTGAAGTGCAATTCTCATTGAGGTTATGTCTGTCAACGAGTGTATTTTATGGGAAGCGTGCACCAAAATGTCTTGAATAAAATGACAAAACAGTAGTAAAAACCACTAAAGGGTCAGGAACGTATTCCTGACCTATGGTGTTAAAACTACAATCCAGATCCCCATGCCTCCCTAAATACTGGTAAAATTGGTACAGCTTCTTTAAAACAGTCGAGGTCATCAATGCATTTTCCGTCTTCCACGGGGCTTAATACACTTAAATTTGATCTGTGTGCAACACAGTGAATGCCCATTACATGGGAGATTTTGCCGTGCTTTCTGTACCAGTCCATTTTCAGCTCCAAACATGCTGGCAGCACCATCTATAGCAAATCCAATCTGCTTGCTTGAAGAAAGCCAGTCTAAGAGGCCATGTGTCTTCAGGGTTTTTAGTGATGGTTTCTAAGTACCCATCTGCAGTAGCCATTTCAAGAGGTAGGACTGATGGAAATACTTCTTTAATCTTATTGTTCTTGACATTCAATATTAACTCTTCGACTCCTCCTTTATCAGTTGATCCGTCTAGCATCAAACTGACATTTTGCCTCCTTTAGCTCGCACATGAGTTCTTTCCTTATTACATTTGCAATATGTGAGAATTCCTTGCATCTCTTGTCATTTGCATACTCCCTTCTCACAGTTATCCCTAGTTTCCCAGTCAGCTATAGCAAACCTTCATAAGCTGTATATGGCCTTTTTTTTTTTTTTCAATATAATAAGCCACATTAAATAGAACGCTCATGTGGTTGAACATCCCTTGATGCATTTTCTTAACGCATGCAGCCAATGATGTAGCTTCTGGAGCCAACAGAGCATGTTTCGCCTTTACACTTTTTTGATGCTAGAGAGACTTTCCTTTTTTTTTTTTTTTTTTTTTTTGGGGGGTCTCCAGTTTAAAAGGCCCTGAAAACCCTTTCACACACTTAGATGCTTGGTCAGCAATTGCAGGGAAATAAGCACAGATCTCACATATGGCTATACCCATGTTATGGTCAAATTTTAGCCACGTGAGTTTCTTAAACTTAAACTTCCTTTTTCCAGCATTTTGAGATGGACTTGTTGAAGCGGACTCCTCTGCTGGTTGTTCTTCTCTTGTTACTGCAGACCCAACTTGCACAAGTTCCACTTCACTTTCCAAACAAGAGGTCTTTGCAAAGAAATGTCATCCGCAGTTGATTTGCATCTTCTGACTTTGCATCTTTTGCTGCAAGCTTCATTTTTTTCTCAAGTCCCAAAGAAAGATGTTTGCATTTTAGTACTTATTAATTCTGTAATGGCATGGTCTCCCAAAATTTAGCATGAGTGTTTTTGGGCGGTTGTACATGTGTAACATGTCTCCCTTTTTTTTTTTTTTTTTTAAGCACAGCACCCCTTCTTGTTAGTAACCCTGATGTGTATCTTTAGATGCACACAGGTTTACACAAAGGTTTGCCTCTCAGATTATGCCCAGTAACCTTTTTAGGACGCCGTAGGACTTTCGAGGACACCGAAGTAGATTAAACACAGTAAAATCAGTTAATCAAACTGCATGTGTCACATATCGTACTTCTGGACAACAGCAGTATGTTACTGTGCATTTTGGAAGAAATAAACTGATCCATGCTCTTTGAGGATGGCTTTTTGTGGGGAAAATTGTGACGATGGATAAAAGGAATTAATAAGGGAAAAGGCTAGTAAAAAAGAAAATGATCACTTTATTTCAAGTTAATAAAAAAATAAGTGTGCATTTTTTTTTAGATAAACAATAGTGGGGAAATAGGGACAGCAGGCACTATACCGTGTCAGGTGGCAGATTCCACGAGGAGAAGAGCACAATAACATCACAAATAAAAAAAAAAAAACTTGCTATCATAGCAACTTAAATTCACTTTGAGAACTTTTTTATTCATTACTATATTATTTTTATTAATGACTACATTCTTTTACAATCACTATTACTGGCATAATTGTTACTGCTAATACAAATGTATTGTGGAAATGGGGCATTACATTTTTATTTTATATATATATATATATATATATATATATATATATATATATATATTAGTGCCATCAAATTCCACAGCGCTTTACAATGGGTGGACGAACAGACATGTAGTTGTAACTAGACAAGTTGGACACACAGGAACAGAGGGGTTGATGGCCCTGCTCAATGAGCTTACATGCTAGAGGGAGTGGGGTAAAATGACACAAAAAGGTAAGGATAGTATTAAACTAGTGACAGTTGCAGAAGACGAATCAGGCAGGAGCTATTAACAGTTTAATTGATACGCTTTTATGAAGAAGTGGGTTTTTAATGATTTTTTTGAAGGAGTGGAGACTGGGTAAGCATCTAACAGAGGAGGGAAGCGAGTTCCAAGGCGAGCATCAGAGGTGGGAGTACGGAGAGAAGATAGACGTAAGTCTTCAGCAGATCGTAAGGGCCTAGATGGGACATACTTGTGCATAAGGGAGGATAGATAGGTGGGAGTAGCATTATGTAGCGATTTGAAAGCAAGAACCAGAATTTTAAATTGAGCTGTATATTTTATAGGAAGCCAATGTAGGGACTGACAGAAGGGTGAGGCATGGGAGGTGCGGGCGTACAGGAAAATGAGCCTCGCGGCCGCATTCATTATGAACTGTAATGACACAAGTTGGGAGCAAGTAAGACCACTGAGAAGTAGCTTACAGTAGTCAAGGCGAGAGAGGACAGTGGAATGGACCAACACCTTAGTCGCATCTGGCGTTAAGTAGGGGCGGATGTGCGCAATGTTATTGAGATGGAAATGACAGGATTTGGCGATGGCTTGAAGGAGAGGTCGGAGTCAAAGAGAACACCTAGGCAGCGAACCTGCGTGGTGGAGCTGATGGTGGCACCGTTGACTTGGAGGGAGACAGACACAGGAGTAACAACACTTGAGGGAGGAAAGACCAGAATTTCAGTTTTGGTCAAGTTTAAGGAAGTGGGCAGCCATCCAGTTAAAAATAGCAGAGAGGCAGTCAGAGACTCTAGTCGAGAGGATAGGTAGATTTGCGTGTCATCTGCATAGAAATGATATGGGAAGCCAAAGGAGCTAATGAGTTTACCAAGGGAGGCAGTATAGATGGAGAACAGTAGGGGACCAAGGACTGAACCTTGGGGGACACCAACAGAGAGGAGTTGGGCAGAAGAAGCAGAGCCAGAGAAAGAAACACTGAAAGAGCGCTGGGATAGATATTAGGAGCACCAGAAGAGAGCAATATCTTTTAGACCAATATTGCGGAGGATGAGAAGAAATATATATGTATATATAATGTAAATAGACTTATCTAGCTATCACTGTTCTACCACTGCTTTTGAAATCGGTTTTATACTCATTCTGAAGTCAATGTTCTACCACTCCTTAACGCAAGTTACTAGACTCTCACGTGATCGCACATGCACGTTACACGGAGCCGTGTCTTAAAGCCCCGACATTTGATCTTCACGGAGAGCACCGGCAGGCCAAAAATAGAACAGTGGGCATGTGGTGGGTGCCAAATTCCTGATCGCCCTGGCGCCTGGGATTGGTAGAGCCCTGACCCAAGGTATTGCAAATGGGGTATGTCCAGTCTTTTTTAGTACCCACTTAGTCACAAACACTGACCAAAATTAGTATTTATTTTTCTTTGTGTGTTAAAAATGCAAATAAAAAAATTATGAACGCTAACTTTGGCCAGTGTTTGACTAGGTGGCTACTAATAAAGATTGGACATACCCATATTGAATACCATGGGTTGTCTACTTTGGAAAAAAATATATATGTATATTTATTTTATGACAGATAAGTGTTACAATGTCACTATTGATGCATTTAAAAAATATTTTGAAACAGCAATGTTGTACTTTTACTTATAGCCCTATAACTTGCAAAAAAAAAGATAAGAACATGTTAACATGGAGTATTTTTTTTTTTTTTGCAGTGCTTAAAGCTTACAACAGACGGTTGTGAGGTACCCCAAAGGCATTTCTCCAACGCATAATAGACAGTTAATTATAGAGGTACTTGCAAAATCTAGCACAAATTTTTAGTTTTAAATAAAGATTGAGTAACTAACATTATATTTTTAAACACGCTTAAACAGTATGATTCATGGTAGGTTCATTGTTGGGTTATTCGCGCTGATAATACTCATTGCCCAATCTGGTCAAACATTTGTGTAGTAAAATATAAACATGCAGTGGTTCTATCTAGAGTTATGAATACTATAGTTTAGGCAGTCTAGTCAAGTTTTCTAAGTTGGATCTAGGGGTGAACAGCTTGTTGTTAGAGCTCTGGCAAGCTATTTCAGTTGTGCTTGCTGATAAGCATTGGTGTTACAGTCCCTTGCATAGCCTCTAGGTATCTCTCGGAGCTCTGACCAGCAAGCAGCTTAAATGTCCCGGGAGCGTCTCTCTTGGGTCAAGTCCATAAGGCAGGGATGTGATGATGCCAGTGTTGGGAGTCAAAATAATAGGTTGGGTCTTCCTCTTGCGCTATGTGTTGCTGTTGAGGGGAGCCCTGGTCTGTCTAAATCCTAGGTGTGTTTCAGCCGACTCCTGTCACACGTTTCCCGAGGTTGGGTAGCATGGTGAGATGCAAGGTTCCCCCTTCTATGAGTCGTGGAGGGGCCCTCCGCCTGTGTTTCCCTCCTGTAACCGACCTCCCTGCCACCCGGTCAGCGTCGCTGTCTGCACCAGGAGTTCTCTTGTGCAGGAACATGGCACGTTGGGCATAGGGCTGCTGAAGGGTGAGCGGGTCGGGTGCACCGACGGGTCTCGCTTCGATGCTTGGGGGTGTTGACGCTGGTGTCCAGGCAACCCTGCGCTGGTTCCCGCCGCGCTAATCCGCGGCCCCAGTTCCATCGGGTGGCCATTCTGGAGGCTCGAGGGGGGTATACTCCCAGTTGGCGTCGGGTTGCTGGGCGGATCCATTCCGCTACTGCTCGCCTCACTTGCCTGAAAAGCAGTCTCTGGGTGTGTAGCTGTGTTCATAGGCTGGTATGGAACCGGTCATAGAACACCCGTGTATGCTTGGGAGGCACGATAATTGGGTGCTTTATAGTAGGCCGCTTCCATGCCGCCCTCTTGGTTGGGCCTTGCTCTCCCCGTATTGCTTTAGCCACCATCGTTTGTTCAGGCAATATTGTGGGGTTAGTCGCCCCTGGCGAGGACCGGGCTATCCCCCGCCGGTCCAGAGGGAGGGGGGGGTAGCAGAGCTGTATGAAGGTCTCATTTGTGAGCATGTCCTGTGCAGGGCGATCGGCCGCCTCCCCTGGACCTCAGGCTTTGCTCTGAGGTAGGCCGCATGGTCGGCGCGGGTTTTTCTGTGTCGCTTCGGGATCAGACCGATACCATTCTGCGTCTCATGGCATCCTGGGTCGACCCCCGGGTACCATGTGCCGTCATCTTTGGCAGGTCCCTCGATAAAAGCCCATTTTTGCTCATTATTGCAGGAGCTCATGGATTGTTCTACACACCATCTTGACTGTCAGGCCCCGCCCCAACATGGAGTATTTTTAAACTCAGGAAAAAATATTTAAACTATTTAGCATGAGTGTTTTTGGGCGGTTGTACATGTGTAACAGATTTTGGCGGTCAAGGTTAGAAAAAGTGTCTTTTTAAAAAAATATATAAATTTACAAAAATAATTTTGTAGTAAATTTATATAATGAAAATAATGGTATCTTTAGAAAGACCATTTAATGGCAAGAAAAACAGTACAGTAAATGAGCAAGAGGAAAATTACAGCTAAACACAAACACTGCAGAAATGTAAAAACAGCCCTGGCCCTTAACGGTAAGAAAATTGAAAAACTGTCTGGTCCCTAAGGGGTTAATACTGATTGGGCCCTGGGTAAACATTTGCTTGGGCGCGCTGGTTCTCCCCCACTCCCTGGCATGCGATCACGCCCTCCACCCCAACCCAGTGGTGGAACTAATGTAGAGAAGGCCCTGGTGCAAAAAAATTTAAAAATACATTTTTGCAAACATTTGACCATTCTTGCAGGGTTTTGTGCATGTTTTGGTATAGAGTGTGTGAGCGCGTGCATGCAATGCAATGGTGTAATGTTTGAATGCAGGGGTGTGTGTATTTGTATGTAGTGTTGGCTTTTAAATGCCAGTGTGCTTTTGTGTGTAAAGTTGGTGTTTGTATATAATTTTAGCATTTTAACACAGGGATGTTTGGAATATTTACATGCAGGTGTGTGTTTGGATGTAATGAAAACAAAGAAAAAAAGCTGCGCCACACAAAATAAATATAATAGGATAACAATAGTATATCCCAATAAAAAGTCTTAAATTGACAGTTCTTTCTTTAGGTCAAATGGTCTGTAACGTGCTTGGTCAGGGATAGTGTCCACGTGGGCCTTCCCCGGAAGGATCCAATAATATGCAAAGACAAAAGATAGAACCAAAATAGTGCAATATATCCAATAGGGTAAAATAGAAGATAAAAAGGAAGATGGTAGTGCACTCACGTGAGTAAGAGCTATAGCTAGCTCTAGTATGGACAGTGTACATCGGTACAATCCCCGCTTATGGGATATGGTGCAGGTGTCTTGCCTCAAAAGGTATGTTCAACACTCAAAGAGAATAAAATAGAGACAACCAATAGTGCTCTCTGAATAAAACAATGGTGTTAAAATATATATAAAAAGGTACTCACAAGGGTGGGGCAGACAAACTGCCCACTGGTATAAGTAACCAAAAGATCTTTAATGAGTAAAATACACAATATAAAATCCACAAACGCGTTTCGCCTAAAAAGGCTTTCTCAATCTGGAAATATGCAATTATTCTCCTGGGTTACCGTGGCAACGCTCCACGCGGCACTCAGACCGCGGGACTTACAGTGGAGGAGAAGGGAGCTGCAGGAAAGGTAAGTTACAGCTCGCTGCCAGCCCCCCTCCTACACAGCCCATGCCACTAGACCACCAGGGAATGAGAGGCCCCCCTCCATGGCCATGTATCAAGCAGGGGGGGGGACAAAAAAAAATATAAATAAAAATTTAAAATAAATTTAGTTATATTAAAATAAAAAAATAATAAATTTAATATTAAAATAATTTTAAAAAAATAAAAATTCCCACCAAGGTTACACACTCTGCATCACATACATACACACACACTGCATTATATACAAACACACTGCATTCATTATATTCACAAAATAAATATTCAATTAATGTAATTTTTTGGGATCTAATTTTATTTAGAAATTTACCAGTGGCTGCTGCATTTCCCACCCTAGTCTTATACTCGAGTCAATACGTTTTCCCAGTTTTTTGGGGTAAAATTAGGGGTCTCAACTTATATTCGGGTCGACTTATACTCAAGTATATACAGTATGTGGTAAATAACATATGCACTTTATTACATTAAACGATAGAAGGCTTGGCAGCTTATTTCCACAAGGTGTGAGTATCACGGCATATGTAGAGTCTCACAATAACCTCTTAGTCAGAGAATGCAGTTCTTACTGCAGATACAGATTCTGATTGGCCACCCATGTTGTATCCTAAATATACATGTGACACGTTATACTGGGCTTTTTCAGACATACAAAATTAATATGGATTTTACTTACCTCTTTCCAATACTTGTACTGTAAAGGGTCCCAGTGCTTCCTTTGGAACATGGAGGCATGCTACTGTCTATGTTCCACCTGACCCATGGTGCCATTCCTAAAGTATAACTGGTATTAAAAAAAAATGCATTTTTTTCCCTCTCAACTTTTTTTATATATAGAGACACACACACACACACACAATGTGACTTGCACAGCCTTCCTAAACACGTCCTGTAAAGAATCCTCTAATGTTTATACTTCCTTTATTGCACGTTTGGATATTACAGAATGTTGTATGTTCTGTTAATAGTCTTTGAGACCTTGCAGGAGCCTCTTGTGTGTGATTAAACTTCAATTTACAGAGCAGGAGATACGATACAAACTTCTAAAACAAGTTAACAACTGATTGGAAAGGAAACCTTTTTTTAATGTAGCCTATGTCAGTCAGAGCCAAGGGAGCAGCTATGATTAGGCCTGCATAACCGGAAACAAAAGTGATTTCATTCCTAAATGGCAGAATATTGAGCAGAGAGCCTGCAGGGGCATAATCCATACACTAAAACGGTTTCAGTTAAAGTTATTATAATAATGAGGTGCCTATTGAATAGACAATAGTAGTTGCAGGACTCTGGAAATGGTATTAAATAGTAGTTTCGATGTGTATTCACAAACTAGCAACAATAGGCAAAAAATATCAGCTAATTGTATCTTTTCTTCCCATATAAGGGTAAGGAAAAAAAGAAAAAGCGGAGTTATTAATCTAGTAGAGGTTAAGACCTCAGCTATTTCTTATTTTCCTTACCCTTATATGGGAAGAAAAGATACAATTAGCTGATAAATGTTTTGCCTATTGTTGCTACTTTGTGAATACACATCTTAGCTACTATTTAATACCATTTCCACAGAGGCCTGCAACTACTATGGTCTATTCAATAGGCACCAAATTCTTACATTTCTAACCGCAGGTGGCGGCTATTTCTGCAGTGACACAGTGGTTATGGTAACCATATCGGGTCTCATTGTCTAACTTCAGTAGCTACTCATCAGTGTTTATCTATCAAGTTGCTTTTAACTTAAAGGACCACTCTAGGCACCCAGACCACTTCAGCTTAATGAAGTGGTCTGGGTGCCAGGTCCAGCTAGGCTTAACCCATTCTTTTATAAACATAGCAGTTTCAGAGAAACTGCTATGTTTATGAATGGTTTAAGCCTTCCCCCAATTCCTCTAGCGGCTGTCTCATTGAGAGGCGCTTGCGTGCTTCTCACTGTGAAAATCACAGTGAGAGCACGCAAGCGTCCATAGGAAAGCATTGATAATGCTTTTCTATGTGACCGGCTGAATGCGCGCGCAGCTCTTGCCGCGCTTGCGGTTTCAGCCGCATGGGAGGAGAAGAGGAGGATCGGAGGAGGAGAGCTCCCCGCCCAGCGCTGGAAAAAGGTAAGTTTTACCCCTTTTCCCCTTTCCAGAGCCGGGCGGGAGGGGGACCCTGAGGGTGGGGGCACCCTCAGGGCACTATATTGCCAGGAAAACGAGTGTTTTCCTGGCACTATAGTGGTCCTTTAAAGTTGTTATAATGCCTATAGTGTCCCGTTAAGATATCCTTGTTCCCTGCATTGACACTATCAGAGCCAAAGCGAGGATGCTGTATAGAGAAAGGCCAACAGGTGGCAGTGCACATATAACAATCTGTCCCCGGGCTTATAGCTGCATAGCAGTTGAATACTGTTAGGGCTACTCACTCAAGTGTAAATTGATGGGTATTCAAAATGAATTTTATGTTTTAGGACAAAATAGCCAACTTTTTCAGGTCCATTCTTTTGCTTAGTTTCGTTTCAGTTTGCTTAATTTAGCTATTATGTGTATGGTAGTTCTACTCCAAAGCCACCTTTTCGGTCACTGGCTGTTGATTTTCCAATGCACTGTGTTTTTTGATAACAGATGGGACACCATGAAAATGAGTGGAAAACTACAAGTCCCACCATTGCTACTTAATTCTTAAATATGAATTTGGGGGCCAAGGCAACACCTTGAAATCTTTGGGGGGGTGGAAGAGGGAAAGAATGCCCTAAATAGATTATAAACAGGAATGAAAGTAAATAAGAAAACCTATAGATAAAAGTATAGATTAAAATAGGACAAATACAACAGAATAGGTTGCAGGATTATAGGAAAAGGAGAAGTTTAGTTAATCAGCCCCCCAATTAGGAGTATTGATCAAGCAGAAAAATAACACCATATAATAATATTACTTTGAGACAGAGTCCAGATTGGTGTTATGCAGGTAGGTATGGAGCAGGCTGGTAGAAGTCAGGTGGGTAAGATAAAGTGTAGTTCAGGCTGGTATCGAGCAGTGTTTGGAAGTAAGCAGGATTGAGGAGTAGTTCAGGCTGGTATTGAGCAGGGTTGAGGAGTAGTTCAAGCTGGTATTGAGCAGGATTGAGGAGTAGTTCAGGCTGGTATTGTGCAGGTTTAGAAGTAAGCAGGATTGAGGAGTAGTTCAGGCTGGTATTGTGCAGGTTTAGAAGTAAGCAGGATTGAGGAGTAGTTCAGGCTGGTATTGAGCAGGATTGAGGAGTAGTTCAGGCTGGTATTGAGCAGGATTGAGGAGTAGTTCAGGCTGGTATTGTGCAGGTTTAGAAGTAAGCAGGATTGAGGAGTAGTTCAGGCTGGTATTGTGCAGGTTTAGAAGTAAGCAGGATTGAGGAGTAGTTCAGGCTGGTATTGAGCAGGGTTGGGAGTAAGCAGGATTGAGGAGTTCAGGCTGGTATTGTGCAGGCATAGAAGTGAGCAGTTTTGAAGCAAAGACGGTTAGTTCACATGAGCCAGGATCTGAAGTGTTTCAGGATGAGCATCAACATTCAATTTAAAGGCCTGTGGTGAGTTGGGTGTAGCTTTTTGTAGGTTGCTCAATTAGTCCAGGCAGGTGAGAATAATAAGGTAAGTTTTCAGAATAAGGCCACTAGTGGTCAAACATAATCAGGAACTTAGTTTTAAAGGAACAGCATAAACGGAACAAAATGTCTTGTTTGTCAGGATAGGATTCTGACACCAGGACACATCGTTTCTCTGAAGAACATTGCCCAGATCGTAACACTACCTCCGCTGGCCTGCCTTATTCCCATAATGCATCATGCTTCCATTGCTTCCCCGGGTAAATGATGCACACACATCTGGTCACCCACCTGATATAAGAGAAAACCTTATTCATCAAACCAGGCAACCATTTTCCATTGCCCCATGGTCCAATTCTGACACTCATGTCCCCATCAAAGGTACTTTCGGCTGTGGACAGCAGTCAACATGGGCACTCTGATCGGTGTGTGGCTACGTAGTCTCATATGCAGAAAACTGCAATGCACTGTGTGCTCTGACACTTTCTATCATGGCCAGCAGTAAGTTTTTCAGCAAGAAAAAGTCAAGTTGCATGTAATATGTGTGGTGTGTACTGGCTGTATGTGATGTATGTATGGTGTGTGTTCATAGTTTGTGTAGCCCACTCCTGCTTGGCTTTCTTCAAGAAAGGGAGGCTATGATAACTGGTGGTCCAACAGAAGTTAGCTCTGCCTGGTGATCTTTCCGGGTCCTAAGTCCCTGGTGGTCCAGCGGGGGTTAGTGAGGTTGCAGACCTTAGTAATCGCTCCCTCACAGTTCAGCAGTCAGCAAGTCAGTGCAAGCCGGGAATTTAAGTCGGCGGCACTCTGACTTACTAGAGAGCACAGAATTGCAAGGAAACCATTACTGAGATCTCACCTGCCAGAGGTGCAAACCTCATGCTGCCAGCTCTGACCACCAGCACAGCCAACACAGCCCTTTCACTGATCTGTAGCAGGGCTAAAAGAATAAACCTAACTGCCTATCTGGCCACTGCTTAGTGGCACTAGAGCCGGATTAACTTTGCCTAAGGCCCGAGGCAGGGTTACAGATTAAGGACACATCCTAGAGTCCTAGGCTCTGTGTCTTTGAGTGCTGTGTGTGTGGAGGAGGCTTAGAGCTATATGTGGGGGGCAGAGTGTGTCTGTGTGTCTAGGATTATGTGTATGTGCCTGAGAAAGAGAGTGTGTGTGTCTGGCATTGTGTACCTGTGTTTGTGCCTGAGCATCATTGTGTGTGAATGTGTCTCTCTTTCAATATGGAGATGAGTGTGACAGGCTTATGGGGGGTGGGGGGGTGTCACATATTCATCCGCTTATAGAAATGTGGTTAATGACATTTACTGTCCACACAGGAAAAGTTGTGCCGAGCAGCAACCTAATCCACAGAAGGGTTAATGCTGAGCAGCAAATGAAACCTGGTAACTGACTTTGAGGTCAAAGGCCAGTTACAGCCTATCAGAACTAAAGGAGGGGTATTTAGGCCCAGTTCTCAGCCTGCTCAGTGCCCTGTCGTGGTTTCCCTTGTGGTTGTCTGAGAGCGCGTTCCTGTTTATAGTTTTCTACCTGGTTTTTGACTTTGGCTTTGTTTATTGACTTCTCTATATTCTGGTATCCTGACTCCTGGCTTTCCTCATCGCTGTGTCCCTTTCTGTGTTCCCTGACCTCGCTAGTATTTTTGACTATTCTTTGTACGTTAAATCCGGCCATTCTAAGGACCGGTAATACGTTACTTATTTGTCATCCGTGCTGTACAGTTCTACGTGCTGGATCAAACAGTAATCCTGACAGGGGGGGAGTGTGGCAGGGTTAGGGGGTGAGTAGGTGAGCATGGATTAGTGTGGCAGGGTGAGGGGGGGTGAATGTGACATGGTTGGGGGTGAGAGTAATAGTAGTGATTGTGACAGGATGAGGGGTGGTGAATGTGACAAGGTTGGGGGATCAGTGACTGTGGCAGGGTGACTGAGTGGGTTACCATCTATGGGGGCTTTGTATAAAACACAGTAATTGCCTATATTTTAATATAACATTTGCCCCCTCTTGCTTAACTCCTGGGCAGGAAGGGGGGCACATAAATATTTACTGGTGGTCTGGTTGACACCTAGAGCAGCCGCAGGTCTTCCGGTCGGGCACTTTGTGATGATGTCAGAGCGCAAGCTGGAAAAGAAGGTGTCTGCACTCCGACTATCTCACAGAGCTCCAGAGTGTGGCTGCACCACAGATCACCAGTGAGTCAACTTTAAAGGGCTGCGCAGCGAGTTTTGGCCTCCCTGCCAGCTCAAGGGGGACCAGATCAGAGCCAGAGCACCATCCAGCCCTTTCAAGTGGCGCCTAGGGCATTTGTCATGCCTGCAATACCCTAGGTACACCACTGGGATTACCCCACAATCCTTGCCATTTCGGAGATGCTGCGACCCAGTCGTCCAGCAATTACTATTTGGCCCTTGTCAAAGTCTCTCAGATCTTTCCGCTTGCTCATTTTTCCTAATTCTTACTCATGAAATTCAAAATCTGACTGTTCATGTGCTGCCTAATATATCCCACCCCTTAACAGGTGCCATTGCAACTATATAATCAAAGTTTTTCCCTTCAACTATCAGTGGTTTTAAAGCACCACTATAGTGCCAGGAAAACAAACTCATTTTCCTGGCACTATAGTGCCCTGAGGGTACCCCCACCCTCAGGCTTCCACTCGCGTGGCGCTGAAGGGGGAGGAAGGGGTTAATCCCTTCCCTTTTTTCCAGCGCCAGGCTCACTCGGCTCTGGGACTCTCCTCCCTCTTCTGATGTCATCGGCTGAATGCGCATGCATGGCAAGAGCCGCGTGCGCATTCAGCCAGTCCATAGGAAAGCATTCTCAATGCTTTCCTATGGACGCTGGCGTATTCTCACTGTGAAAATCACAGTGAGACGCACGGAGGCTGGATTAACCCATTTGTAAACATAGCAGTTTCTCTGAAACTGCTATGTTTACAGCAGAAAGGGTTAATCCTAGATGGACCAGGCACCCAGACCACTTCATTAAGCTGAAGTGGTCTGGGTGCCTATAGTGGTTCTTTAATATTGTGGCTGATCAGTGTATGTGCTGTAATCGCATATCCAGGCCAAACTTGTCCAAACATGTACCCACACTGCACTTTACCCCAGTTCTCCTCACACCATGTGACACAGCTGCTCTGTCAGGTGATCAGAATTACTGTGTGCATCTCAATGGTCACTTGACTTGAGTCTGTATGACAGGGCAGCACATTAGGGAGGGAAGAAACATCTCCCACGTGATGTGGTTTACACTAATAGGTTAGCCAATCAGACACACCCTGTGTGTGTATATAAGCCACCCTCCCTCTTGCCCAGTGGCGTACATACCGGGGTCGCAGGGGTCACGACTGCGACCGGGCCGCCCCTGCGACCCGGTATGTACCCACTGTGGCCAGCCTCTTCTTCTGGGGGGCCCAGGAGTTGACCACCTCAGGGCCCCCCTGAGTGCTCCCTCTTCAGCTCCCTCACGCACCGCACTGATGCTGGAGCCGGAAGATGACGTCATCTTCCGGCTCCAGTATGCGGCGCGCGAGGGAGCTGAAGAGGGAGCACTCAGGGGAGTGTGCTCCCTTGCGCGCCCGCCAGACTGCCTGCCTTCCCACCTGGTGACCAGGAGCCCAGCACCACCACTGGACCCCAGGGAATCCCCTCAGCACTCCAAAAGGTAAGGAGGCTGGGGGATTAAATAATAAAAAAAAAAAGTGTTAGTGTGAGTGTCAGTGAGTGTGTTACTGTGTGTGTTTGTGTGTGTCTGTTAGTGAGTCTGTTTGATGTCTGTTATTGAGTGTGTGTTTGTCAGTGAGATTGTATGTTTTGTGAGTGTGTATGTATGTCTGTCGCTGAGTGTGTCTCTGTCAGTAAATGTGTGTGTATGCGTCTGTTCATGAGTGTGTGTGTGTGTTTCTTCAGCACTTACCTTTCTCCAGCGCCGGACTCCCTCCGCCTCTCAGCTACGAATGCGCATGCGCAGCAAGAGCCACGCGGGCATTCAAACCGCCCATAGGAAAGCATTACTCAATGCTTTCCTATGGACGTTCAGTGTCATAGAATCGCTCAAACTCCTCTAGCGGCTGTCAATGAGACAGCCACTAGAGGCTGGATTAACCCATTTGTAAACATAGCAGTTTCTCTGAAACTGCTATGTTTACAGCAGAAAGGGTTAATCCTAGATGGACCAGGCACCCAGACCACTTCATTAAGCTGAAGTGGTCTGGGTGCCTAGAGTGGTCCTTTAATATTGTGGCTGATCAGTGTATGTGCTGTAATCGCATATCCAGGCCAAACTTGTCCAAACATGTACCCACACTGCACTTTACCCCAGTTCTCCTCACACCATGTGACACAGCTGCTCTGTCAGGTGATCAGAATTACTGTGTGCATCTCAATGGTCACTTGACTTGAGTCTGTATGACAGGGCAGCACATTTAATGGACTGTCCCTCATTATCACTAAATTGTGGTTATGGTGCTTGAAAGGTCCCTTTAACAAATCAGGGCGAATTATCTAGGATTCCGCCTTAATCGATTTATCTCTTTCAGGGTTATTCATGAAACATTAAATTGTACTATATTAAAATCTAAACTGTTACATTTTGGATATATTGTTTACAAAGAAAATAAACAATATAGCAAAGTTCTTATATATATATATATTTTTATTTTTTTATTTTTTTTAACACTGGTATATTTTTTTTTTGCCTAAAAGTGTCAATGTTCTAGAATCTGGAATTTAGTAAATAAATCCCCTAAACATCACATGACAGAATTGAATAATGTTCCTGGAAAACATTGAGATCTGAAAATCCTATTTATTTTATCACTCTCTCCTGCATATTTTCTCCTCAGAGTCCAGCAGCTATTCAAAACCACCCTCCAGTCTTGTTTTTTTATAGCCCCAGTTTCATTCCTTTTACCATCACACTGTGCGCAGCCCTTTTCCCTCCCTAGGCCCCGCCCCCTTCCTCGGCCCCGCCCCCTCCCTCCTCTAGCCAGAGGGCGGACGCTGGTGTCGCTTTACGGCCGTTCCGATCAGAACCGGAAGTTTTGCAGCAGCAACCGGGAGAGAAACAAAAACAGAGGCAGGCGATCGATCTGTATGGTCCATAATACACAGTGGCCGGACCTATGCCCTGCTAGGTGAGATAATTCATTATAATGCCACTGAGATCTTCACAGCAGGTCCATATACATGGTATATAATATTGAATAAGCTATATTTAATGAACCTTTCCTGTCCATTGCTTGTGTGCACACTAATAGATTATACTTTATATTTTATTAGTGTTTGGAACAGTTATGTTATGATCTGCTTAGTATCCTCCACAATTTTCTTTTTTTTTTTATATATAGTTTAAGCTGGTATATTGACATACACATATACACCAGTATAAATAAAGTAATGACAGATTGTATTTACAGAGATATATCATGGAGATTATATTAAATTGTAACCTCTATGCAATCTAGTGACATATAGCTCTCATCAATATATACATCTGGGAGAGACTTATGCAATATATTTAGAACACTGAGATAGATATGTATCCGCACCGTGAAGATGTATATTTAAGTGATGTCATAGCTTTTTGATGTTCGTTATTGTAATTCTTTAATCTGGTGTTAAATTAGAATAATAAGTAAAGCTGTAAAAATACCTACACACTCTATGGTAGTGTTGTGTACATGGTTCTGTATACCCAGGGATATTTACTAAATGTGTAAATTGCCAGGAATTCAGTTTTTTGGGGGGCTAAAATAATCAAACTGAAAACATTGGTAAACATTTCCAGGTTGATTATTGCCACTTAAAATGTGTAAATCCATACACTGGATGTTATGCTGTAGAAAAAGTTACATGTGCAGTGGCATATAAACATAACCATTAGTACACTGGGGGTATTTTATCGATCTTTGCAATCTGTTTGTCTGTCATTTTAGGGAAGGCATTTTCTTTGGTCGTTTTATTCTGGTTGCTGAGTTTGTGTTTTCCATAGCAATAATAAATGTTTGTAAAGCTACTGCAAATATGTCTAATATGTGTATACGTAATGCTATAGCCTCGGTCTCTGTGGAAAACTTGATTAACAGCTGTTACCTTTAATGACAGTTTAAACTAACATTGCCTTTTGAATAACATCCTGTTATCATAGTGCATGCTGGGAATGTAATAAAGATTTAAAAAAATATATTTTTTGTGTGTGTATATAATTTTGTAATGCTTTGTAGATTGTGCTAACAAAATAGCTAGAAAATAGCAACAGTCTACTTCACCAGAGGGATTTATTTATAAGTCTTGTATACTCCATATTAATTCTAGCTCCCGTCATCTCCATCCATACTGCTCTCAAGATGAGCTTGTTGTACCTTAAAGGGTCAATCTAAGCACCATAACCAGTACAGTTCTTTGCAGTTGTTATTGTGCTAGAAGTTCCCCGGCACCGTCCCCCTGTAAACTGTCAAACCTTTTATGAATGGTTTGATACTTACTTGGCTCTGTTGGATGTCCGCTGTCATTATGGTCTGCACTGACATGCTAAGGTGATAGTACATACCAGGATTAAACATTTATTCATTGGGTGAGAGTTGTCAGCTGACACGCTCAACCAGTAGTAAGTGAGGTATAAAATACACAAAAATACAATGTAAATATAATACATGATACATAATGTGACTGCTGCATAGGAGAAAAAAAATAAAACATTATTGTAATACAGAAAAATCCAATTCCACCAGTTGCAAAGAACCCAATTTTAAAATCCAATTGGCCTTCTTGCAGCATCCCACTTTGGTGGAACCCACACTACATGAGACATAATCGTCCAAACTCTGTCTTTTATCTTTTGGCTGCGTTGGAATTTTGATGAAATTCCAACACAATCTTTATGAGAATTTCTTAAAAGTTTTATCTTTATGAATTGCTCAAAAATGTTTGTGACAGCGCATTATTGACAAACTTTTTGTATGCCTACTTGTCGGGAATTGCCTCCCATAATTGTATAATGGCTTGGGCAAAAACACTGACCGCTTTATCATAATAATAAAAAGTGGGAATTATGCGGATATCTAACTTTCAGTTAGCAATTAGAAGGTGTCTTTCCCTTGGAAGTGACAATCCATTATTAATTGGTTAGCGAAGTTCATATGCTTTCCAAAAATAAATGCATTTTTTTTGCAAGATTTTAGATGGGTATGAAGTCTATTGGAAATTCATTTTAAAAATATCAAATTTTGGCAAATTATATGCATGTTAAAAGAGCCAGTTTTTCTAGTATGGGAAGCAGAGAACTGTATTAATTATAACACCCACATGCCTCCCCCTCCAGCAGAGAAGGATTAAGATTCACTGGTATACCAGTTTGCACCCCCCAACCCCTCTTCATTCTTCACATTGGGAAGGTTAAAAGGACACAATAGTCACCCAGACAACTTCATCTCATGGAAGTGGTCTGGGTGCAGTGTCCCTGCTCCCTTAACCCTGCAATGTAAAACATTGCCGTTTTTGAAAAAAACTACAATGTTTACATTGCAGGGTTTTTCTCTTCTTGTGGATATTTTACTGACAGCCACTAGAGGCGCTTCTGCAGCAGACCAAGTAAACTCTTAACTCTTTGATGCAATTTTAATTTTGTTGACAAAGAATTTGTCACATTTTAGTCTACTAAAATTTTGGAGATTTAGTTGACTAAAACAATTCAGATGACTAAAATATGACTAAAACTAAAATGGGATTTTAGTCAAAAGACTTTAATTAAAACAAAATTTGCCGCCAAAATTAACACTGCTGTGGAAGGGGCAAAAGAGACAGACCAGAGCTTGAGAGAGAGAGACACCTACAGGGGCTGGGAGGACACAAATAGACACAGAGGGCTGGGGAAGGGGCAAAATAGACAGAGGTTTTACCTAAAATCATTAGATTTTAACCATGTATACTAAAATCTCTAATAGATTAAGTTGACTAAAACCGTTCAGATAACTAAAATACAACTAAAACTAAAAAGGCTTTTTAGTCATAAGACTATGATTAAAACTAAATTGAAATTTGCCGCCATCATTTACACTGCTCTGGGGAGCGTTCGGTTGGACCCTTGTCGGGGAGGAGATGTCAGCAGTGCTAAGGGAGCCTTGTCGTTGGAAACGCATAAATACATTTTTTAACAGAAATATAGCGTTGGATATACAGATTTGTATTTTTAATGCTTTAGTGATCCTTTAATGGGGCCCAAATAGTTTATGGTTCCAGGGTCCCTGTCTAATCCCTGGACTCTAGGGTCGCTTTATGGTTAGTTCTGTTCTGCCCTCCTTTCTGTGTGGGGGTCTGTACAAATACAAAAGGATTTGTCATTGTACAATAGTACTGCACTAGCATTATCTGTAAATATTGGTGTAAATAAGAGTTGTGCAACTTTGTTCCTTCCTGTAAGAGGAGTTGTATATTTGACTGAGTCATGTAATGATGTGGACTTTAGGGCATTTAGCCATCTTCTGAGCTGTGGAATAGAGAGAGAGAGAGACGTGGTTTTCTTCTGATTTTAACATAATTCTTGAAACTCTAGTTTAGACACACCTCAGAAACCACTTGTTTGTTTGCATCTTACTCCGTCTTACCAAACCGTGATTTACAATTTCTACCCAGAGCCATAGAACCTCAAAAATCAAGTGGCAGGAACAATCTTCAGCCTTAAAGGGATATTCTCTCATATATCTGGTATTAAAAATAAAAAAGCATTAGATACAAAAAAAAAAACCCAAAGTGATAAAATAGCAAATAAACATTGAAAACATTTAGTCAGTTAAACACTAAAGTGTAAATTGTTTAGATTTTCATTACAGCTTTTTTATTTATTTATTTTTTTTTTTTAAATTCGCACTTTTATAAACAACCATGACAGGTTGTAAAAGATTGTTTTAAAAAATCTCCCGTACCAACAGTTTTTTTTTTAATTATTTATTTTTTTTAATTTTTTTTTAAGGGGGGATTATAATTTTACAGTTCTGTTGTAAATTCACTGTAACTATTCACTGTTTTTGTAAAATGGTATACTGTTTGTTTTTTAAAAAAAAAGGTGTCCTTTGTCACTTTTTCGGGCATTACTTTCATGCATTTTCAGGCAAATTTGCCGACACTATACAATCCAGATTTGAACCTTGCCTTCCACAGGTTATTGTCTGGAAATATGGTGTGGAAAAGTTAAAGAAGTATAGGAAAAATCAGTCAGGTCACGGTCTCCGTACTGGCATAGCAGATGGACCCTATGGGGAAGGTAACCATTTGGATTTTAATCTGGCTATAAATATCTGTATAAAAGGGCACAATAACCAGAGAATTACCCTTATCACGGTAGGTTAGGATTTATATAACGTTCACATAGTACAAATGTTAGGACAGGCAGAGGAGGAAGTATAGCTGCTGACTCTGACATGAGACTCTGAAGGGGCGGGCTTGCACCAGCTCCAATTTAGAAAATTTGTTGCAGTTCAAAGCACAATTGTGAAGGGGAAAGAACATATAACAATGGATTGTTTCCATGCAAGTAAGACTAGTTGTTTCAGGAGACTGAAATGGCTAACTGGATTATTTTCCACCACAGTCACCTAGAATAATGAATTCCATGGTCATTTCTTGTAATTGTTTTTTGTTTGTTATTTCTCAATCTTTGGATAGCAGCATCTAAGAATTGTTAACTGTTAAAAACTATGAGTTCGAAAACAGGAACTGAAAAATATGGACCTAGAAGATAGATCCCGGCGCCAAAACCTACGGGTAAGAGGGGTCCCTGAGGATATTCAAGCTGCAGACCTAATGGAATATCTCACGTGCCTGTTTCAATCCCTGGCCCCAGACATACCAGCTAATATGTTTCTAATGGACAGAGCACACAGAGTAGCGAAGCCTCAACACTTACCTGCATCCACTACAAGAGATCTACTAACTAAGCTACATTACTATCACCTTAAAGAGGCCCTCCTCCACTCCAAATGGCCGCAACATAATTTACCGGAGCAATACAGACACATCCAAGTGTATGCAGACCTCTCCGCAGAGACACTTCGGCGCAGAAGAAATTTCCGAGACATAACCTCAGAGCTACGAAACAGAAAAATTCCATACTGCTGGGGCTTTCCGATTAAGTTGCTGATTTCAAAAGACGGTAAAACACATGTGGCCGCGGAAGCGGGCACCTACCTGCTACGCAGCTGGGGCATTGTCACAGCGACCTCGGAAGAAAGGCCCAAACGGCAGGCAGAGATCCAGCCGGAATGGCAGACTGTCAGACACCCCAAATCCTCTAAGACAGCGGCGGTAAAATAAAGGCGACAAGTATCACCCTCTCGACACATATGGGTCCAAGCCCTGTTGAGGAACAATATGGACATTAAAGCTACAAAGGTCCGATTGAAATGTGCGATTCTGTGCACTACGGACTCCGGTCGGGAATGGGTAATGTGCAAGAATACTACATTGTGTTATGTTGACCTACAATATATAAGGGGAGCAGGCAAGAGAAGACAAATGACAGAAGCATGGGAAACTGGGGAGGGCACTCCGACTAAGGTGCGTTAACAAAAGAGACGGCGAGGAGGGACCCCTCTCGCGCCAACATAAGGCCCAAGCCGAAATTAAACCCAGAACCTACCCAACCGTCAGAATACACAACACTCCTTATCTCTCTCTCCCCTACCGGATTCGCTTAAACCCGACGTGCTTGCGATATAGCCGCAGGAGACAATAAATATACAGGGCCACTAGTAACACGCCAAACCGTGGGAAACCGAGTTTAAACGCCCACTGCCCATAGTCAGTAGTGGTTTCCTCAGTCACACATCTCCTTTCCTCAATGGAGACAAAATTCAGAGCCAGAGGCATGGGGGTTACAGGTACCTGAGCGGCCTGCAAGCTGGACCTGGACCCTAACACCCCCTCGCAGGTTATAGCTAGTGGGAGAAACTAGCAGGATAAATTTCACTAATAGTTACCCCTAGGGTACAAATGTACAAGTTGAGTTTAAATTTCTGTTTGTGTATATATGTTAAATGTTTTTTTTTTTTTTCCTATGGTCACAACTGTGGACACAAATGTAACAGCCTATACTTGTTTACTGAAGGGCAGAGATGGAGGAACGCACCCAGAGTGGGACTCACACAGGCAATATGAATCACACAATCAGAATATGGTCACATAAGAGCCAACTACGTCTCAGAGGACTAACTTTCATGGAGGCACTCTTTCTAGCCAGTTGCTGGGCATACACCAAACAAGCTTCTCACAAGACATCCATGAGACACAGGGTCAGAACAACGCGCTTCCCCACCACCCACATTCAGTATGAAAATATATTCACATAACACACAGGGCCTAAACATTCCCTACAAACGACATGCCCTAGACAGAGAACTCAAAAAGATGCAGGCAGATATAGTATACTTGCAGGAAACCCATTTCAGGACAGACGCACATCCACAACTGAGCTCACGCTTATACCCCCACCAACTACACGCCCCTACAGCACAGAAATCTAAAGGGGTCTCCATACTCCTCAGCAAGGACCTCACGGTGACCACGCATGGCCACATACTAGACCCCGGGGGACGATACATCATTTGGCAATGCACCATAAACGATTCAGATTACACGCTGGTAAATGTATATTCCCCAAACACCAACCAGAGGAACTTCTTCCACGGGGTTCTCACCAAAACGGTAAAGCTGAGGAGAGGCACCCTCCTGGTGTGTGGAGACTTTAACCACATATTTGACCCAATATTGGACTCCACTAGACCTTTCCGCCTCTCCACATTATAGCTCTCTAAAAAAACAAAGCAAAGCCCTTAGGACACTAGTGTCATCGTTCGGTCTCCGAGACGTGTGGAGAGCCCTCCACCCAGGGGAAAGAGCATACACACACCACTCGAAAGTCCACAACACGTACTCTAGAATTGACGGGTGTCTCATGCACGAATCCACCATGACCAGAATACTAGACTGCAATATCACAACAATAAACTGGTCGGACCATGCACCAGTAACACTGACTATCACAAACACATATGAATACAAACACAGAAACCCGTGGCGCCTCAATGAGAGCCTACTAAAAGACATGCAATTTTGCGCACACCTAGAGAAGGAGCTAAAACATTACTTTAATTCAAACATCACATCAGTCCAAAACCCCCACATGCTTTGGCTGGCACACAAGGCGGTGGTGAGAGGCACACTGATAAGTAGAGCTTCATAGATCAAGAAGCAATCGGAAAAGGAACTGACACAATGCAGACAGCAGCTAGAGACACTGCGCAGAGATAACCAAACAACCCTCAACAGAATGTAAAAAGCAAATAACGGTCCTACAAAATAAACTAAACGAGATGCGACTACATAAGTTTGGACTCATGCTAAAAAGACTGAAAACACACTCATATGTACAGGGTAACAAGGCTAGCAAGCTTCTAGCCCAAAGACTATTGGACAGACGACAACAAACACGCAAAGCTCACATAGTAAATAAAGAAGGACAAAAAATATCCCTACCCGCAGAGATTTGCAAGGAGTTCGCACAATACTACGGTCAATTCTATAACCTTAAAGATGACCCAAATTCCCCAAAACCCTCAGCTGCCGGCATAAAGACCTATCTAATGGAGATCCCCCTGCCTACCCTGACCTTCCTGGCAGCTAGGGTGATAACCCTCCCAAAACCCGGCAAACCACCAACGCAATGCCAGAACTTTCGCCCAATATCACTACTGAACTCAGACACCAAACTGTATGCTAAAATCCTAGCCACCCGTCTTAAGACCATCCTCCTAACCATCATTTCAGGTGACCAGGTGGGCTTTGTACATGGGAGACAGGGGTTGGGCAACACACGGAATGTAGTAGACCTTTTACAAACAATACACATGGACCAGACACAGGGACTTATAATCTCCTTTGACGCGGAGAAAGCATTTTACAGACTGAATTGGCTTTTCCTAGATGCTGTCCTCGCGAAATTTGACTTCCCACATGAGTATCAGACTGCTGTAGAGGCCCTGTACAGCCTTCCGAATGCCTCATTATCAACATCAGGGTTCCAATCCATCCCATTCACCATTTCCAATGTACAAAGCAACAGATAACAAATGCTGGAGCTGTCGGAGGACACATGGGGACACACTCCATATATGGTGGATGTGCCCACTGATACGGTCATTCTGGGTGAGGGTAGATGACATCACTAACAGTACAGGAAGATGAGCGCCACAAAGCTTAGAAGCATACCTACCGAAGCCTATCCGCAAACACGTTTCTCATAATAATAGCAGCGGCGACACTGATTGCTAGAAACTGGATGTCAGGAACAATCCCGTCAGTAGAGGAGTTGACAAACCTAATCTCCACCAATGTGGACTATGAAAAATTCGCAGTAACTCACTTACGTACAGGGTATACAAACGTACGGATGTATAACATGTGGAAAACATATAGAGACGGCACCCCAGACACCGTGGGGGTTAAAACCCACGGCCCCGCCTAAACCATGCTTAGAAAGAGCGAGGAGACGGACATAGACATGAGGTTTGGCCATGAGTACCGGGAAATAAAGATCCAGATGTCATGGGAACACATAAGTGTCTGGAAAGAAGTTCATTAGCAGACATGTGCAGGTCTCCCAGTCAGTGAGCAACATCATGTAGGCATACAAGGTACACAGAACAGACCATATGTTGTAAATAGGTTTCTTCATATGTACATATGTTATATAAACGTTGATACAGAACCCAACATGTGCACTACACTTGCCAACCACAGACGCACGAGGAATTTGTTGTGGTGAGTAGAATCATTACCTTACAGCAAAAAGCCTGAAACACTGTCTTTTCGGAGGAAATGCAGTGTTTACATTACAGCCTAGTGATAACTTCACTGGCCACTCCTCAGATGGCTGTTAGAGATCTTTCCTGGGTCGTGACTGCCTAAAATGCATCCAAACATTCAGTATCTCCTCCTTCTGCATGCAGACACTGAACTTTCCTCATAGAGATTTATTGATTCAATTCATCTTTATGAGGAGATGCTGATTGGCCAGGGCTGTGTTTGAATCATGCTGGCTCTGCCCCTGTTAAGCCTCCTTGTCAGTCTCAACCAATCCTATGGAGAAGCATTGTGATTGGATCAGGCTACCACTTCTGATGTCAGCAGACTGCTTGTTTTTTTGAGTGAAACCGCATGCATATTTACAGCTTCAGACTTGAATACAGTAAGATTCTTACTATATTTATGGAGGCATGGGGGGGCTAGATGGTGTTTTTAACACTATAGGGTCAGGAATACATGTTTGTGTTCCTGACCCTATAGTGATCCTTTAATACAAACTTATTTTACATGTGACAAGAAACACTCCAGACCTTTAAAGCACTTTAGCTTGCTGAAATGCTTTAAAAAAAATGTTTTTGATCACTTATTGATTTTTCATTAATAGAATCACAATAATAAAATAACGTTAGTATGGGCGGAGTCGAGCTACTGAACTGAGCGGTCGCATGTCTGTGGTGCTCCGTGACTCAAGGGCTATTTTTACACTATTACCAACCCCTACCCCAGACTAATCAACCCCAACTGGATCCTCAGACAGTCCACATTCATATGGGCCGAAAAACGAAAAAACAGAAGGCAGACAAGCCGAGATTGGGAATGGGCATCGGCGATTTGTAGCTCTTGATACTTAATTCAGTTGACCGTTAAGGAGACCTGACTCAGAAGCACAACTTGAGATGAAAATCATGGTACCCAAGTCTGCAAAGAATTGCCTCTACCGAGGGAGCTAACAGTGCACTTTGTGCTGGAGTTATCTGTTTTCCATGGAATGATGTTGAGTTTGAATGCCCAAGGTTTTAGTTCTGGGGTTTGCACATGTTTCCTTTGATCCCAACTCTAGGTTTTGTGAATTAACCACTTTTTTAGATTTTATCTGTAGCTTTGACTGATTTTATTCATTTATTTTATTAGCTTAACCCACCTGGATAGCATTTCTTCTTTTTCTCGCACAATGTGCCAGACCTCAAGAAAGTCCTGGAGTACAATGGTAGTAGTCCTTATTTGTTGACCTGCCTGATTTACAGGGTGGATACAAATGGATGATGGTTAAAGGACCACTATAGTGCCAGGAAAACAAACCCTGAGGATCCCACTCCCGCCGAGCTCTAGAGGTAGGAAGGGGTTAAAATTTTACCTTTCTTCAGCGCTGGGGACTCTCCTCCCTCTTCTGACGTCACCGGCTGAATGCGCATGCGCGGCAAGAGCTGCGCGCGCATTCAGTCAGTCCATAGGAAAGCATTCTCAGTGCTTTCCTTTGGACACTGGCGTCTTCTCACTGTGAAAATTGCAGTGAGAAGCGCGGAAGCGCCTCTAGCGGCTGTCAATGAGACAGCCACTAGAGGCTGGATTAACCCATATGTAAACATAGCAGTTTCTCTGAAACTGCTATGTTTACAGCAGGCAGGGTTAACCCTAGATGGACCTGGCACCCAGACCACTTCATTGAGCTGAAGTGGACTGGGTGCCTATAGTGGTCCTTTAACACACACACTGCCTAATACCTACATCCATACACACATACTGCTTAATACCTACATCCATACACACATACTGGACCAAACCTACCTTTCTCCAGTTGTTGCCTCTTCTGTTCTTCTTTTCATTCTTTTTTTTTTATTCTTGTAAAATACATAAGATAATGTAGGGATTTGATTGTCTTATGTATTTTTCCTATGCGTGACAAAAGGTGGAGCTTAAAGGGAGCTTTGTTTTCCTGGCACTATAGGTTTAATAGGTCCCCCTCTTCCGTGGGGCTGAGGGTGTTAAAACCCCTTCAGCCACTTACCTGAATCCAGCGCCGATGTCCCTCGCACGCACATTAGATCTCCCTATGGGGAAAATCTGACGCTGGAAGTTCTCATGCAAAGCGTGTGGATGTCCAGCGTCAGATAATGGACCAAAGGTCCGTTTCGATTCCAGATCCAGAAGCACCCCCAGTGGCTGTCTGGTAGACTTAGGGCAGACTTAGAGCTGCAATGTAAACATTGCAGTTCTCTGAAACTGCAATGTTTTACATTGCAGCACTAAGTGCAAAAGGGACACAGCACCCAGACCACCTCAATGAGCTGAAGTAGTCTGGGTGCCTACAGTGTCCCTTTTAATATAGGCTCCACTTGATTTTTAAAGTCCTATTTTTCCACAGTACTCAACTGCCCGTGACGTTAATCCTCTCTAATCTCGCGATCCTGACTCTGTCCTCCGAACGTTGCAAGTAAGTTAAGAAACACTATGCACGCATGTGTAAGACTTTGAGAGAGGCACATGAAGGCAGCCAGGATACTTCACTGCTCGGATCCCCTAACAGGGCAATTTGAACGAGATTTGGCACCTCAAACTATATTGAATAACTAGGTAAAACCTGGTAAAATGCAAAAAAATAAATATACATGGTACGGACAATAAGGAATCAAAGAGCTGACCGGGGCAGGGAGATATAAAAAATTTTTTGCCCTGTGACAGAGCATCTTTAAATCTGATCTATTAATAAACTGATTTTCTTTTGAAAAATATTTTTGGAGTAAAAATCTTACGATTCTTATTAAGATAGGTACATTATAGTCCAAAGGTTATTCAGCATGAAATCTAAATTAGTTATTTAGCATGAGGCTTTGTATTCATGCAATATTTCTATTTTTAGTAAATTAATTCCATTAATCTAACTTGTGTCTGCAGAGATAACCGCAAAATGTTTTATATAATAAATGTAGAAAGTTCAAAAAAGATCTTAATCCCATTGTTATTCTGCAAATCACATGAGTGATTAACCTATAAAACTGGACATAGTTCACCTTGTAATAATTTGATCATTATTAGCTTTGCATTTCTAATGGTATATAACAAAATTAGTTCTGATAGAACTGTTTTAAAAATTCTGATTAATAAAGAGTCTTACTTATTGTCTATCGATTTCTAAAGGACATTAGAGGGAGTCCTTGTCCGGGACTGCTGCCTTCCCGATTAGCGCTGACTCTACTCCTTGTTTTGTTATTGGTGATTTCAGTAGGGATTAAATCGACTTGATTTTAATCAAATCCACTCTGCTTCTTGACCCAACAAAATAGGACTCTTGATGCAGAAGGTTGGAACGTCAAACTGTATTTAGGATACATATAATTATTCTGATCATAAAGTGTTCGTCCCATGCAGGCTCTCTAATCATTCTGTGTTCTATGTTATGTCTGTCATAGGTTCCATTGTGGTGACATTCTGGACCTCAGCTGACCCCTGGAGCCTCCCTGCCTTGAGCCAATGCTGGATCTGGAGGTTGTACCAGAAAGATCTCTCGGCAATCAGCAATGGGAATTTACATTAGGTGAGAAGCCTGGTGTATGTGGAATATAGAAAATAAGTGTTTTCTGGTCCGACTGGTTTGAGGTTTTTTAGATCTGCTTCTATATGTGACCTTACATGTCCTTGTTTCCATGGTGTTACGTTTGTCGATGAATGGTTTGAAATTTGTCTCTTTTACTGTTCTGCTTCTTCAGGCGAGTTTTCCTTGAGCAGTAATGCTTACTTCCAAAGATGTTAAAGGAACACTCCACGCACCAAATCAACTTCATCTAAATTAAGTTATGTCAGGAGGTCCCCGGGTGCATTCTTACCTAAAGTGGGTTAAAGTGTTCTCAAACAGGCTAATCCCCCGGTCGACATACGGTTTCTGAATTTCAGTTTCATGAAGTGCAGATTGATGCCGGGTGGGGGTGCGGGTATGCAGAGAGCCACGGCTAACTGCTCTCAGCCAAGCAGCAACCCCTCTGCCTGGCGGCATTCCTTTAAGGTAAGAGTGCACCCGAGGCCTTCTGGCATCATAACAACTTTGTATAGATGGAAAAAAAAATAATTCTTGAAAGTTTAGGGAGGGCTTAAATCCGTGATGGAGGGGTGGGAGAAAATCGCTTCCACTTATAGGCTCTGCCTTCAAGGGAGAAACTCAATATGCCCATTGCCAGCGTGCAATGCGCACTGATAACCGCTGTATTTTTTGCACATAATTGACATGTTGCAAGTTCTGGGTTGCCAAAGTCACGTGTGCTGTGCGTGCAACTAGCTCCAGCACAAAACTGCAGATTACTCTGTGTGTGTGTGTGTGTGTGTGTGTGTGTGTGTAGCCAGGGGTGTATTTTTGGATTTGTGCTGCCCTAGGCATGACGGAACCCCCTAATTTAAATTTGCCCCACCCCTTCCTGCCAAGGCCACACCTCTAACTGTTAAAGACTATAATACACATTTTGACTGACTGACACATCCACTCACAGACAAGCACACACTCTCAGATACACTAATATATACACACACACTCACTGATTTGACACTCACTGACAGACGCGCGCTGACCGCTGAATGACGCTAACAGCCCCCCATAAAACAAAGCTAACACGGCATTTTCCTGGACAAAAAAAGCCGCCCCCTGGAAAATGCTGCCCAAGGCAAATGCCTTGTTAGCCTCACGGTAAATGCAACACTGTGTGTAGCGTTTACAGCAGAAATGCTGCACATACAGATTCCTACCACCATGACCACTTCAGATTACTGAAGTGGTCATGGTGGTTGGAGTAACCCATTAAGCCAGACTTTGATGATTAATTAGATTCAATCAGTTGGGTCACTCAGTCCTGCAAATACTTGTCGGCCTAGCCTATGATTTCCTGGTGAAACAGTATGCCAGGGAATGCAATCAATTCGTTCAGCAGTCCAAGCGTCAATTGCTTGTCTGTCTCAGACAAGTCTTTGGAAAGTGAATTAAATCTTGTAAGCTGCATGCCTTGGCCCTGCTTTCTATCTGCGGATGAGAGATGACCTACTCCATTGTGCATGCCAGATTTACAACATAAACCTAAGTGACCGCCCTGGGGAGCTGTCTGACTGCAGAAGCTATTTTATTTGTAAAAATTTTTCCATTAATGCAAAATTCTTGCAGTGCTTAGACTGACCATTTACTCATGCATTGTGACTTAGAACCAATTTGCGTATTATTATTATTATTATTATTATTATTATTTAATATAGAACATAAGTAGGTACATTCCAAGGTAAAAGCATTCACTGCCTATTGCATCTAGTTAACTCTTACAGAACCTCTGTTCGGTATAGACTGCTTTAACAGTCCATCTGTACCTAAAGGAAAACAAACATGTATTCCTGACCTTATAGTGTTAAAACCACAATCTAGCCCCCTAAATATAGGGGGCTAGCCCCTTTCCCCTAAATATAGTAAAATCTTACTTTTATTTAAGGCTGCTGCTACTGACTCTGCTCCTGATCTGCCTGCTTGGCTGACATCATCAGAAGTGATTCTCTGAACCAATCACAATGCTTTCCTATAGAATTGTCTGAGACTGTCAAGGAGGAAGGTCATGGGCAGAGCCAGCACAAGGCAAACACAGCCCTGGCCAGTCAGCATCTCCTCATAGAGATGCATTGAATCAATGCATCTCTATGAAGAATGTTCAGTGTTCAATAGCGTGGAGACACTAAATGGCAGTACTGCACAGTGTGCAACACTGCCCCAGAAAGCACCTCTAGTAGCCAACTGAGGAGTGGGCAGTGGAGTTGTCCCTAGGCTGTAATTTAAAAACTGCATTTTCTTTGGGGGGAAAAAAAACAGTTTACTGCAAAAAGCCTGAAGAGAATGATTCTACTCACGAGAACAAATACAATAAGTTGTAGTTGTTCTGGTGACTATATTGCCTCTTTAATGCATGGGTGTCCAACCCGCGGCCTATGTTTCACATGGTTGCAGTGCAGCCTGGTTGCTGTCCATGTTGCCGGGCAGAGAGGGTGGCAGGGAGCACTTTACATTCTGTGCTCCTCCTGCACAGCTCCCTCATCCCGGCATCACTGCCGGGCGTGCGAGGGACCTGTGCAGGAGGAGCACAAAGATCCCAGGCTCCAGCCCAGCAGCAACCACTAACCACCAGGGATAGAGGATCCATTCCAGCCCTCTCAGAGCAAAGTAGGGAGGCTGGGTGGATCTCTTTAGTACTAGTGGCTCTTTAGTACTAGCCTGATTTAGTCTGATTCTATGTGTGTGTTTAGGTCTGTGATTTTGTGTGTGTGTGTATGTGTATGTTCTTTTGTCCGTATCCCTGTGATTACGTGTTTGTGTCTATGATTGTGTGTGGTGTGTGTGTATATATGTGATTGATTGTATTTGCGTATGTGGATCTGATTGTGGGTGTATATGTATGTGATTGTGTGTATAGGTGTGTGGGTATATCTGTGATTGTGTGTTTAGGTCTATAAATGTATGTGTGGGGGGTCTGTGATTGTATGTGTGTAGGCAACCATCGGCACTCCAGATATTGTGGACTACATCTCCCATAATGCTCTTACAGCCATAATGCTGGCAAAGTATTAAGGGAGTTGTAGTTCCCAACATCTGGAGTCCTGAATGTTGCCTACCTTTGACCTATACTATATATTTGATGTGTGGCCTGAGACATTTCCTCTGCGCTCAATGCGGCCCAGGGAAACCAAAAGGCTGGACACCCATGCTTTAATGCATGCCCCAGTTGTAAAGTAAATTAGAATTATTAAAAGGATAACACATTAAAATTGGCAGCCATTTACAGAGAGGTCACATGCATAGTGACAAATATGTTTTCAGTAAAAAGAGGGGATAACCTTTTAGTAGTGAAAATAAAAATGTGTACACTGATCAACCACCCATGTGTTGGGTGTACCTTGTAATGTGTAGCGTGTTGGGCGTACCTTGTAATGTGTAGCATGTTGAACTTGTGTCTGTGTTGGGTGTACCTTGGTACGTATAGCATGTTGTGTCTGTGTTGGGTGTACTTTGTAATGTCTTACTTGTTGTGTATGTCTGGGTGCACCTTGCAACGTGTAACATGTTGTGTATGTATTAGGTGTACCTTGCAATGTGTAGCATGTTGTGTATGTGTGGGTGTACCTTGCAATGTGTAGCATGTTGGGTGTACCTTGCAATGTGTAGCATGTTGGGTGTACCTTGCAATGTGTAGCATGTTGGGTGTACCTTGCAATGTGTAGCATGTTGGGTGTACCTTGCAATGTGTAGCATGTTGGGTGTACCTTGCAATGTGTAGCATGTTGGGTGTACCTTGCAATGTGTCGCATGTTGGGTGTACCTTGCAATGTGTCGCATGTTGTGTACCTTGCAATGTGTCGCATGTTGGGTGTACCTTGCAATGTGTCGCATGTTGTGTATGTATTGGGTGTACCTTGCAATGTGTCGCATGTTGTGTATGTGTTGGGTGTACCTTGCAATGTGTCGCATGTTGGGTGTACCTTGATGTGGATGTAAATAAAGCTTTCTGGCTGCTGTTTGTGACTCAGTATTGCTCAATGTCTCTGTCACCTGTTTTGTGGAATCCTGTCTCCTATTTCCTGTGTCCTTTGGGTGGTGTATACAGAGCCGACAGTAGTGATCTACTTTGAATCATTTTGTAATCATCTCTAAGTTAAATAAACAGCATTAATATTGACCGGTCTATCAATTAAACTGACAGTATTATCCTAAATGGAGAAATAGCTTGCCAGCCCTCCAGGAACAGAGTGTCAAGGTTTATACTTGATATAGGATACAATCTTACAGCACTGCCGACTTGTTTCTCTGTGTTCTATATCGTGTTGGGGCAGTGTGTCCTTTGCAGTCTTTGTTGGTTCTGTCTATTATTTATTACTGTGTGTCTGTTGATCGGAGGTGTACATTGTGACCTGCCCTGCTGATTTGTCATTGTTTTAAGGTGCAAGGCATGCTGCCCTTTACGGTTGGTTAATTATTCACTGTGGGTGTGTGTGTCCCTAGATGTGTGGAACTGTCACCTTTGGCGCTCTCTGTGGTGGATTTGTCAGATTGCAGTAATTGATGCCATACTTTCATGTACCGTGATGTACACTGCTCATGATACTGATGTTTATTGACTAGTGGTATAGATATGTCTCTTTTGCAATGCTCCCTGCACGCTAGTTATTGGAACGAGCATGTAATGATTTCAGTCTGCAGTGCTCCCTGTATGTTCATGGAGTGAGCCTGTAGTGCTCCCTGTATGTTCATGGGGTGAGCCTGTAGTGCTCCCTGTATGTTCATGGGGTTAGCCTGTAGTGCTCCCTGTATGTTCATGGGGTGAGCCTGTAGTGCTCCCTGTATGTTCATGGGGTGAGCCTGTAGTGCTCCCTGTATGTTCATGGGGTGAGCCTGTAGTGCTCCCTGTATGTTCATGGGGTGAGCCTGTAGTGCTCCCTGTATGTTCATAGTGGGAGCCTGTAGTGCTCCCTGTATGTTCATAGTGGGAGCCTGTAGTGCTCCCTGTATGTTCATAGTGGGAGCCTGTAGTGCTCCCTGTATGTTCATAGTGGGAGCCTGTAGTGCTCCCTGTATGTTCATAGTGGGAGCCTGTAGTGCTCCCTGTATGTTAGTGGGGTGAGCCTGTAGTGCTCCCTGTATGTTAGTGGGGTGAGCCTGTAGTGCTCCCTGTATGTTAGTGGGGTGAGCCTGTAGTGCTCCCTGTATGTTAGTGGGGTGAGCCTGTAGTGCTTCCTGTATGTTATGTGAGCAGGGCCTGTAGTGCTCCCTGTATGTTAGTGGGGTGAGCCTGTAGTGCTTCCTGTATGTTATGTGAGCAGGGCCTGTAGTGCTCCCTGTATGTTAGTGGGGTGAGCCTGTAGTGCTCCCTGTATGTTAGTGGGGTGAGCCTGTAGTGCTCCCTGTATGTTAGTGGGGTGAGCCTGTAGTGCTCCCTGTATGTTAGTGTGATGAGCCTGTAGTGCTCCCTGTATGTTAGTGGGATGAGCCTGTAGTGCTCCCTGTATGTTAGTGGGATGAGCCTGTAGTGCTCCCTGTATGTTAGTGGGATGAGCCGCTAGTGCTCCCTGTATGTCATGTGAGGAGGGCCGCTAGTGCTCCCTGTATGTCATGTGAGGAGGGCCGCTAGTGCTCCCTGAATGTCATGTGAGGAGGGCCACTAGTGCTCCCTGTATGTCATGTGAGGAGGGCCGCTAGTGCTCCCTGTATGTCATGTGAGGAGGGCCGCTAGTGCTCCCTGTATGTTGGTGGACCTGGGCCTGAAGTTCTCTCTACTGACTATTTAGCGGGCCTGCGCCTGTAGTGTTCTCTGCATACTACTTTTATGCCCGCTAGGAGACCAGGACTGTAATGTTGCTTGAATTACAAGCATGTTTGCCTTTATAATAATTCCGTTTGTTTTTGTAACAGGAATGCCCTTGGCTCAGGCTGTGTCAATTCTCCAGAAGCATTGCAGGACCATCAGAAATGTGCAGATCCTCTATAGCGAACAGGTGAGCTTTAAGAGACATCACATCTAGGAAAGCCTAGAGTTTGAAGGGGACCCTTTAAGGGGTAAAATGTTTGAACCAAAGATGTGTCTCTAAAGATGGTTGTAAAGGGTTACTCCAACTACCATAACTAGTATATTATTTGAAGTGGTCATGGTACTTGGAGTTTGTATGTGCAGTGCATGAAGTAATACTGCACATAAAGAGGAGAACTTGGCCTTAGTGAAAGTTTTTCTTTATTTCGGTAAGGTACTGTAAAAGCCTTGAAAATCATCCAGAACCCCAGTATCAGTACTATTGTCTCTTGGTGGGACATGATACTGCAGTAGTTGGGGGGGGCCTCTTTGCCTCCAGGTGGAACACACGCTGTTAGCCTGTGTTCTAACGATCTCTGCTGCCTTGTCTGTCCAGGTGCGAGAAATTGCATTGGTAGACCTTATTATCGTGCATCCTGGGAACACATACTCAGGTTGTGCTGTGTTCCACCACAGTCACAGTTTTGCACACTATCATCTTGGTGCCAAAATGTTCATCTCCTGCCTAAGAGATATGAATCCCAGAATAAAAGAAAAGGCCATGTGCTGACAGAAACTGTTCCCTTTGCCAACAGTTGTCAAAGGTCAGATAATGTGTAATTTTTTAATAGTTTTTTGCCTGTACCACCAAGGTACAAGTATTAGGTAACATTTGTCCCATGTTGTTTTTAATCTTATGCTTATGTGCAATGGGGGAGTCTGCAGAGGTGTAGATGAGGGCAAGGTACACACCAGGAGCCAGCCATCCTGGACGGTTCTTTGGACACTGGGACTGGCTGGCGGTCGAGGCAGAAATTAATTTGTCTTTGGTGGAACGCACACTAAGATTGGGATCAGTAGCCTCGCTCTCTGCTTTTGCATACTGTGGTGTCTGTGAACTGGAAAGCAATCTATCATTCATGCATTTCTGTCAAATGTGACATCCGTTCATTTCCATAGCTTTCATGCCATCTGCAATATTTATAAACCCTTTAATAGATCTTACAAATTACTTTTTCCTTTTTCATTTGCGAAGCATCTTCCATTTTGCCTTCATAGACAGATTTCATTGCCCTCCCCCAAATGGTTTCCTTGTTGGAAGTACTTTTTTTTTTTTTTTTATCCTTTCCCAGCTCATTTTGGTGAAATTCTGTAATGGAAAAGCATTTTGGCTGTTTTGGGAATGCTTGGTGCCCTGGTTATTGTATGAATCGGCCCGAAATCTGAAGGAAATGTAAATAAATTGTCATTGTTCTTCTTTTAGCATCTTGATCAGGAGTCTTATATGTCATCTACTATACATGCACAGGGCAAATCTCTAAAATGTGGGTTTAATGTGAATTCTAGATATTAGGCGGAAATAGAAATGTAGCTGACAAAAATAATTACCCGGTATTCCAGTTTCCAATTCTTCCCAAAAAATGTTAAATCTGCTTTGCTTTTACTATGATTTCTGGACAGTTCAACCAGTCTTAAACAGGGTCAATACAGAGACAAGTCCTGCTTCACTTAGCATTTGAAATGCCTGGGGCGCAAAGTTTTCTATTTTATTCTGCTCTGTTAGAAATGTAATTACCCTTTCAAAACTCTGCATTCTGCAATACTGAGAGGTTTGACATGTTTCTAGCTTACTTAGTGGAAGTGGGCTCTATGTCCTCATCCTGCGACACCAAACGTGCAAATTGGCACTTATTTGGACCACTTACTGAGTTTGTTTTTATACTTGGCATAAACCTGCTGCAAGCCATAATAAAATGAATCTAAGTGAATAATCATCTTGTGTTTAGTTCATTCTTAGCGTGGTATTTGCTTTGCATTCACCAACGAGCTCCGTGTAAGTGTGGTCTGTTTTTATTTTTGTTTGTTTTTTTGTCGTGTAGTGTTGAATCGCGTTAGATTTTTCTGTACTGTGTTATGGAATTATTTTTTTGCAAGGTGTCCTCATAGTCCCATCCCCAACCTTTTAGATGCACATTTAACACCTTGAAGGGCCGATGCAATTGCCCAAATTCTAAATCAAAACAACACCTAGAACTTGTGCTATGTGTTTGCTATACTACAATTTAAGGGTTTCTCTTTGAATACACCTGTACATATTATAATTTTTTTTTTTTTTTTTTTTTTAAATAGCAGAAATAGCTTTTGTTTAAAATCCTATATTTATACCTAACACCGCATTAAAGGGACACTCTAGTCACCAGAAGAACTTTAGCTTAAAGAAGCTGTTTTGGTGTATAGATCATGCTTCTAAAGTTTCACTGCTCAATTCTCTACCATTTAGGAGTTAAATCTATTTTGCTTCTGTTTATGCAGCCATAGCTACAACTCCTCTGGCTGTGACTGACACAGACATGATCTCTACAACAAAACTGACTCATGAAGCTAAAGTGTTTGTGGTTACCATAGTGTCCCTTTTAAATATAAATAAAATGTAATTCTGAAACTCCAAGGTTTCTTATGGATATATAATTAACATTTAAAACACATTTCGAAACCTTTTCCCTCTCTTCCTCAGGCCTGAAGCAATACACCTACATATGGTTAGTCAAATTAAAGGTATCATTGCATATGCAAGGTATTGCACTGCAATACTCTGATTATTTAGGCATTGTGTAATATAATATCTAATAATTTATTCATTAATATAACACTGGTTTTGGGAGTAACCCTATATGCCACGTCCCTCCCGAAAGGAGAAAAAAACAACAATGACTTATCATGGGTGAAGTTCTCCTGGCAGTCTGAGCCTGTAACTTCCGCCGGTTGAGGGGAGGACTGAGGCGGCATGGAAGGGGGCAGTGCTACTATTGGTCATCTGTCACCAGCATGCTGTGCATGCTTACACCCGACATTCAATATGCACAGAATTTACATTTGCCAGTAAGGAACTCTCCTCTGGTCTAGCTAAAAACCCTTTGATGCTGCAAGAGTTGGAGTTACACGTACATATGTAGCGTTTCATAGTAAAAATCTGCACAAATCACTGGTCACAAAATCACAATGTGGCTTGGAGTCTTTAAGGACCAGTTACGGATTAACGTTAACATGATCTGAGCGGTCCTTGGACAGGGGAAACAAATTTGGAAATCTCTACTCTCTTTCAGCTTGTTATCTGCCTAAAGAAGGGGTGCAGAAATGACTCAGGTGTGCTGTCTAGGAGGGTGTAATCCGCATGAGTGTACATCTATAATATGTATACCCTGTTTTATATACATTGTTTTCCAGTTCTTTGTGCAGCCAACTAATTCAGGTTTGTTAAATCACTGCATAAAATGGACTATAGGACATCAAAACACCAACTCTTTCAACTTGATAAACTGCAACCGAGTATTATGTGTAAAATGTGTTTGTAAGAACATACATGAACTACAGAAATATTTGTTTTATGCCTCTTCAAACACCCTCCATCACTTTGGTAGAATGTGGTTAGGGTTTGGAAGAATGTTGAAGAATATGGTGGTGATTCGTGTTCTGTAGAAACAGTGAGACTATTTTCCCTAAACATTCCCACTTTTATTTCAGTCTCCTCTGAGCCATGACCTCATCCTTAGCCTGACTCAGGACGGAATCAAACTGCTGTTTGATGCTTACAACCAGAGACTAAAGGTGAGGAGCCGGGGCATTGAGAAGGTTGGGCCTGGCTAACATGAGTACATGAGTACAAATTGCTGGTGGAACATGACTGATCTGTTTTATTTTCTGTTTTTATCTTTTGTTTTTCCCCTATAGGTGATAGAAGTGTATGATTTGACAAAGGTTAAATTAAAATATTGGTAAGAGTTTCTATATTTTTGCTTCTTATGTAAAAAGTACCCACTTCTTGCCTTGTGTATAGGGACACTTGTGAATGATGTGCGTGTTCTTCATTGGCCAATTTTTACATTGTGAGTTTCTCCTGCAATAGATAGTTTGAGTAAATTTTGTCTCCATACAATAGCTTCCCCTGTGTTTTCCAATTTTCCAATTCAGAATTTAGCCATTGTTTACCCTTCTTCTACTGACTGACCAATCTTCTTTGCTCTTTTAGTGGAGTTCACTTCAACTCACAGTCCATTGCACCTACTATAGAGCAAATCGATCAGTCGTTTGGAGCAACACATCCTGGAGGTTCGTAATCACTGGATTTAGCTTCATGTTCCCAGGGATCATTATAATAATGATAATTGTATAAGTAGTGAGATAATTGTATATCTTCTCTTCAGTGTACAACTCCGCAGAACAACTGTTCCACCTCAACTTCCGTGGTCTGTCTTTCTCCTTTCAACTGGATTCCTGGACTGAAGCTCCGAAGTATGAGGTTAGTTCCACACATCTTCATGGAGAATGTTTTTCAAGCTTAAATGTGTCGTTTTTGTGGGGCACTCTAGAACCGTATTTGTTGGAATAATTTACTGGCATGGGTGCATATGTAAAGGCATCAGTTTAAGCAATTTTAGAACTTGGGCAATTATCAGACTGCACTCTTGCTGTGGTAGAACTAGAACGAAGCAGAGATCAGCAAAAATTCTGTAAGAATATGGAGTTTGTGTTTGAATGACTGAACATGTTCTACTTCCAGAACATGTGAGGAACTCCGAAAACTTGTTTATAGGTCAGTGGAATCCTGATTCTTTGTAATGATGAGAGCTGAGCATACTGGCACAACATGAGGTTTTCTCACTGAAGCCTATGTTGACCTGAGATATTTATGAAGACCCAATAATTAGCATCATGCATATTTACAAATAACATTTATTTCCTTGGGGTACTGCTGAGCTCAGCTCAATTCTAAGTTCTTCCAAGCTTACAAAAATAATAATGGCTTCTTGGAAGCATCAAAGGAACACTATAGCGTTGGTAATACAAATATGTATTCCTAATGCTATAGTCTTCTCCTACCTATCTAGGTGCCTACCTCCCTTGCAGGTGTTTTAAAGGTAAGTTTTACTTACATCCCGCGGCACTCTGCTTTCTCCGCTAACACTACGCATCAATATTAATGATCTCAGTCAAACCAACCCTTCCTCATATGGAAGCATTGTGAGGCTAGTGCACACGTGATGCAAAACGCCGCACTGCGCCAGTCTGATGCCCTTAAGGAGAGTAATTTGAGCTATAAAAGAGGTTAACTTAGTTATAGCTGCGGAAGCCTCTCTAGTGTCTGTCATCCTGACATCCACCAGAGGCATGTTAATACTGCAACGAAAACCTTGTTGTTCCTGCAAAACGACAATGTTTACAGGTCCAGTATTAAAACGACTGGGTCATTAGAGTCCCTTTAAGACTAGTAAACCCTGAATGATCTATTCCTGTAGCAGTCTATGCCCTGTAGTTCCGTAACACCTCCCTCTCCCCAAAATATTAACTTTATGGGTTCATTGAGTAAACTACCATCTATGCTGTGCTGCTGATCAACCAAATTCTATGTGGATGGTTGTTCCTGTTGGGCTCTGAGTAGATGTGTATTTTGTTTTATTTCAATTACGATCTGATATTGCTGTTTTCTGACTCTTAATTCTTCTTTTTAAAGCCCAACTTTGCACATGGTTTGGCATCCCTCCAGATCCCCCATGGAGCAACTGTGAAACGCATGTATATATACAGTGGGAACAGCCTCCAGGACACCAAGTGAGTAACAAAATCACCCAAAGACAAATTACAATCCAAATGACTTTCCTCTGTTAATTTTAATTTCTTATTATGTGCCTCATGACAGGGCTCCCAGCATGCCTCTAGGTTGTTACCTGGGTAACGTGTTTGCAGAGAGTGTGGATGTTCTGAGAGATTCATTGGGGCCTCTAGGACTGAGGCTTCGTCTGCTCAGTACAGGTACTCACAGGGCTTATATCGTCTGTTTCTAAATATGTTCTTTATATATGTTTGTGTATGTGGTTTTCTTTGGGTTTTTTTGTGGGTTTTTTGTTGTTGGTTTTTATCCTGTGAACCTGCCTCTAGAAGTATAACTTTTGAGGGATGTCATATAACAGTTGTGGCTCACCTTGGCTTCACAGATGAATGTTAACTACATTTCCCATGATAATCTGCCATATAGTAACCCTTGCTTAAATTGTCTCTCTCTGACATGAAAACTAAGCCAAGTCGCTTGACAATACAATGTACGTTTAGAAATGTATAACTAAAAACCACTCAAATGTTATGTATATTTGATTCCTTGTTAGTAGTAGTGTGCAATATTCTCTTTAGCAGTATCTTCTTTCTCCTACACAACAGCCTGGATAGAAATGGAATGGGTGAAGCAATTATATTGTAGAATGTGTACTTACAGGTCAAGCTGGTACTTGCTAGAATGTATACTTAACATTCTTTAGCTGTACTGTGTGGCAGATAATGAATGATTCATATCCCAATGCCTATTAATAATTATTAAGGAATGCCTCTTTCTGTTGTCCTTTGCATCTCTAGGCTGTGGACCGGGAGTAATGGCAGATGCCAAGATGCGGGTAATGGAACGCTGTGTACATTTCGGTGATTCTTGTCAGGATGTGCTGAGTACCCTGGGGGCTCCACATAAAATCTTCTACAAATCTGACGACAAGGTGAGGAAATGGACATATGTAGGATTTGTAAACCTTTATAAATATGTAATACATAACCTATATGAATCCATAATGGCAAAATGCTCGCGACGTCATCGGCTGAATGCGCATGCGCGGCAGGAGCCGCGCGCGCATTCAGCCGGTCGCATAGGAAAGCATTTACAATGCTTTCCTATGGACGCTTGCGTGCTCTCACCGTGATTTTCACAGTGAAAAGCACGCAAACGCCTCTAGCGGCTGTCAATGAGACAGCCACTAGAGGCTCTAGAGGCTGGATTAACACTCAGTATAAACATAGCAGTTTCTCTGAAACTGCTATGTTTATATAAAAAAAAAAGGTTAATCCTAGCTGGACCTGGCACCCAGACCACTTCATTAAGCTGAAGTGCTCTGGGTGCCTAGAGTGGTCCTTTAATTTAACCTGGAACGTCTTTACCCAAATGAGACTGCGGAATGAAAAAAAAATATATATATATATGTGAAATTCTTGACAATTTTTTGGACATTCTTTGCTGAATTAAAAAAAAAAAAAAGCGTCAGGGCCTTTCTGCCTGTCACTCCTGTGTGGCAGGCTTCCTCTTGCCACGACCCCCCGCTCTGAGGCTGACATGATCGTTCGGCAGACTCTTCGGTCTATTCAACTCCCTCTCCGTAGCCAGTGCTTCACGATTCAGGACTTGTTCACGCCAGTGGAGGGGTGCCTCTCTAGACTCCTTAGGCAGTGCCCGTGCTGCGCTTTATGGCGAAAGGGGTGGACTGGCTCAGGGGAGTCACGCTAATTATGCAGCTCACCTCAGTGCTCGTGTGTGTGCCTACAGTTCTCCAGTTCAGTTGTACTTGTTGAACCATTGCCTTATTCTGAATCCCTGGTAATTGAACTCTTATTTGCCTAATAAACTATGCTGCCTGGACTGACCTAACCTTCTGCCTGATTACTTCATTGGAGTCTCCCTTTCTGCACTTTGTTATTGGTGTCATTTTTTCATATTGAGTGTCTTCCACTCCAAACCCCTAACAAAGTGACAACTCAGGATGTGTGCACAGATCTGTTAGTTACTGTTTAGGTCCAGAAGTAGGTGTGACCAATGTAAAAGGTTACCTGTTCATTGTAGAACTACTCAGGCTCAAAAAGTGATGAACACAAGGATCAGGTATCTAGGACACGTTAACCAGACTTTGACTCCAACACACTGTACCACTACTTCATTATTAACCTGCAGTCTGTAACATGATGTTTACTGTGTGCTTTGCCCTTACTGGTGAATATCAGGTTTTGAATGCTGTTTGTTTTAATTCCAGATGAAGATTCATTCCCCGTCCCCCCACAAACAGGTCCCTGCAAAATGCAATGACTATTTCTACAACTATTTTACCCTTGGGGTGGTAAGTTCACACATATCTGTAGTTGTTTTTCACAAAAGTGAGAATTCAAAGTGAATTTCAAATTTAAGATTAAAATAGCCGAACTGGAAAACCTCCCTTAATTAGTTATGATTTCTGTTTGGCAACTTTGGCATTACATTTTGAAGTTCACTTTGAATTCTCACCTAAGTAAATGTTAGTATTTATTGTGTCAAAATAGTGAAATGATCAGTTCTGAGCAATTTGTGCCAATTTAGAGGAAACATTTAGAATATTCACTGTCAGTTATTTACTAAAGTGATTGTTTGGAATTCATGTCAATTTCCAATTTTAGAACAATTTAGCCAAACTGGAAGCATAACAGAATATTTTCGAAACTATTTTGACCCTTAAAGCGGCACGGTCATGCCAAACCTACCTTTCCTCAATCTCTTCCTCTTCTCCCCCTCTCTCATGATCTGTTCTTCTTTTCTTCCTGTTTTCTTTAAAATCATAAGACAAAATAGGGACTCTTTGCCTTATGGAGGTTTCCTCCGCTTGACCAGCAGACGAGCCAAGTGTGCTTCATTTCCGCTGGTCAGAGCAATTTTCCCATAATTCTTACCTTTCCTCTGTGATCTCGCGATGCTTCCTGTCATTTTAGACGAAACTGCCGAATTGCGTTCTAACTGAATGAGAACAGTATGTTTGTTTGTTTTAGAACTCAATTCGGCACTTTGTTCATATCGGAATTTCATTCGAATGAATGAAACTCCGATTCAATTTGTGCCGTGGCTGAATCTTGCAGCCGCTTAGTAGAGAACTCCCTAATTCCCACGGTATCAGGGAGTTATCTTCTAAAAGGCTGAAAGACCTACTGTCCTCCTCCTACCCCGGCCCCCACACCTGCGCGGTGGGTGGGGGCCATAAATTACAATGGGGGGTTACCTACTGTCCTCCCCCCACCCCGGCCTCCACCCCTGCGCGGTGGGTGGGGGCCATAAATTACAATGAGGGGGACCTGCTGTCCTCACCCCTCCCTCCTCTTCCCCCCCGGCCCCCACCCTTGAGCAGCCATAAATATAATGAGGGGGAGGACCTACTGTTCTCCCCCCCCTCCGGCCCCCACCACTGGGCGGCGGGTGGGGGCCCTAAGACAAATCTCCCTCCCGCCCCACCCATCAAAGGTGACTAGGGGTTCCCAAGCCCCTAGTCACCCACCCCAAAAAAAGTTACCCCCTACCTACTCCCCTCACCCTAAAAAATAGTGAGGAGGGAATAAAATAACTAACCTGTAAAGAAAAATGTAACTTACCATTTGACGTCTTCTTTTTTCTAAAATCTTCATTTTTCAGCCCCAAAAAAGGAAAAATAAAAACCCATCATACCCGTCGAACTTAAAATAAAATAAAAAAACCTGACGAAAAAGAAAAAACCTGAGCGGAAAAAAAATAATCCATCTTCACCCATGGAGGGCTCCGCGCAGGCGGGGAAGGCTTATAAAGCCTTGCCTCACCCTGCAATTAGGCTAAGAACACTCTGATTGGCTGTTTTTTTGTCATTTTACACAGCATGGGAAAATTCCCTAGAACTTTCCCACATTGTGTAAAATGACACAGAGCACTCTGGGTGGCTTGAGTAGGTCCCTGGCCCCCACCCGCCGTGCAGGGGTGGGGGGGAGGACAGGAGAAACACCACCCCCCCCCCCCATTATCTTTATGGTCCCCATCCAACGCTCAAGGGCGGAGGCCGGGGGGGGGGAGGACAGTAGGTTGTCCCACTCCCCCCCCATTGTAATTTAGGGCCCCCACCCGCCGCCCAGGGGTGGGGGCCGGATAGTAGTTTGTTTTTTGTTTTTTTGTTTGTTTAGTAGACATGCCCCTACTCACGGTATAGCGAGTAGGGGCGTTGGGGAGATTTTAATCTCCCTTATGCTATTATGGGGGTCATATTGACCCCTATAGAGTGAGGGAGCACATGGGGGGGCTTAGGAAGTGGTGGGGAGCACTGCTTCCTGCCGCTTCTATCTTTACATATTACAAGGAGGGAGCTGCGCGCCGGTAGCTCCCTCCTTGTAATAAACTAAACGAACACTGATACTCAGTGTTTGTTTGTTCGTCTGAAATATCCATTCACTCATTCGTCTTTCTGACGAATGAATGAATAGATTAAATTCCCGTTCGCATGTGTTTCACTGGGCATGTGCGGGAATCTCAGTGCTATAGTGTGGGCAGATGACATGTCCCACAGGGACTTCCTCTACCCACACAAAGATGGCGGCACCCAGAATATAGATCGGGGCAGAAAATAAAGAATAAAAAATAGGTAATATGGTGGGGGCTTAAGGGTATTTGGGGGTGACTAGCGGGTCAGTTAGATGTAGTGGAGGCGGGAGGGGGGGTTAAAAAAAAAAAAAAAAAATGGATTCGCCCATGACAGTGCCGCTTTAAATTTGTTGTTCACTTTGTATTTCACTCGATTCTCACATGAGTGAATGTGTATTATCCACTGAATTTTGCAAAGCCATCTATGTATTATCCCAACTAAATTCTAAATGAATGGTTCCAAATCCAGTCCTCAAGGCATGCGCCAGGATTTTTCTAGTATCTCCTTTAGAAGAAAATTTTAAATGCATAATTCCTGAGATGTTGGTATGCTTTGAGGTCTGGGTTGTGAACTACTTCCTTAGATTGAAGAATGCTAATCCGGAATTGGTCCTAGATATGGCCAGCTATAAGAAAATGTTTGGAAACCCATAGCAATTTCCAAATCTGACCCGCTACTAACCACGAGGAGTGGCTTGTCAGATCCAGCCCTTTATCCCTCACTCCACATGTGGCAGTGTAATGGTCAATAATGAGTCATGCCCACCAATGAAACACTTTTTCTTATTAACCAATTCGACTGCCAATGGTGTAATGGTCGGTATGGTACCGTTTTTCACCTCTCCTGTTGATTCAGGTCTGTTGGACATCTGATTATTTAAAACAAATGTTATAAATTTTGAATGATTTTTCAACCTTTTGTCCTCTTGCTGTTTGGGGAGTCTGATGTAAAATTTCACTGTTTTTTTTTTTTGTCATTTTACTTGTCATTTGGTACTTTTATACAGTACTGTGGAGTCAGTCGTGTAAATATAGAGGTGTATATAGGTTTACGCCTATATTTACCAGATATTTAGCAGATAAGTCGACTCAAACTCCTGTGCACCTTTTGTGCTTCGGCTAGGCCACCTGAAGTCAACAAATAGTCGGATTTTATATAAAATTATAAAAGTTCTTTTACTTCCTGCTATGCGATAGGTTATTGTATTATGTGATTAAGAAGATGGTCAGAGTTCACAAATAAAAGACTAGCATGTAGTTTACCTTTTTGCCAATAGATGGCTTGTGTGTATCTCTCCAGCCAGTCAGCTGTGTTTACATATTACGATACGGTAAGCAGTTATGTCATCTGCTAGTTATACCCGACATTTGTGTATAAATTGTTAAATTATGATTCCGAAGTGTACTCGATCGAGTGGTAACAGTCATAGTAAGCACTCCACAAATTCTATTTCTTTGGAAGGGAGAAGGACAAAAGCATTGAGTGTATCAAAAAAGTATTAGATTAAGGTCTTATATTTGTCTCAGCCACATATGAACAAGTTTATGTCCAGCATATTAGTAGACCCCTAGTTTTTGGTATTGTCATATTTTATTTTTCCCACTTTAAATGTCACCTTATGCGCAGGCATATATGGTAAATTGTAATATAATTAGATAATATAAGGAGTTGCAGTCGGTGGTACCATAAATTAAGTTGGTGTTATGACTCAACAGCCCTTGTATTAAGTGGGTGATACTTTACGCAGAATCACAGATAATTGTTTTGAGATCAAGACAGATGGAAATTTGTATAGAACTACAACCTCTTCTTACTTCATTAAAAATCATTGTCCTGATGAAGAGATTTATTTAAAGAATGTGACAGTAATGTTCATCTGACTGTATTACCTGTAACTATGACAAGCAGACGGTTCTACTCCAATCTCATTCTTCTTCAGCAGAGATTGTCTATCTATTCCAGATCTGTCTAGTACACTTTTCATTTATCTGTATCTCAAATTTTTAGGATATTCTCTTTGATGCAAATACGCACAAGGCCAAGAAGTTTGTACTGCACACAAATTATCCCGGGCATTACAACTTCAACATGTAAGTAGATGGATACATAGCTGTATCAACTATAATGTTACTGAAATTAAGCTCATATCACTAATTTCACTAACCACATCTTAAAAACACACCCAACCATAATTAATAATGCTTTTTTCCATCACCTAAATTTAACTCTAGCTCAGTAAAAGCTTCTAAACCCTACGCCAACAAACACATTGCTTTAGAATTCACAAAAAAAAGGGAATACAAATCTTGTGGTTCCATCTTTAATAATGACGATAACAATAACATAACAATGACACTTCACACAATAATCTATTTACTGTGTAACTGCAGCTTTCTCCAGTTCAGTGGAGATATTCTCATAAATCGTTAATAGTCTTGTGTGTATGTTGTGCAAAATATATTTTATTCGGATATTATTACAATAAAAACATGGGTGAATGAGCTAGTCTCACATCTAAAGGGGAGCTCTCACAATATGTATGTGAGTTGATAAATGTAGAAATCTAACCCTCCCTATTCTGCAACTGGTTTCCTCCATCTTAGGCCCCTGTCTATCATTATCAGGGACAAAGGTCAGAGTTTGTAACCGTCATAGTAAAGGCATACAGAGAAGCAGAGAAATTAAACAGTTTTTCGATTTCTCATCTTAATTTGGAATTTTTGCACTGGCTTTTCTGCCTATGAACTGGTTTATGATGTGATTCCCTAAATCTTTTATATAAATTTGAAAGGAAACAGTGTGTTTCATGAAAATAGATGCACAGCAAATTGTTATTTTGACATGTTTTGTTCATTTGTTTAAATTTCCGTGAGGTGCCAGTTCACCTTTAAAAGAACATGTTACAAAGCAGCTTTTATTTACCTAGTTATCTATAATCCGGGGCCAATACAAACCATTGTCTGGAAATCTATTCATAAGCCGGATACATAGAACACAAGGTCACACATTTAAACTGGAAGAAAGAAGATTTAGTCTAAGGCAAATGGCAGTTTTTTTTTGTTTTTTTACAGTAAGAACAATAATGATGTGGAATTCTCTGCCTGAAGAGGTGGTTTTATTAGAGTCTATACAGATGCGTAAACAGCATCATGATGAATACTTACAAAAACATAATATTCAGGAATATAATATTTAATTTGTGTGGTAATAGCTGCTTGATACAAAGAGAGATCTGACTGACATTCTGGCATCAAGAAGGATTTTTTTTCCTAGTTTGTCGCAAAATTGGAAATTACTTCAAACTGGATTTGTTGCCTTCTTTTGGATCAACAGCAAAAACAAATGTGAGAGAGGCTGAACTTGATGTATGCATGTCTCTTCTCATTGATGTAACTGTGTAATAGTTTGGGGCATTTTCAAAAAAGGGAATCTATACATTTGTTAATTTTTTAACAGTTGTATGTTGCGTAATTTATTGAAATTGATTAAATGAACAATCCTATAACCGTTTACTTCTTGTATAATGACCTTTCCTCTGCTTCTTATTCCAGTTACCATCGCTGTGATTTCCGGATTCCTTTAACAGTTAAGAGAGGTGAGTTACTCTGATCTTAACAATGATGTCTTTATAAAAAAAAATTTAAAAGCGCATGACTGGTTGGTATTTTTTGTTGTTTATAGCACTAGACATCAGATTGCAGGTTCACTTTCTAGTACGGCTTAATCTGTAATACATCCTTCTGAGGTCAGTAACATTGTGGTCTAATAATACCTATACCCTCAGGTTATACTGAAAACAGAAGAAAATATCCTTGTATTCTTCCTTGAATGAGGTTTTAACCCAAGCTGTAGTGGATCCTAGACTTTGTCCTTCTTTCCTTTTTGTCATAGCTGATCTAATTCGTAAATTATATACTGTCTTCCTCTTCTTATAGACACCTCTGAAACACAAACAGAAATCTGCACCACCTACAGCAAGGTGAGAATATTTTTTTATCTGGTAACTTTTTTGCCCCACCAAAAATGTTTACATACTGTTTCTGTCTATTGATACCCATTATAATCTTAGCCTCTGTTGCTACGGAGTCAATGTTTGGACAACTGAGGAATGATCAGTAAATTATATTTGTAAGGAGATTATTGGTATGGTAATCCTTATTAAGTGAGACTTTATAAGGAGAAGAAAAATAGAACTAACCACTATGCTTAATGTGCAATATGCCCCCGTGGCTATAGGAGAACTTCAGTTTCATCCCAACTCCTGCCCTCAAGTAGAAAGCTTTTGAATAAATATGATACGTAGCTTTAACATAACACAGTATGCGCTAATTGCAGTGTTCTGGGTGGTCTTTCCACCACTACTTCCCTGGACACAGTTGGTAAATTAAAATTATTTTATATGTCTTAAGACAAATATTCATTCATAGAGGCGCTTCCAGGTTCTTCATGGACTTTTATGCTGGATGTCCTTTACATGAGAATGTGCAATCCAGTAGGAAATTCAATGTTTTTAGTGGAGCTCTAATGCGCGCGTGGTGTATATATATCACCAACATACTCTGAAGTGCTGTACAAAGTACTAGCTAGAGTAAAAAAGGTCCTGCTCAAAACAAGTTTACGTTCTAGAAGGCTTCTTGAAGACTGACGGATTATTCACTGAAGTGTGAATTGTTGGTCATTTTACGTGAATTTTAGATATTGATCTGCAATAGCTGATTTGGGAATATTCTCCATATCACTCTACAGCTCACCTATTTTAAACCTTAAATTATGAAATTCACTTTGTATTCTTTATAAGCCATACTTTAATGAAAAACCCTGTGTGGCTGGAGATTATGGGTTAAATGTGCCTTTGATGATCGTTGTCTTTGTTTTTGGTCTTTCAGTGGGACAGTATTCAGGAGCTCCTAGGACACCCTATGGAGAAGCCTGTAGTTCTTCACAGGTAAACTTACACGTGCAGCTTTGGAATCAGATTTACCAGCTATAGTCTTTATTAAATCTGTGTGTAACGTATGTTAATCATTATATATCAAACTACACTCTTTTTATAAGGTGCAGAAGAATTAATCTGCAAAACGTCACTTGTATTATATTATAACAGCAATATAAGGTGTCAAAGATAGGGGGAAACCAGTATCTGCTTTATTTATATCTGTAATGTTACTGGTCTATTGACGTTGACCATTCGATAATGACGTTAAATTTCCCTTTCAGGTCATCTTCACCCAACAACACAAATCCATTTGGATCAACATTCTGCTTTGGCCTCCAGAGGATGATCTTTGAGGTTAGAAGAGTTAATTAGTTGTCTCTGTAAGAAAAATTCGCCCCTGGGGTGGGCATAAATATTATCTAAGGATGGTCTTTTCCAGTGAATATTGAGTACTTATCTCCATAGTTCAGTGAACATGTACTTGTACTACACGGAACTGGTATGTCAGAGTACCTGTACCAAAAAGAGAACACCGTCTGTTCAAGAACTTATACTATGCAGACTCATACCATAGGGGTATCTATTAGAGTATCACAATTTATACACACACAGCACTGTCTGTCAGGACTATTTATAGCACAAAGGAAACTGTCAGAGACTAGTACTTGTACCAAACAGGAAACGCTGTCACAGTATTTACTCCATACATCAGGTAATAAGCAAATTATAATGAAGGTTACCTGTTGCATAGCTGACAGTAGGGCTCGTTTGTTCACACTCCAGTTATACTGCAATAACTTGGATATATACTATCACAGGATTATCTGTGAATTTACTGGTTTCACATTAATGAAGTTCACTTTTCATGCTTGCACCACAGAGAACGAACAGGGAGTACCTGAGTGTGTTTCTTGTCCTATGCATTCCATCTGGTCTTCAGCATATTTTAATTTACAAAGTCTGTGTTCCAGGTGATGCAGAATAACCACATAGCATCTGTTACTCTCTACGGAGCTCCCAGACCCAGCGTCCAGCAGAAATCCTCCGAGACGAGCCAGTAAACCCGGAAGAAACTGGTGTGTTGGTCTAGCCCAGTGTGCCTTGACTTGTTGCCGAACAGCCGCACGAAGCAGGGTTGACCTTGCCATGCTTAGTGCGACCTTGGCAGACCTGGGAGGCGCTGCACAGACTGTGGGTATCTCCTGCCTCCCCCTCACTACTTCCCGTTCCTACCAGGCACCTTTTTTGCGGTCAGTGTGTCTTCTACGTCCCTGTGACCTTATAGATGAAAGATCAAGGGCCGACAGAGAACTCTCTACTGCGTCTAAAAGCACAAACATGATAAAGCCGTGTGCAGGACCTGGAAGTGAGGAATCTTCGTGTTAGTGTTACTAAAATCATGTGATAGTCACATTTGTAAATATTAATATACATGTGTATGTAAACACATTGATATTTCTGTGGTCAAAAGCAGTTTAAAGTGTGACTGGTGTGTACATATGCGCGTATGTATCTTGTAATATATACATATGTATGTATATATAATCTCATTCAGGTACCACATCATGTGACTTCAAGAAGCCGAATACATGCAAAACAGCCTCAGAATCTTTGTGTATTTGTTCACAAAGTGAGATCTAAAGTGATCGGGGTATTTTTCTTGTTGTATAGACTGCAGCACCTTTTGGTCTTCTGGGTTGAGTCCAGCAGCATTCTTTAAATTATGTCTCGTGCCGCTGTGCTTTCAAAGGGGGATTACAGCTGTCCCAAAGAACAAGGAGGAACAGGTGTCTAACATCTTGATGACCCCTAGCACAAGTTTGTGGTGGACCTCTATCCTTCATATTTCAGGACATCATTAACTGTGACTTCTAACCCGTTTGTTGACAAGATCTTCTGTTCACTTTTTTCCCGTGTTACACACATGTTTAGCATGATGATAAGGGTGTAACTTGGGCTTATACTCCTCACCTGTGCGTTTATCCTCCAGGCATTGTGCTGCTTCTAACAAGCGGTCAGTTCTTTGTAGGCTCCCTCCGTGATGAGAATAAACCCCGAACCAGAATGCGATCAGAAATTTAGTTTATACCATTTGCACTACATACACTTTACTTGATCAGTCATCGTGTTCACTGAACCGCATCTGAAAACGAACATGGAGACCTTTTATAAGCTGCGTGAAATGCTTATTTATATGGCGAGTAAGTAATCGCTGTATTTCTAACAATTACTTGATGTGCTGTTTATAATTTTTTTTTTTTTTTTTTATTAATCTTATTTAAATAATATATTTTCCGCTGTTACTTTTATTTTAATTTTTCTTCCTCTCTTCATTGGACACTCGTATGATGATAAGTTTCCAAATGTTTTTGGTTTGTTTTTCTCCAAGGAGATAATTATGTCTTAAAATAGATGGGCCAATTTTTTTTAATTTTTTTTTATCTTCTTTTATCAACTTTTAATAGGATGTGAACCCTGTACAAATTTGCATAGCAAAGAATTAATTTTTTTTTCGAACACCTCTTAAATTTACAATAATGCTTTCAATTAAGTGGCAGATTTAAAGAATTTAAAAAATACAAATACATTAATTTTTTTTTTTCTATCTGAAACCCGTAGAATATGTCCAGTATATTGTATTAATAAAAGTCACTTCTATTGACTGATGAAACAGGCATTTTGTCACAGAGGAATGGTTGTTTTTTTTTTTTATTTGTCTTCATTTATAAATTTTTGTTACCACATCTGTAATTTAAATTCTTCCTGTATTTTGATTGGCAAAAAACAAATCCACAAAAAAGCAGATCTAATTTTAAAGGGTTTTTCCCCCTCCTGCCTCACCATGTGAATCTTCTTTCGCTTTCTCTAAATTTTAAATCATCCCACAGTAGGTACATATTTCACTTTTGTGAGAGTGCCATTTTATTTAAAAGGAAAATTGTTATAATTTATTATCATTGAAAATAAAAAGATTACTTATATGTATGCGTTACAATAATATACACTGATGACATATTGTTCGTAAACACTTCTACAGAGCATTTCCAAACTTACCCTTTCTCAGCGCGGGCAACCATTTTTAAGTGGTTGCCCGCACCTCATATCGGCCAAGTCCATGCTCGAATAGTCGAATTTAGCTCATAAAGTTTTATTTTTGAGAATCCCAGCACTTGTACATGACCTAAGGAATTGTGAACATGCAACAAGTCTTCTTGACTACGTGCTTGGCCTTTATTTGAATATGTATGCATCAAAGAGGATTTAAAAATGTCCCACATAGTACGGCAAAATTGGAAAATGCACTGAAATATGGTATTTACTTGTATGTATATGTTGTAAAATATACACAGAAGCTGTAAAACATATTAACTTGTATAAACAAATTGACGACTCTTCTTTGAAGTCATCATTACCATGCCTTTTATTTCAAATATTTAGTATTGCATTGGCCATGTTAATAGGAAACCTGAAACACTGTCATTATCTGCAAAGTATTATCTTATTTTGGACACAAAGCAAAATAACTCTGAAAAGTCTATGTCCAACCCTGTATAAACAGAATTACTGTACATCTATTTCCTGTTTGGTATCATTCATGCTAGGAGCTTACATAACCATGATGATGCCTGCTTGAACTGTGTTAAAATATCTAGCTCATATTACTGAGAAATCATCTGGCAACTTGCTCTATGCCTGGCAAATGGACCATGTTGGAAAAGTTTTTTTTATTTATTTTTTTTATTTTTATTTTTTTTAGTGGTTACACAATAAACATGTATTCAGACACAGGCACAAACTGCCTATAAAAGTTAAATGCTCATGAATAATTCACTGCCGTCATTTGATGTATAATTGATTCTACGAATTAAAACCAATTGACTGTGGAAAGTTCTGTAGCACAAGTTTGCTGTTAAAACTAACTTTATTTACTTATACAATTTCCATCGTTGAACAGCCCATTGCGTTTTGCCTTCGTAGACCTTTATTTTTGGCTGGATCTTTAAAGTTGGCTTTAACGGGACATCTTTGCTTAAAGCTGTTTACAATAGTCAAAACGAGAGCCAAGAATATTAAAGGGACTCCCTAAACCATAACCACTACTAGGCTGTAGTTGTTATGGTACTTAAAAACTAAGTGGGTTACATCACCATGATTTGTATCTAATGGTTTTCAAGCTATTCGATAAAACACCACCTACAAGCTTTACCTCGCTACTGTAACTCAAATAATTTAGACCCTTATCCAGCATTTAACTAACTTAACACTGTTTATCATTGACACCAAAAGCGGGTGAGCTAATGCGGATGTTCGTATCTGCATCAGCAGAGTCACAGCAGTGGGGGCCATTCTGCAACTTCCCAGCATGAGACCTAGGTTTTTCAGGACACTTAAAAATGATTTGACATAAGCCGATGAGCAACAGTTATGATACCTAGAGTGCTACTATTAAGGGACATTCCCGGCAGCTGTGAAACTGAAATCCATATCATCAGTTTTGATCTCATATAATATGCTGTATTTGCTTAAATCTTCATAGTTTTATATTTTGCACAAAAATATAAATATTTTACAGAATGCAGTCCAATTAGCTTGCATTAGAAGGAGAGGACACCCAGGGACACGTATAGATAAGGTTATCACTGCCTGTTTGTAGTTTCTCTGACTGTCTGCAGCCAGGTTGTTAATTAAAACCAGCTCACACAGTGATGTTGGATTTGCCCCCAAACAATACAGCATATTAATGAGGCCAAAATCTATAAAATATGCAAGTTTTATTGGTGCATAGAGTGTCCCTCTAAACTGAAGCATAGATTTATTTTATTTTTTTCCTGTGTAATATGTTTCTTTTTAAACATATTTTGCTAATGTCTTACATAAAGGCATTATGTCCCCTATAATTACAAATCTATCCAGCTGATGTACAGATCCTGTTTCACTTTTGCTCTCATAACAGTGCAAAAATGATGTATTTTTATTGATTTAATTCTTTAAAACTGTTAAAACAGAGGGCCTCTCTCTGTTGGCAAACTGCACTTTTTACCCTTTGCCAAAACATAAAATCATCAGGTGGCTTGCAAAGGTTCATGGGAGACTCAGCTCACCAACTGGTAGAGGTCCAGTATTTGAAATACCTATACCTTAGGATATATTAGTACATTGTTGCTGAAGAGAGGCCAAATGCACTAGTTAATAGGGGGAGTGGTGACTCCATGCTTTTTACACAATAGCCAAAGATGTCTGCCAGACAGTTACCAAGGGATGTATGATCTGTAATTTATTTCTCTACATCTTCCAATTGGTCCGGATCCTGCATGTACTGGTTTTCTAAGAGGTAGTGCCAAGTTTGTTACAGTTATATTTTTCCATGTTTTATAAAGGGAAAGACATTTTTGGGGGTACTAACAGCAGTAATGTAATACACACATGCAGACAATTTACCGTTGAGCAATGTGTTGCGATTTCTTACTGCCATGGATGCCTATAGACACAACATTCTCCTTAGGTTACTGGGATTCTGTCCTCTTCTCCCTGCTTATTAATAGTTGATGCCAGAATGGTAGCCAACGCTATCACTAGCACTGAGTCTCTCTGGGTCATTTTGTGTATAGGAGAAGGCGGCTGGTTGTGGGGGGAGAGGTTGAAATTGTAATGATTAAATTATTAATAGAAATGTATCCTCTTTGTAATATTTTGGTGTAATAACGTGATACATGGACAAAGTTTGTGTGTTTTTACAGCATAGTGTACAGATTTTTTTCTTTTGTAAATATTGTTTTTGGGTTTTTGTTTGTATGTAGTAAAATGTGTGCAGGTGATGTCCGCATGCAGGGAGAGAACCTGAACGTTAGAAGATGCCTCCCCGCCCCCCCCAAAGCTTGCTGCCATGTAAATGTGAACTAGAAAGGCATGTTCTCTCAAAATGTAGTCTTCCTTTCAGGTGTTTAATTACCCACGTTCCCACCAGAGTGCTCAATCAACATTTTGTTCTGTTCAGCTATTTACCCTTTTGACTACCATAGAGTTAATATTAAAAAAGGAAATCCACCGTCCCTGCTGCAGATTGTTGCCCAGACACTTTCCATTTGAGGAAACCCTCATAGCTGCTTTTTATTTGTGTTTACAATGCCCAATCCTGCTAGTATTGCGTCCTTAAACGTGGTGACATCCCCAGCCCTGTATGACAGGAAGTGAACAGACTTGAGGCATGTGGGAGACCATGGTTTGGTCCAAGAGTACAGAATAATTGTGCCGTTTTAAGTATAGAGAATAATGTGGAAGTATCTAAACTTAGAGAGATTCTACATGGGGGTCTTATTAGGTAAACTCTCGGAGAAAAAAATGCTGTTTTCAAAAAATAAATATATTTGTGATCATGTTTTTGTTTTGTTTTATTTTAGTTTTTTACAATAATTCTTATGAAATCTGTTGCTCCGAAACAGCATGTATACCCACAACCCAATAAAGGGAGACCATTTGGTCACAACTTGTTTGCCTGTTTTTTGTTCTTTTATGTTTTTGTTTTGTGTTTGCGTATATTGCTTTGTGTCTGAATAATTTTTTTCTATGAATACATGCTGCATCTTAGCAGTTTTTTTCCATAATAAGTGCAATAAGAAAGTGCTGTGTGTGTGTGCGACCTTTGTACATCATTACTCTTTCTCCCCTTCTTTGTTGACACTTTAGGACACCCCTTCAGAAGTAAAAGGCCAGCATGACAGAAAATTTCCATTATGTGTCCTTAAGGGATTAAAAACATTTTATCTTCTAAGAAGTGTGTTGTGTTTTTTGGTTTTCACTTTTCATGAATGGTTGCTGTCGTCGATCCAATGCTGTGAGGCCATATACCGTAGTTGGTTTCTACAATCTGAAGCAGGATTGGACATTCTGCATCTTCCCAACCTTTAAGGGTCCAACTATTTCACCATGTGCTTGAAAGTTCTTAGTTCACTTGTAGCCTCGTGACTGCATTTATGGCCTGTTTTGTCTTTTTCTTCTTCCAGTGGAACGGTTTTTTTATTCTCTGTTTTTGGGAACAGGGTGGCTGTTGACTGTGCAGAAGGTTCCACATGAGCCAGATCTCTGCTGCTTTGAGACTGTGTACAACCATTAGGTCTTTGTAGAAGCAAGGATCAAATGTCTGTAAGTGAGGTGCAGCCGAGGGTCTTGTGATTCCAAATGTTTTAAATCCTTCGTGTAGAACTGGTTTGAGATTAATACGTTGCAAGCACATTCCCAAAAATACATCATCTATAGGAAAGAGTTCCACCTCTTTGCAGGCTTCAGCCAACTTTGTCATGGTCACTCCCGACATTAGAAATCCTCCACCTCCTGCATAGGCTGGATATATCCCTAACCCGTACATAGTCTCTGGAATGTAGTATTTGCTTTTCTTTGACCTTATCGGCTTGGCATGATTTATAATATCCCCAACAAACAAATCTTCAGAAGCGTTTTGGTTCTGCAAGAAATGTATCAAGTTCTCTACATTGACGAATACATCGGCATCACCCTTGAAAATAAATTTAACGTCATTGCAAAACATTTCTGCCCAGCTCAAAAAGTGGATCTCTTTCAAGGTCAAGTTGAAGAACGTATCAAGAAAATCCCACAGCAATATATCTTTGTAATAGTGACTCTCTTGTTGCATAAGGGACTCCCACAAGGACACGGTTGTTTTATTCTTGGGGATCCCTAGAAGAAATACCCTCCTGACCCGCACACCATTGACTAATCCTTCTTTCCCCCAGGTTTTGCGAACACTTTCACGTCGGTCAAAGTCTTCCACAATGGATTTTACTGCAATGAGTAGGAATGACTCTCCGGAAGGTTTTGTGCACTTGTTTGGTTGGTTGATTAGCAAGCTAAAGTTACGATGATCTTTACTGCTGAGGTACTGTTGGAAGTCAAATGGAGATTGTGTCTTTACTGGTGGTACTGTGGGCTTAACATCTTCACTGTCTACGTCTGCATGATGATCCTCTGAAAGGAGTTTAACTTTACCTGTTACTTTAGAGTCATAATATTTCTTGGAAGCTGCAGTCCTGGGTGGGTTCTTGAGTCTTTTAGTGTTTTTCACTGGAGCAATGTCTTGTTTAGCAGTTGGTCTTAACAAACTATACAGCAAAGTGCTGAGAGAGATCACCAGAAGAAGAGTGCAAAGGACATCTCCCTTAATTCGAACTCTCATTGTTATTGGAGAATTTCAAGGACTTCGTCTTCCTTTTTTTCATGGAACATGTGCTCTCCCATCTGGAACAAAGGAAACAGCTATGTCAGTGGAAATGGTTAAAACTTTTATTTACAAATTTCAGTTCACAACCTGTTATCAAAGCAGCTAGCGTGATTGTCTTGTTGCTGTTAAAGTAATTGTTAAAATCTGTGGTATTAGGTCATAAGAAGGAAGTGTGACATATCTATGGAGTCGAAAGATTGCAACAAATTCATAGATGCAAAAATTATTTCTGTGGCAAGGACAAAAGCGAAAATGAAATCAAATTTTTCTATTTGGATTGGTGTTTGTCTGAAACACAAGGGTAAGACCACGTATTGTTCTTATAGGTACTCCTTCCCTTCACCTCTGGGCTGGCTTGGAAATTTAAGATTAATACAGGAAGCATAAAGCCAATGGTGTGCAAATGTTGAATGCTCTTGTTAGGGGCCAATATCTAATTTTGAGTAAGTAGCCATCTTTACTTGCCGGAGCCTCACTGAACACAAAATAGTGTTACTTTACCACTTAAGTGAGTAGTTGGGTTTTCTGTTCATTTCTCTTTTTTTATTTTTTTTTTTATCTGTTTAGGTGAAAATAATGTGTGTGTCATCTGTCTTTATATTCACTGTGACTATTGTTTTTGCTCATAATAAATATTCCTTTATTAAGTTCTGCCTTTGTCTGATAATGACTCACGTTACCTGACCTATTTATTAGTAATATGAAATCACATAGATAATGTGCTAAATTGGATTTTGTGGGTTTGTAGTCATTTTATAAATTGTCTTGGTGGTGGCAGCATTATGATATTTATATTATTATAATTAGATGTGTGTGGTGTTAAGGGGGAATTTTATCATTATTTCTGGTCTAGTGTCAACAAATAGTGAATTTTAACCCTATCACCACTAGAACCAAGTCATGCGCATGCTTGTACTAGGGTGCATCCGTGACATTAAATGCACTCACAAGAGCAATAAAAGCAAGCAGCACATCACCAATTCCAGAGTTACAGTCTAAGGGAACTCCAAACTTCCATAAGGTATTCCTGTATAAAAAGAAAGCACACACTACTGCAGAACATAAAGTTAAACAAACACCTTAAAGGACCACTATAGGTACCCAGACCACTTTAGCTTAATGAAGTGGTCTGGGTGCCTGGTCCAGCTAGGTTTAACCCTTTTTTTTTTAAATAAACATAGCAGTTTCAGAGAAACTGCTATGTTTATAATAGGGTTAATCCAACCTCTAGTGGCTGTCTCATTGACAGCCGCTAGAGGGCTTCCGCGCTTCTCGCTGATTTTCACAGTGAGAAGACGCCAGCGTCCATAGGAAAGCATTGTGAATGCTTTCCTGTGGACTGGCTGAATGCGCGTGCAGCTCTTGCCGCGCATTCAGTCGAACAGGAGGAGAGCTCCCCGCCCGGTGCTGGAGAAAGAGGTAAGTTTAACCCCTTCCTCCCCCAAGAGCCCGGCGGGAGGGGGAACTTGAGGGTGGGGGCACCCTCAGTGCACTATAATGCCAGGAAAACGAGTATGTTTTCCTGGCACTACAGTGGTCCTTTAATAAAGTGTTGTACTTACAAAATGAGATATACAAGCCTATCTCCACTCTAGTGGTATAATCCTGGATCCTCTATCTCTAGTGCTGTAGCCCCAAAGCAGTCACCGGTATAGACCAGACAATGTAGTATTAAAACAAATACAATAACACATACTAAATAGATATAAATAAATACAATTGAATCCCTTCGCGTTTCGTCCATCTTAAGTGGTGATGGACTTTTATATCATTTTGAAGTGCAAAACTTTATTAAAAGTCTTGTTTCAACTTGATGTTCTGCACTGTTTGTGCTTCCTTTTTGTATTGAAGAACCTCTTATGGTAGTTTGGAGTTCCCTAAGGATTTAACCCTGGACTGGGTGATATGCTGTTTGTTTTTATTGCTCTTGTGAGTGCATTTAACACCACAAATTTCCGCATACTGTTGTATATTATTGCCCTATGTACGTTTTTATTACTTTGTCCGTAGAATCTGTGTTTGTTTCCAATCTTCCCCTGAGGGGGTTGGGAGGACATGTCTCCAGACAAAGAAAAAAAATTATTCCACAAGGATTATAATTCCAGAAAAATTCCTGGCGTGGACTATTTATAGCATGGAAGGTAGGATTCTCTGTGTCTTTTTTTTTTTTTTCTTGTAAAAAATTGTCCCTTCTCCGGTGCTTGCCCAGAATATTGTTTTGCTGGAACTTTTCTTATCACACAAAAATGTTATAACAAAGTCCTTTGGAATTCAGAAGTGTTACTTAACAGTTTTTGTTGAATATATTGATAAACTAATTGCAACTTAAATAAATACAGTGCAGTTCACTTATTATGGAGGCCGGTTACAGCAAGAGGGTCATATTTTTGCTCTCTAGATCATTCTGTCCGACATAATGGTTCGGGCACTCTGGGATAACAGAAATAGCTTTATTGGTGCAAAAGCAGTAATGTTTCGACCCTTCCGGGTCTTGATCATAAAGACCCGGGAGAATTTTTAGAGTTTGCTGACCATCTGCATGAAACACTTTATAACAAGCCCTCGTTGACCTTTTTTCAGTGCTTGAAGTGGTCACTGTACGCTTTCTGGATCTTTTTGTTTTGGGTACATATAGGTTCTGCGGTCTGTTGGGAATTGATAGTGAATTTTAAGTTGACTAAAATAGTTACGCTGATTTTCAGAATGTTTCCCGTTCCACTATTTTGACATACATTTTTTTAATTCATTCAGGTTTATTTACTAAAATGAGAATTTAAATTGAATTTCAAATCTAAGTTTATAATAGCCAAACCGGAAAACTTCTCTAACTTCTTTTACCTTAAAGGAACAAACATGTATTTCTAATGCTATAGTTTTGAACTACCTATTGGGTTCCCTGCACCTCCTCAGAGTAGAGAAATAAAATATTAAAGGGATTCTATAGTGTTATAGTGTATAGGAATACAAAGCCCCCGGCTTATTAAGGGTTAAAACTAAATCTTGGGTCACTACCCAATTCAAGCACCAATATCCCCTGGCACTGGGTCGGTGCTTCATCTTTTCCAACGTGATCCAATTGGGGGGCGGGGGGGAACTAATGCGCATGCGCGGCAAGTGCCTTAGGCCTCCCCATAGGAAAGCATTGCTTCAATGCTCTTTTGTGGGGATTTTATTGACACTGAATGTCCTCATGCAGATCATGAGGATGTCCAGCGTCGGGCAAACAAAAAATTGGTTAGCCAACAGGAAGTGCCTCTAGTGGCTGTCTTAATCCTGCAATGTAATTATTGCAGTTTCTCAAAAACTACAATGTTTTAAATTGCAGGACTAAGTGGGTCAGGGACACCTTACCCATACCACTTCAATAAGATTAAGTGGTCTGGATGACTACATTGTCCCTTTAAACCTACCGTTTCTCCATTGCCGCGCTTGTTTCACTGCGTCTGGCCGCGCCTCCATGGTTAAAATCATCAATCTAAATGATCTCACCCAATCCAATGCTTTCCTATAGGAAGCACATTTTGTTTGCAATGATGCCCTTATTAAAGTTACTGAAGTTCACAGTGCAGCAAAGCCACCGTGTTATGAACTCCAGAGAGATAAATTCAGGTTGACTGTCTGTATTCATCTCTCATCCGTTCGGAGCTGCAGTTGTCAGTAGGGGAGAAGCAGTGGTGGAATTACCCTGAGGTGGCCCATGCACTTAGGGCCCCTTGATGGGTATTTCTGAAAAGGGGCCTGGTTGGGCACCCAGCCCCATTAAGAGCCTGACCAGGACATTTTTAACATCAGCATGCTGGGAGGAAGAGCCGCGCTGGAGGGAGAGGAGCCACAGCTGGTGTGGGACGAAACAGAGATCCGGACCCACACTCCCATTAGCAGGACTCCAGGTAAGCCTAAAGATGCTAAAACATATGTGTGTATGTATTCATATGTCAGTAAGTGTATCAGTGTGTGTCATCATGGTTGTGTCGGGGTGTGTGTGTATAAATGTGTATGTTTATCTGTGTACATATGTATGCAAGTAGGTATGTTGCAGTGTGTGTGTATATGCATACATCCCAGCAATCAAACACCAACAAAACATGCAAACATTACATAGAAACACAACTGTATTAGAACTCCCAAATTATATACAAACATCCCTTCATTCACATATCAACACTCCACATAAATGTACACCTGCATTTAAAAGCCAACGCTCCTTTCAAACACACCCATGCATTCAAACGCAAACACTAGAAACACGCACACCACCACATTCCAATGGCAACAGTATAATTACAGCTAAACATGCGCACATATGAACATGATTACATCCAAACACATAAACATTTCTTACAATACAAAGATGGACAAATGGTAGATCTTCAGCTGACATAGCATTGTGGGAGTTGCACGACAGATGGGGATCTACATTTTGCCCAAAAACCATTCTTGCACCAGGGCACTCTCTACATTAGTTCTGCCACGGGGGAGGAGGGTCGGAGAAGGTCATAGGTTCCTTCTCCCCTGTCTGTAACATGGAGCACAGAGGGGATGTAACATGATATTACATCCTCCCACCTCCATTTGATTATGGGAGCTGTCTGCTGCCAGACATTGCAGAGAGAGCCACCTTCCCAGAGAGCAAACTGAGTGTGGCTGAAGGTAAACAGAGGGGCTCACCTTCAACCAAAATGATTTGCACACCCCTGTGTGGGAAGGCTGAAAAGGGAAACACAGCCTCCCTATATGCAATTTACCCTGACACACACAGTCACCCTGTCACATTGCCCCACACATACACAGTCACCCTGTTACATCATCCACCCACACATAGTCCCCCAGTCAATCACCCCTTTCACACGCACAGTCATACAGTCACATCACTCCCTCCCCACACACTGCAACACTTACCTATCAAACACAGTTACATTGCCAATGTCTCTCTGTCACACACCCTGATAGACACACAGGCACCACTCTGCAAATAGTAACTCTCATACTCACACAATCACTTCTCTCACACACAACACAGCCCCACCATAAATACAAGGCACACAGCAAGAACACAATCAGCCCTTCCATACACACAAATACTGTGCAAGCAGCTTTTTCCACACATGATTCCAGACACAGAGCAACACAGACAGACATATACACAGATATGCATTGCAGGCACAGCCATGGATACACATACAGACAGATGTACACTCACAGATGCTCAAGGATACTCACTGCCAGACACACACACACTCAGGCGCATACACGTTACACAATGCCAGACATGCACTCACAGGTGCCAGACTCACACTGTGATTGTGTGAATATATATGTCAATGTATATGTGTACAAAAAAAATGACCATAGTACACATCAGCCTCAATACTTACAATAAAAAACAAAGAAAAAAGTTACCTGTGCTCTTCCCAAATCCCTATGTATATTTAAACAAATGGAGGTTATTTAGTTTCTCCAATGGCCATGAGAGACTTTAGCCCACCTGCCACGTCAAGGCAAACCTCTCAGGTGGGTTAAAGTCTTGACTATGATCGTTGCTGCCGCCCAGGAGTGATGGGAGTTTGAGTGCAGGACTTGTGGGGTTTTTGGTATTTGTATTTACTTTTGTATCACACATCCACCAATCGTAGGGGTGTGTGTGTGTGTGTGTGTGTATATATATATAAAAATACCCCTTTCATTAGAGAGATCTTTGCCAGAAGCTCAAGGAAGCAAGGCGAATGGTTAGTGTAGGACCCACCTGAGAGGTTTGCCTTGACGTGGCAGGTGGGCTAACTTTTTTCCCTTTGTTTTCATTTTTTTTTTTTTTTCATGTAGCAATATATACACTATACTTATGGATAGATAGGTGAGAGGATTATAGCATATGTAGGGAAAAAGTCTACAATATTAATATATTGAGAAATGTTTATTTAAAACTCTGTTTTCCTATCTGTAACCTCATTAATTTGTAAAGGAATTTTTTTTTTTTTTTTTTTAAAGTTGTTTTTTTTGTTCCAGACCAAGTTTTTGTTTCCATTAAGTAATGCACTATCTAGGGCCGAATTTTGAAAAAAAAAATTATTTTTTTAAGATACTCTGATTCTAGGGGTAGTTTTTCTGCAAATCGCTTGGTAGTGAAGGGGTTAACACCTATAAACCAAAAAAAAAAACTGAAGTGCTTTCTAAACGAAATACCAAATTGTAGTGCATTGAAAACCGTATTATGAAATGTAGGCACAAAGTGCCGATTTAAAGGGAGGGGAGTTTTGCTTGCATTATGCCAAACTGATCACAATCCACTGTTTAGTGAATAAACCCCATGTGAGAAAGTAATCATTTTGCAATATGTTAAATTCATTTGATTTCATTATGAATGGTTCCTTTGACAGAATGCAAGACTTCCATGGTGGTAGACATGTTAAATATATGACTGGCAACAAAGTAAACCCAATGCGTGCCATAAGGATGCGCAATATGTTGAATGCTTTATAGAAAGTGGAAATACTCTGCAATAGCTGTGTTTGGATCTAATTGCAGTTTAAAACATCTGGTACATGTCTTTGTTTGGCAGGAACCTAAAAACCATTGCTCTGTCTTAATCCCCCTCCTCTGTTGGCCCATATACCGGGTTTGACTTAGAGGAAGCAGGGGAAATTCACATTTTCCAAACTGCAGTATTTTACTTCAGCAAAAATCTCTGTTGCTTCATTGGAGATGATATTAAAAAAAATCTGAACTGTTCAGTGTGCCAGATAGAAATTAAACAGAGTGCTGGGGCAAGGGGTGTATTCATTTTCAGAAGCTGTAGATTTTTCCAGGTCTGGGTTTGAAACCAGTGTGTGAATTTTACGAGTGTCTGAGACAAAAATCTCAGCCTGCCATAGTGTGCTACCCCGTCCAGGAAGGGATTCCCACAGTGTGAAGTGAGTATTTCACATTATTCCAGTCAAACAGTTTGAAATACAGTTAACCGCGCAAGACATTGGTTATTAGATCCCCTCCATTTTGGAAGGACATGACAAGTTAACTTTACGGATTTTGCAAAACAAAATAATTTGTATTAACTTGTTTCCTTTATTCTGATGCCAATAGAGCAAAAGAGTCAGGAAACACAAGTACATCGCAGAATAAATAAAGCAGAAAACCACAAAACGCGTCAGGTGAGACTGATAACCTATTTTTACTATTCCTTGCTGTCTGTTTTTTTTCTTCTGTTTTTTTGTTTTAATTTTTTAGCTGTGCATTAATGTGTTTCCTACATCTTTGAGATTTTACAGTAAATAAATTTGCCACAAAAACTCACAAACAAAACTTTAATACTTGAAACCAAATAGTCTTTTATGAATTGTTTATATATAGGGGAATTATAATTGTATATTTCTATATTCAAAATTTCTTGGCTGCCGACATGATCACAATCCCACCATTCTGATATTTTTCATCAATACTTTTACGATCAGTGGATTAATGAATAATGAGCCCTAGAATCAGACGTTAAAGGACCACTATAGTGCCCTGAGGGTGCCCCCACCCTCAGGGTCCCCCTCCCGCAAGGCTCTGGGGAGAGGAAGGAGTTAAACTTCTTTCTCCAGCGGCGGGCAGGGAGCTCTCCGCCTCCTCTCCTCCTCTTCGCCTGAACGCGCATGCGCAGCATGAGCCACGCGCGCATTCAGCCAGTCCATAGGAAAGCATTCACAATGCTTTCCTATGGACGCTGGTGTCTTCTCACTGTGAAAATCACAGTGAGAAGCGGGGAAGCGCCTCTAGCGGCTGTCAATGAGACAGCCACTAGAGGCTGGATTAACCCATTTATAAGCATAGCAGTTTCTCTGAAACTGGTATGTTTACAGAAAAAAAGGTTAACCCTAGATGGACCTGGCACCCAGACCACCTCATTAAGCTGAAGTGGTCTGGGTGCCTATAGTGGTCCTTTAAAACACATTTTGGCAATCACAGTCTTGATGAAGAGGAGTTACAGATACTGTAATGAAACCACTGAAAACAAACAATACCTTAATGGTTTAAAAATGTTCTAACAAGTAACTAATACCCCCAAATAGTATCAGTATATAAGCAGAAACCAACTAAGGACATAAAGCACTGTACGTATATATAAATGTCAAAATAGATAACCTCAAAATTATAGGTGCACAACTGCTGATATAGCTGTTTCGAGGTACTTGAAAAAACAAACTGGGTTATTCAATAAAGTGAGAATTCAAAGTGAATCTCAAAGATGCAAATGTCAAACACAAGGTAACACTTTTTGCTGACGATGTGCTCCTCTGCCTCACGGATCCACTGGCCTCGATTCGCGCTGCTTTAAGACTCATTGACCAATATAGTATATATTCTAATTATAAAATCAATTTACATAAAACACAGATCTTGACAGCTTGGGTACACAAGGGAGAGATGGACGAGTTAAAAAATCAACATCATTTTAATTGTAACAACAAGTTTACAGATTGCGCTTGAATTTTTAATTCCTTACTTGAACAAAATCATACAGATCAGTTGAAATTAATCAAAGAGTTGCTGATCAAATGGAAAGGATTAGAAATATTGTGACTAGGAGGAATCAATCTAATAAAGTATTTTTGGTACTATATAGGCTTTTATCTGTTAAGATCCATCCCCCTCAGAGTTAAAGGACCACTCTAGGCACCCAGACCACTTCAGCTTAATGAAGTGGTCTGGGTGCCTGGTCCAGCTAGGGTTAACCCATTTTTTAATAAACATAGCAGTTTCAGAGAAACTGCTATGTTTATTAATGGGTTAAGCCTTCCCCCAAAGCCTCTAGTGGCTGTCTCATTGACAGCCACTAGAGGCGCTTGCGTGCTTCTCACTGTGATTTTTCACAGTGAGAGCACGCCAGCGTCCATAGGAAAGCATTATGAATGCTTTCCTATGTGACCGGCTGAATGCGCGCGCAGCTCTTGCCGCGCGTGCGCATTCAGCTGACGGGCAGGAGAGAAGGAGGATCGGAGGAGGAGAGCTCTCCGCCCAGCGCTGGAAAAAGGTAAGACCTAGAATAGCAAATCAAATTCTAATATTACAAAAGAATAAGTGAGAGGTATATTTTCCAGACCTGACTACTTTACATGAATCATGTAAGCTTACACGTACTATCTTGGACTGTCCCAGACCATTCTGATATGACCTGGTTTGAAATGGAGAGCCTAAACTGCCTACCATACTTTTCTCCTAATATCATATGGTCTGACGTAAAACATCTTAAAGGAACACTATAGTCCCCTAAATTACTTTATCTAAATAAAGCAGTTTTAGTGTATAGATCATTCCCCTGCAGTCTCACTGCTTAATTCACTGTCATTTAGGATTTAAATCACTTTGTTTCTGTTTATGCAGCCCTAGCCACACCTCCCCTGGCTATGACTGACAGAGCCTGCATGAAAAAAAAAACTGGTTTCACTTTCAAACAGATGTAATTTACCTTAAATATTTGTATCTCAATCTCGAAATTGAACTTTACTCACATACAGGAGGCTCTTGCAGGGTCTAGCAAGCTATTAACATAGCAGGGGATAAGAAAATCTTAATTAAACAGAACTTGCAATAAAGAAAGCCTAAAAAGGCTCTGTTTACAGGAAGTGTTTGTGGAAGGCTGTGCAAGTCACATGCAGGGAGGTGTGACTAGGGTTCATAAACAAAGGGATTTAACTCCCAAATGGCAGAGGATTGAGCAGTGAGGCTGCAGGGGCATGTTCTATACACCAAAACTGCTTCATTAAGCTAAAGTTGTTCAGGTGGCTATAGTGTCCCTTTAATCTGTAAAATCTCTAACCTCATTATAATGGACTCCTTGATTACTATAAAAAAAAAGACAAAAATAGGTTTAACTAATAATCTGCTTTACAATACTTTACAATGCTATATTGCTGATTTAAACCTTACCCCATGGATTCAGAAAGATTGAATTTACTTAGTAGACCTAGTTAATCAATATAAGATAACCTGTTTCTCACAGTTACAGACCCAATGCGGATTACCAAATAATGAATTGTTTACTTCAAAAAAAGTTTTCTCTTATCTAGATTTATTTTACCAAATCACATTCTTAAAGGTCCACTATAGTGCCCTGAGGGTGCCCCCACTGGACTGGATGGAGAGGAAGGGGTTAAACTTCCCTCTTTCTCCAGCGCCGGGCGGGGAGCTCTCCTCCTCCTCTCCGGCTGAATGCGCATGCGCGGCAAGAGCTGCGCGCGCATTCAGCCAGTCCATAGAAAAGCATTCACAATTCTTTCCTATGGACGCTGGCGTCTTCTCACTGTGAAAATCACAGTGAGAAGCGCGGAAGCCCTCTAGCGGCTGTCAATGAGACAGCCACTAGAGGCTGGATTAACCCATTTATAAACATAGCAGTTTCTTTGAAACTGCTATGTTTATAAAAAAATAAATAAAAAAGGGTTAACTCTAGCTGGACCTGGCACCCAGACCACCTCATAAAGCTGAAGTGGTCTGGGTGCCTAGAGTGGTCCTTTAAAAATTTTATATTAAATTCAAGGAAAATGGGACAGATATCTAGATCAATTAAACTATAAAATAGTATGGAAATTCCGACTAAATAGGCCCATATTCTTAAATGGGAAAAGATCTAAATAGTTCTTTCTCACTGGAAGAATGGATTACTGGAATAGCTCTCGTCACACGCAATATTCATTGCATAACACTCGAGGAGCTACACTATAAACTAATCTACCGTTGGTATATGGTTCCCCAACGAATGCATAGATTATCTAAATCCGATTCAAATCTTTGTTGGAGATGTTTATCAGATATAGGTACTATTTATCATATTTGATGGGACTGCATACAGCTGAACGTATTAAAAACAAGCCTATGTAAGCTACTCAAAAATTTGTTCCCAAATAGTCTTACTATTCTCCACAAATGTTTTTGTTTAATATTTGGTAACAAAATACAGAAAAACTGAATAGTTCATATTCTAATGGTCACTAAGATCTGTGTAGCAAGACAATGGGAAAAAAATAGGACCACCGAACTGGTTGGAAGTACAAAATCAATTAGAATTTCAATGCAGAATGGAATATGGATTCTATGCATCGAAAGGGGAATTCGGTAAGTATAGACAAGTCTAGCATCCCTGGACACAGTGTAAGGATTCTCAAAATATAAACTGAATTATCTTGGGACTCTGTCCTCTTAGACTACCTCGCAACATGGTCCTTGTGAACCCAAAGGGAAACGTGTTTTGTTTTGTCTTATCTCTTTTTCTGTCTGTCTGTCTCTTGAATGAATGAAGTATGAAAGGAATATCCTTGCATTCAGGTAAAATCATCCAATAGATTTAATAACTAAGGATCATCAATTCGAATGTAATGATGTTTTTTTTTATTTTATTGTCTATACTGTATAATTATAAATATAACCTGTTTAATGTTTTGTACTTGTAATTACTTAAATATCTTTTGAAATAAAGCATTATAAAAAAATTTAAAAAATTATAACAAGTAACTAATACCCCCAAATAGTATCAGTATATAAGCAGAAACCAACTAAGGACATTAAGCACTGTACGTATATATAAATGTAAAAATTGATGACCTCAAAATATGTGCCCAACAGCTGATATGGCTGTTTCGAGGTACTTGAAAAAACTAACTGGGTTATTCAGAAAAGTGAGAATTCAAAGTGAATTTCATATTTGAGGTCAAATTGCCTCGACTAGAAAAAATTTCTATACTTTCTGTTCGGCTACTCTGGCCTTAATTTTGAAACTCTCTATATGTATTCAATTTGAATTCTCACTTTGATAATTAACCCTGACAGTCTGTGATGTCTACAATCTTATATTAGTATTATCAATTATCATTACATACAATTTTATTTTTATTTATATTCTTCACATGCTCTTGCTTTGTGCAGAGGGAGTTAAGTATGGAAACCTTAGAGAGATCTAGGGTAACAATACTTGTGTGGACTGACTGACAAAGAAATTGTTTAAGGTAAAGCCGACTTTGCGCACTTTGCAAATGCTCTTGCTGCTTCGATCTCTCGAACTCTGTGACATGTTCCCTTTCTTCTACACTTATTAAATAAAACTGTCTCTGCCTCACACTATATACCAGGAGATTCTGCCTGCTAGTAAGAAGGTAAAGAGTGGAGTGCACCAGTGAGTGCTAGGGGACAGTCCTCAGAAAGAGTTATGCAAGCGCATCATTTACCTCCGCCAGATACATGTCACTTAAGAGTTATGATTGTTTTAGTGGTTTGGGTTTTTTTGTCAATAAGATTAGGCCCATTATAAATGACGGCATCAGGCCCGCTGGGCTCCTAATCTGACCCTGCACCTGGCTCTCTGTAACTCTTAGCCTTGAAAACCTGGGAAATATGATTTTGTGTTAGGTCAGGGGTTAGGGGGCTCTTTAGGGATCCTTAGATGAGAATTCTATTAGCTTATGCCAAGACCAGAACGTATAAAATCATTTATTTATTTTTGGCACAGCCTGAGGGATCCCTGAGCCCCACTCCGATCTCAACATTGGGGGGTCTTTATGTGGACCGGACACTTTATTTATTTATTTATTTTGGCATTATTTCTTTTTCCCCCCCTACCTTGCTTTTTGTTGTAGTAGTTTTTCTTCTCCAGTGCAGATATATAACTCTTTTTAAAAGCACTGTGAATGGTTGAAATATATTATAGTGCTAGATATAGACTTTTAGCTAGCACTATTTATATACATTTATCTCTTTTGAGTTTGTTTGGATGCACAGGAACAGTGAATACTATACACTGTTAAATGTAACTAAAAGTCTATTTGGCAAGATTTTGTTACATTTATATTCGATACAGGCATCCCTGTGCTATCTTTTTTGCGATCTAATTATTGTTATATATAGTTATTTTGTGTCTTTGGGACACCACTCACCCAATATACTCTATTTCGTTGCAAAAAACGTTGGTTTTTGCATAGTATTTGGAGAAGGATCCTGAAAACTTCTGAACAGAACTTCTTTTTGATTATATAGATACATCTAGCGTGAGTTGGTTTTCCCTTTAGGACTTTAACCCTCAGGGTTCATTGTTAATAATATATTTTGGTTCAATTTATAGCATACACTAATTTTAACTATACTATTAAAAGCTATATTTTATTTAGGGGCACTCACTGTCTCCTCTTTCTTGCTTTTACTACTGTAGTCTCCAAAGGGTTAACCCCTAATTGAGTGCATCCCTTTGCTTCCAATTTCTCCTCTTTATGATTTTGTGTTCTAATCATTAACCCCTTAGGACATGACTTCTGGAATAAAAGGGAATCATGACGGAATATTTCCGTCGTGTGTCCTTAAGGGGTTAAAATTGCAATATCGGCCTATCATTCTCAACAAAACGCAGATAAAATCATAGTTATGTGACTAATATATTGTGACTTTCTGATGGCGTTAGCGGCGGGAAAACAAGGTTACTTTTTGGTTACTGAAGCTGAATTGTAATGTAGGCCTTTGTGAGTAGAATTTATATTATTTATACAATGGGTGTATGTGCCTGTTAAAGAAGTGTTAAGCTGCTATGCCTTTCCTTTGTTTTTATGTGTCCTTTATTTGCTTGTAATTTGGGTTTTCTGTGTTACTGACGGAAAGATGTCTCAAGGGAACTTCAGCACTGGGGAAATCTATTTCCTTTATATACCACCATGTGTTATCTCACTTATGTTTGTTTTGGTACCTAGCCATGAATTCATTCCTATTTTTTTCCCCTCTCTTCAGTGCATTTCTGGAAGCCAGAAAATGATGTCTAGCTCTACTAGCCCAGAATTGCAGAGTCTTGAGGTATATTTTGAGAAATCAAATGTGTACACACATTTCTCGCAGCCCCCGAAGTCCTGTTTACTGTGTGCGTTACAATGTATAGAGTTATGACATCAAATTATTGGGGTTGTCAGATAAATTCACATAACTCATGTGACCCTCAATTGGTCATCGATTAGATGGGAGAACTGTGGCTGATAATCTTTAAATCTCAATACAACTGTACTCCCATACTACTCCCATCACTCGTATAGCTCTATTGAATGTTTGTAGATAATTTCACAAACCCCTTGCATTCAACTCCCATGACATACAGTCCCAAATGCCACAAATTAAACACTTAAAACATACTCTCATACTATGACACAAATGCAACATTCATCACACCTATATAACTATATCAGCATATGGCATGCTAATTGATACATGTTGATGACAAATATAATATGGGGAAAATGGATATTTGGTATATGAGGAGTGATACATTTTCGTAGAAGAACAGAATATGGTACACAGAATGGAAGATTGGAAAACAAGGAATTTAATAAAATATGGGGATAAATATGCAACCTACGTAGCATTGCCATACAAATCGATTTATAGGAACACGTTTAGTATTGGTCTTACTGCATTATGCCTCAATGCCTGTTTATATTGTCTCCAGGGGGTCAATTGTTATTAATTATCTGTTCCAATGATTAAACCTTGGCTTTTGTAGAATCAGCAGGGTTTCATTAATCTCAGAAATGTTCACAAATTAAATTACAATCACAAAATATAGGCAAAAATTGACAAGTTGGCCTATGGTTGAGTTGGGGAATTTTTCTAGATAATTCAGTTTTTGTCTCGGTTTTTCCACCCAGATGTAATTCAAGAAAATAACCATGATGGACTTTTTCGATACATCTTTTGAGCTGAATTGATTACTATTGTAAAATTGTAATCCTAAATTATCATGATAATTCAAGAAAGCCAGCATTGGTTATATATAAAGCCAATTTCTTTAATGTTCTAATCGAAGGTCATACTCCAATGATTTTAAGAGTTGAATATATATGTATGTACTTATAAATATTATTTTTATTTTTTTTTGCTGGTTTTACTTTTTGCATTCAGTTTACATTTTATACTCTAAGATCTACTGTATGACTGTCATAAATAACTGTTAACAGACTGATAGGGGATTCCTACAGACCCCTCTCTATATCCAATATTCAAAATGAAAGCATTCAGCAAAGGTTGACCGAATCTCCTCATTAAGGGAGTAGCAAAATTGCTAATGCAGCCTTTCAGTAAATATATTGCTCAAATTTATCTAGAGTCATAGGTGAGGTCTTGTCACCCTAAATATGGAGCCATTTAACAGTATTTGTGGAATGTGTTGAGTAAGATACATAATTCTTTATTTAAGAGATCAAATGGAGTCTAATTGATCTGTTACAACAGCAAGGAGAGAGCAGCAGTCTTGGTATTCTCCTTCTCTCCCACCCACTTCGCAGAGGCAAAAAATGTACTGGGTTCTCAAAGACCCTCCAAAAGTACTATGCAAACATCTCAGTTCTGTGTTGTGGAATGGAGTGTTGGTATTCTGTACCCTCACTATAACTAGGAAAACCTTGGGCTTCACCACATGGTGAGAGGTTCGTATAATGAAATTTTAAGAATGTTTGTATAATCCAGGAAAGTTCCGAACCCCTATTTATAAACAATATGTCACAAGACATCTAGCAAAAGCCCAGTCTTGCCTTAAGTGAAGAGACCTGGGGCTCAGGGAGTCTTTTTAAAATGGTAGCTGTCAGAATAAAACGGCCATCATCAAGGTACATAGTGACAGAGATCATTGTCCTTCCCACCAGCTGTCCTATGTGTCCTAAGCAGGCCTATGTGTCTGGGCCTTAACTATCTCTTATAATGGGGAAATTAATGGATATCCGCACATCTGTTACAAATGAATACGTTTGGATATATCGTGGAAACAATTCAGCTGAGGTAAATTGATATATTATCCAATTAAATGTAACTTATTGTTTCAGCAAAGCTATAATTCCCCCAATCACATTAGGAGACAGCAACCGAAAATGCATTTTTAATTTTTTATTAATACCAGAACTGAAAATGGAAAACAGTTAACTAAGAAAAACAAACCAAATGAAATAAAAAATAAACACGACTTGGCAGAATTAGTAGAAAAGTATTTTGAAGAAAAATAACTGCAATGTATGAAAAAAGAATTCGAATATAACTGGCTATAGCTGGCACTAATAAAACTGCATTTAAAAAAACACATATCGAGGCAGAAGTTTAAATAGTGTTTGCTTTTACAAATTGTGTTTAGCATTTTGTCCGTGTTTAAATGAAATTATTCATTTGGTGGCTCTGTCACTTACGGGGGAGGGAGGTCTCTGCATATTTTGCAAACAGTATGAAAGTTGTCCACCTCCTTTGTGTGCAGTGGCTAAGAGGTTGAAAAGGTAGCTATACTTACCTGAAGCTGCCTTTTGTGGGTGTCTTTGTGATTTTTATTCCGCCCCAGCTCTTCAGGTACTATGTGTCACTGCTGTAGTCTCCACCAAAGTCTACGTACAAAGTATCCCCTTTAATGAGGGACAGTCTGTTTTCTGGTTGAAATCCCTTTCTCTCTTTTTTTTATTCTAATGCCCCTCTTTTCTAGGAGCTCCATATTGCTGGTGTGTCTCAGCCAATAACAGAGCTCCACAGCAATAATACTCACAGTAATGGGTCTATAAACTTTCTTGTTTAGAAATCAGTCTATGTAAGTCTGTGTTCTGGTTCTAAATTACGATTTTAGTTGCCCCTAGCCACACCTCCATTCACACCCCTAAAATTGGTGTCCCTCTTCACCCATTTGAAATGTTGGGAGGTATGGTGTGGAACACCAAGTAGCTGTGAGTATTGACAAAAGTTCATAAGAGAACATTTTACTTACTTTGTCTTACAATATCTTTCGATAGCATTGGAATTTCAACTCTGTCAACATGAGTATTTTATAGATTTTAACTTCATGACATTCTTATAAAGTGACCGGAGGTGACTTTGTTCACGTTTAAAATCTGTACAAATCCCACTAAAACTTCAGGAGAAATGGAGCAGACACCTCTATGTTAACCTGCTGACCCCACAATTACTTATAAATTTAGATAAATGGGCAGTAATAGGATCAATTGCTGAAATAATTGGTCTCTTTGAAGGGTTCTCTGAGCTGTATTATAGGCAGACGATAGAAGACCAGAAACATGCCAGGGGCAATAACAACTTTCTTTCTGTGAGATTACACAATAGTTAAACTCAGTCTACACGGAATTGTTTTTGGGATCATAAAAATAATTATCTCCAATAATCTATAAGCTTCATGCATATTCATGAATTATCCGGGACTACCAGGTCCTCTTCCTTATCTGCCTGTTTAATAATAATAATCGGAATGGACCTTAGTTCCTTTAAAGCCCAGATTTCCCCCTCTGTCAGATTACTATATTTGAGATCCGTGGACTCTTCACTCACTCCACTGAGTTCACGCATGACGGTCTCATGAACCCTCATGAAAACTGGATAATGAACCCATATCTTTCACTGGATAATATTGGAACCATAGGCGTGTGCCGGGTGTGCCTATGTATATCGAGACCGGCAGGGGAGATCTCAGGATCTCCCCTATCGGCTCAGACAGAGCCGGCGCTATCCGAGCGCCGGCTCTGCTCTCAGCCTCCCTCCCTACCGACCCACAGGCAGGGAGGGAGGCAGGAGAGGACCCTGCGGAGCTATTGCCGGGTTCCTTTCGTGAGATATGAGCGTTGCCACAGCAACGCTCAAATCTCGCGAGAGTGAACTCTAGCACACATACACAGCACCCACAGACATACACAGCACCTACACACATACAGCACCTACAGACATACACAGCACCCTCACACACAGCACCCACACACAGCACCCTCACACACAGCACCCTCACACACAGCGCACACAAACAGCACCCTCACACACACACAGCACACTAACAGTACCCTCACACACACACAGTACACTAACAGTACCCTCACAAACACAAACAGGACCCTAACAAACACACACAGCACACTACCAGTACCCTCACACACAAACAGCACCCTCACACACAGTACATTAACAGCACCCTCACGAACGCGCGCACACACACACACACAAATAGCACCCTCACACACAGTACATTAACAGCACCCTCACAAGCGCGCACACACAAACACCCTCACCCACATAGCACACTACCAGCACCGTCACACAGCACACACACACACAGCAGTGTGTGTATATATATATATATATATATATATATATAATATATATGTGGCGTGTGCTTGTGCTTTAGGGTGCACACCCTAATGCAATAGGCTGCGCACACCTATGATTGGAACATGGCTCTAAAATTGGACTATGTATTTGCTCTAATAATATACTCTGAATCTATAGGTTCTCCTAAATTAATATTCACATCATTATTTCAACAAGGAAAGCAAACTACTAATCAATTGTTTATCTAATGGATTATCTAACAATTGATCAACTCCACAATCTTTTTTTTTTTTTTTTTGTAATAAAGTTAATTTCTTAATAAAGGCATTTATGTCTTTAAACAATTCAAGTTGATCAATAATACAGCCGTTGCATGTCATAATAAGATAAATGCAATAATATTAAAATTAAAATAAATACAATAACTGAGGTTAGTGGTCTGGGTGCCTATAGTGTCCCTTTAATGGGGCTTTTATCCAATCCATATGGAATAGGAGGGAATTTTCATTTGAAGCAAGGGTAGTGTAGGAGAAATGAGGAACTGATCAAGTGATGTAATATACTTTTACCAGCTGCAGCCAGGCTCATATGGTCCAATTTAGAAACCGGACTTTATTGTTGAGCTGTTACCCCTCCCCCCCACACCCCTAATGTTGCTAGTAATGGAGAAATATGAAATGATTTACCCGTTAGTCTCGTTATGTATATTTTGTAGACATGTGCAATTTGTTTCGGTCTGAATTAAAATTCGGCCGAATTTCGGGTAATTCGGACATTCGGGTGCTTCCGAATGTCCGAATAGTTGAAGTGACGAAATTACAGAATTTCCAAAGTGTAGTAGTGCCGAAGTTCCGAAGCACAGTATTGCCTAAGTACTAATATACTTACCCAGTGAAAGAAGAAGAATGTTACACTGTATACAATTTCAAATAAAAAGTATACAAACATAGACCGGATTCAGCTGTAAGAATTTGCAACACTTACAACAATCAAGTAACATACATTCATATAAAATGTATGTTACTTAGCCAGTCATGTAATGACAGGAATAAATAAGTAGATAACTCCCTAATTCCCACGGTATTAGGGAGCTATCTAATAAAAAGCACGCTGTGTAAAATGACACAGAGCACTCTGGTGGATTTCAAACCAACCAATCAAAGTGCTGTGACAGGTAAATGTAGAGACTTACCTGTCAGTCCCTTCATTTACCTGTCAGAGCACTCTGATTGGATGGCTTAAACCCACCAATCAGTGTGCTCTGAGCCTAATTGCAGGGTGGGGCAAGGCTTTATAAGCCTTCCCCCGCCCTGCAGAGCTCAGTCTGTGCGGAGCCCTCGCCAGGTGAACATGGATTAATTTTTTTTTGCGCTCGTTTTTTTTTTTTAATTGCGTCGGTTATTATGGATTTTTATTTGGCCTTTTTTGGGGCTGAAAAAAGATGATTTTAGAAGAAAGAAAACATCAAATGGTAAGTTTATGTTTATTTTTACAGGTACTTAGTTAAAGGTCCCCTCTCATTATTTTAAGGGTGAGGGGGGTAGGTATGGGTTTATTTTTTTGGGCAGGGGGTGACTAGGGGTTTGGGGACCCCTAGTCACCTGGGGGAGGGGGGTTAAATTTTTATTTAGAGCCCCCACCCACTGCTCAAGGGTGGGGTCAGGGGGGAGGACATTAGGTTCCCCCCTTCTTCTTGTTTAGGGCCCCCACCCCTGAGTGGTGAGTGGGGGCTCTCCCCCCTTTTTTTACTTTAGGGCCCCCACCCGCTGCTCACTGTTTACTAGACATGCCCCTACTCGCGGTATAGCGAGTAGGGGCACAACTTACTAATACTAAGTAATTTTTACTTAGTATTAGTAAATTTGGCTGAAAGACCAATTTTAGGTCTTTCAGCCTTTTGGTAGATAACCAATACCGTTGGAATTAGGGAGTTATCTACAAAGCGGCTGCAAGAAAAGTCCCGAAATGCCGGAGTTCCGAAGTTGCCGAAGTTCCGGAAATGTCTAAGATCCGAAGTGCCGAAGTTGACGAAGTTCCCAAGTTTCCGAAGTGTCTAAGATCCGAAGTTGCCGAAGTTCCGAAGTGTCTAAGATAAGAAGTGCCGAAGTGTTCGAGTGCCAAACTGACGAAGTCATGAATTTCGGAATACCGAACCGAGCCAAATATTTTCCACATGCCTAATATTTTGACTTGTCTCCAGAATGTTTCAATCCCCACACATCCCCAAATGTAGTGATACAGATCTGCTCCATCTGTACCACAAGCAGCTAGCCGAGACCCTTCATTTTAGCGAAAAAAACGTTTTTAAAGGAAATAATAATACGCATGATGTGCAGTGTTTTAATACATTTCCTGATTGGAAGATGATGGGAATAGTTTAAGCAGCTTAACTTTTGCTTCTATGAGCACCCCATGACTAAATGTTGGCGAGTATCAACAGTGACAAGCCTGATTGTGTGGCTGTGTGGTTCAAGCTAGGTCTAATTTGGGAATAAAGTAAGCCAATTGAGTAAGATGAAAGCGTGGGCAATCTATAAAATGATCCCAGTCTTTCGAACTGAGATGAAGAAGATCTTTGAAGTTCCTATCAAACTGTGTGTCTGTAGGTTTGCAAAAAAAGTGAACACAGAGGTCAGGAAATTTGTGTTTCATTTGCTGAAACATAACTGATTTAATGTGTTTATTCCGGATATCATGTATATTGGTTTGACCTGTGGCTGTCCAAGAACAGTATGGATATTGAGCTTCCCCATCATGGATGGTTGGGCAAAGTTTTGTTTCTTTGAGTACTGCTGTAAATTGTTCCTATCCTTTTGTCCAGTCTATAGTGTGATGATATTGTGCTGCTAGACTGTAAAGTTTTAGATTTGGAATATTTAAACCCAGATTAAATCTGGGTTGAGATAATTTATGCATTGCGATTTTTGGACGTGTACGTTGCCAAAGAAATCTGGAAAAGAGTTGGTTAAGAATGTTCTCCTCTGATTGTGGGAGTAATATGGGTAAGGCCTGTAAAGGAGTTTTGGAACCATGGCTGATTTTAAGACGGTGGCTCTACACGAAAGAGACAGTGGGAAAACTCTCCATCTTGAGAGAAGATCCCTCACCTCAGACAGAAGTGCCATCATATTAATTACATGTATAGTGGACATTGCGTGTGGAGATAAGTACCCTTAGATATTTTAAGTTCGAGGTTGTCTATGATAGAGTGGTTGGAACCATTGTGTTAGAAAGGGATGTGACAGGGTTAGAGAGATAAAGTAAAAGATCTGCAACACCCGTACGTTTGTGTAGGAGCCTAATTGAATTCATTTTTTTGTCCTCAGAAGAGAATATATTTAATAAGTGGAAGTTAAATGAATAAGGATAGTTAATAACGGGCAGCTCTGTTTTCCCCAACCCCCAGAATTATGAGGTCTTTTGAGTCTAGATCGTTAGTGTTAATTTATGTAGAGTATAAAGCCCTCATGAGGTTAAAAAAGCGATACTTTAGAATTCTAAAAAGATGAAGACAAGGTACATAATGAAAAGCTCTTTGAGCATGTAAGCTGAGGAAAACTGTTTGATTTTTATTAGTGACTTCAAATAACTATTCTTATTGTTCCGGAATGTATGAAATTGATGTCTGTGGAGTAGTTTAAACAGTGACCCGCTTGGCCATACTACATGCACTGACTGACAGGAGAAGAGTGCTGTGCAATGCACTCCTCTCCTGACAGTTACCTGGAGGTTCCTTCCCCCGGATCAGTGCACCTAAAGTGGCTGCCTAGTTTGCCTAGCGCCAGCGTCGGCTCTGGTTAGACGTAACAAGAATTAAAGGATAAATTGACCATCATTAAAGGAACATTATAGTCATCAAAACAACTTTAGCTTAATGAAGCAGTTTTAGTGTATAGATCATGCATCTGAAGTTTCACTGTTCAATTCTCTGCCATTTGGGAGTTAAATCACTTTGTTTCTGTTTATACAGCCCTAGCCACACCTCTCCTGGCTGTAACTGATACAAACTGCATGGGAAAAAAAAAACTGGTTTCACTTTCAATCAAATCATTATTATTTTATTATTTATATAGTGCCAGCAAATTCTGTAGCACTGTACAATGGGACATGTAACTTACCTTAAAAGTTTTTATATCCTTCTCTGTAAATTTACATTTAATTACATACAGGAGGCTCCTGTAGTGTCTAGCAAGCTACTAACAGTGCAAGAGATGAGAAAATCTAAATTAAACATAATTTGCAATAAAGGTATAAACATTAGATGACTCATTACAGGAAGTGTTTAGGAAGGCACTGTAAGTCACATTCAGGGAGGTGTGACTAGGCCTGTATTAACACAGTGATTTAACTCCTAAATGGAAGAGAATTTGGGGCTGCATGGGTATTATGAGGCTGCATGGGCATTATCTACATACCAAAACTGCTTAATTAAGCAAAAATTTGTTTTGTGTTTTGGTGACTATAGTGTCCCTTGAACTTTTAAATGCACCCACTGTTGGCATAGTATAACTTGTACAATTACGCAATCTGACAAGTTAAACAATTCACTGATATTTAAGATGGATCCATCTTTTGAGATTTATGGAATTTAAAGTGAACTGTCATATCTCACGATTTGTAATACTATGTTTACATGTTCCCTATATTTAGCAATTTGTGAGGTCTGAAAAATAAAATGAAATGTAGAAATCCACACTGCGGGATTTAACACAATCCTGGAATGGAGTGCCTCTACCTTATCTACCTATCAATCATGTTTAGAAGTTCTGCTCTTTGCACGTCTTCATAGAGAGGTCTCTCTTCCAGCTCCTTTGCACTGTGCTGGGCTCTTTGAATGAGGGATCAGAAACACAGAGAACAGAGCCAGACTATTGGCGGATCCGGGGGCAGCGGGAACTTTGATCCCCTGCCGACTAGGCTGGCATTGCCCAAATGCCAGCCCTGCAATGTGCCTGCGGACCGGGGAGGAAGATCAGAGAGAGATCTCCCTCCCCGGTCCGCAGGCACCGTGCTGGCAGCCGGCAGCGGAGGGAGGGAGTGAGAGAGAGGACCCGGAGCTCAGTCTGCAGCTCCTCCGGGTCCTCCTCTCGTGAGATTTGGAGTGTTGCCGCGGTTACCACGGCAGCGCTCTAAATTTTGCGAGAGTGAACTCTAGCCCGGGAGCGCGGGCTAGAGTTCACTCTCCCCACTGGGACCACCAATGAATCACCACTGGGACCACCAGGGATCGAAATATGTCCCCCCTCCTCCCCAGTCAAGGTAAGAAGGGAGGGGGGACATAGGATATTTATTTTATTAAATAAAATTTAAAAAAAATTATTATTTAAAAGCCTCCTCCCCATTACACTGCCCCCCCAATTACACACTGCCCCCAATTACACACACTGCCCCCCAATTACACACTGCCCCAGTACACTGCCCCCGTACACACTGCACCCCATTCACACACTGCACCCCCATTACACACTGTCCACATACACACTGCGTCCCCATACACACACTGACCCCCCATACACACACTGCCCCACAAACACTGTCCCCATACGTACATTGCCCCCCATACACACACTGCCCCACAAACACTGCCCCACAAACACTGTCCCCATACACACACACTGCCCCCATACACACACTTCCCCACAAACATTGTCCCCATATACACACTGCCCCCCCATACACACACTGCCCCACAAACACTATCCCCATACACACACTGTCCCAATACACACTGCCCCCACACACACACTGCCCCACAAACACTGTCCCCATACACACACTGCCCCACAAACACTGTCCCAATACACACACTGACACACACTGCCCCACAAACACTGTCCCCATACACACACTGCCCCACAAACACTGTCCCTGACATACACTGCCGCACTCACACACTTCACCCTTAACACACACCACTGCTCCTATACCCTATATCCCAGCAGACCCCAGGTAAGTTGTCAAACTGTTCTTAAGCGGTATGACTACTTACTCTGGGGTGGAATCCTGGCACTACTGACACCATAACTACTACACTGAGCTGTAGTGGTTATTGTGCCTGGATTATTTATTTAAATAATCTACAAGTGCCCCTCCCGAGATTTTTGTTTCGGTTTGCATGTTCCACTGGATGGGTTTCTGGGGACATCCATAAAATCTTTGGATTACTGGCATTCGATGTCTTCACATTGTTCGTAGAGAGGAATTGAGCCAATCAATCTCTTTAAGGAGATGTTGAATGCCGAAGCACTGTTATCGCTCCCATATGCAGCAGCCCACAAATGCTTTCCTGCAGTAGTATTGGATTGGCTGAGACCACCTATAGTGATGATCTCCAGGGGAGGAGACTGACTCAGTGATGGATATTAGGTGAGTAACAGTGATTTATTAAGAGGTGACCCTGAATCTAAATAGAAAAGACTCCAGTGTTAGAAATGCATGCTTTTATTCCTAAAGTTAGTGTCCCTTTAAAGATGCCTATAAAAGTGTTACTAATTTATATTATTTTTCAATTGGATTTATTGAAACCTGTTTCAAATAATTATTAGTAAAATACACAACTAGTTAATTGTAATTGGTGCCATATCATGTTTCCTTAAGCTTTTTTTTTTCTTTTCTATTTCTGATCTTAATATCTCTCAGATCACATAGAGCGCAGTTCCAGTCCAGTTTTTTTTTTTTATTTGGCATTATATTCAGGTTATTTTTCCAGGTTTTCTTTCACAAGCTGTGTGCATTATGGATCTCTTTAACGCATGTTCAACTTCAAATACATTATTGCCAACAAATAGAAACAAATCGCTTTAAAATGGCTCATATATTATTTGTATACATTATTTGCATCAGGATCATCAAACACTCTCTTCTATAGAGTATGAGTGTGTACTCTGTTATAAAATCTGTCAATGTCTCTCAGGGGAACATCTTGTAATAAACGTCACTGCTTATTAGAGTAAGCAAGCAGTAGATCTCCAGATGTTAGAGAACTACAATTTCCATGATGCTTTGCTATTCTGAAGGCAAGCAAAGCACCATGGCAGCTGGAGTTCTACAACATCTGTAAATCTACCTGTGACCAGCCATGCTTTAGACCAGGCTTCCCCAAACTCCAGCCCTCCAGATGTTGCTGAACTACAACTCCCATGATTCTATGAATGAAATATAGGCTGAGAATCATGGGAGTTGTAGTTCAGCAACATCTGGAGGGCCGGAGTTTAGGGAAGCCTGCGTTTAGACTGTAGCTTAAAGGAACACCAGTGTTAGGAAAAGTAAAGCTGTATTCCTAACACTATAGTAATCCTCTTCCCCCCTCTCCACACTGCTAGCAAAGGATTAAAATACCCTTAAATACCAATTACAGCCCCGAAGTCCCTCAACACTGGCTCTGTCTCTGCCTCCTCTGCATCATCGTAAGGGGGAACCTTATGTGCATGTGTGGTAAGCACAGTGCACTCATTAGATCTTCCCCCATAGGAAAGCACTTTAATCAGATGCTGGCTAAATAAAGTGCTTTCTGCCACCTCAGAGCCGGTACTCTAGTAAGGGGTCTGGTCAAACACTAGGCCCAGGTGGAGCCTTGTAATACTATGTGGACCAGTTGGTGACATACAAATAACTATTCTAATAGTGCGACGTTGCGGAATGGTCCAGACCCTTAATAGGCTGGATAACGCCCCCCATCCATTACTGTTGCAGTCCTCCAGTCCCACCACCTGCTCCCTAGATCCAATTCCCTTGCATCTCATCCGTACTCTGTCTTCTTCTCTTTCTCCACCTTTCACTAAAATTCTCAATCTTTCTCTCTCCTCTGGTATATTTCCATTGCCCTTCAAACATGCAACTGTAACCCCAATTCTAAAGAAGCCCAATCTTGACCCTAACTCCCCATCCAACTATCGTCCTATCTCGCTACTGCCTTTTGCATCCAAGATCCTTGAAAAAATTGTGTATGCGAGATTGACAGACTTCCTCGAGTCCAACTCTCTGCTAGACCCGCTTCAGTCTGGTTTCTGCGCTAAGCATAATGTGGAAACGGCACTGACCAAAGTATCCAATGATCTACTCGCTGCAAAATCTCGTGGTCACTACTCTATCCTAATTCTCCTTGACCTTTCTGCGGCTTTTGACACTGTTGATCATCAACAGCTTCTTCTCATCCTCCGCAATTTCGGTCTACAAGATATTGCTCTCTCCTGGTGCTCCTCCTACCTCTCCCAGCGCTCTTTCAGTGTTCCTTTCTCTGGCTCTGCTTCTTCTCCCCAACTCCTCTCTGTTGGTGTCCCCCAAGGTTCAGTCCTTGGTCCCCTACTGTTCTCCATCTATACTGTCTCCCTTGGTAAACTCATTAGCTCCTTTGGCTTCCAATATCATTTCTATGCAGATGACACGCAAATCTACCTGTCCTCTCCTGATCTCTCCCCATCCCTCTTGACTAGTGTCTCTGACTGCCTCTCTGCTGTTTCTAACTGGATGGCTGCCCACTTCCTTAAACTAAACTTGACCAAAACTGAAATTCTGGTCTTTCCTCCCTCAAGTGTTGTTACTCCTGTGTCTGTCTCCCTCCAAGTCAACGGTGCTACCATCAGCTCCACCACGCAGGCTTGCTGCCTAGGTGTTCTCTTTGACTCTGACCTCTCCTTCAAGCCTCATGTTCAATCTATCGCCAAATCCTGTCATTTCCATCTCAAAAACATTGTGCGCATCCGCCCCTACTTAACGCCAGATGCGACTAAGGTGTTGGTCCATTCCACTGTCCTTTCTCGCCTTGACTACTGTAATCCGCTTCTCAGTGGTCTTATGTGCTCCCAACTAGCGCCGTTACAGTCCATAATGAATGCGGCGGCGAGGCTCATCTTCCTGTCCGCCCGCACCTCCCATGCCTCACCCTTCTGTCAGTCCCTACGTTGGCTTCCTATAAAATATAGAGCTCAATTTAAAATTCTGGTTCTTGCTTTCAAATCTCTACATAATGCTGCTCCCACCTATCTATCCTCCCTTATACACAAGTATGTCCCGTCTAGGCCCTTACGATCTGCTGAAGACTTACGTCTATCTTCTGTCCGTACTCCCACCTCTGATGCTCGCCTTCAAGATTTCTCGAGGGCTGCACCGTTCCTGTGGAACTCGCTTCCCTCCTCCGTTAGATGCTCACCCAGTCTCCACTCCTTCAAAAAAATCGTTAAAAACCCACTTCTTCATAAAAGCGTATCAATTAAACGGTTAATAGCTCCTGACTGATTCCTCTTCTGCAACTGTCACTAGTCTAATACTATCCTTAACTTTTTGTGTCATTTTACCCCACTCCCTCTAGCATGTAAGCTCATTGAGCAGGGCCATCAACCCCTCTGTTCCTGTGTGTGCAACTTGTCTGGTTACAACTACATGTCTGTTCGTCCACCCATTGTAAAGCGCTGTGGAATTTGACGGTGCTCTATAAATATAATAATAATAATAATAATAATAATGTTGTTTAAAGTTTCCTCCTCCTGGTACCACGAAGGGGTGGAGCACAACCAGATATCCATCAGAGAACCGGGGTAGCCACCCTCATGGGTAAAGGATATGCCAATATGAAGGTGGTTGGAATTAACATATTTCCATATATGTGTGTGTCTGGTGTATCTGTGTCCATGTGTACGCCTCTGGCAGTGATGATTTGTCAGGGTAATTTACTATAGTGGGAATTCAAACAGAATTTCAAATCCAGTGTCAAATAGCTGAACTGGAAAACTTCTAAAAGTCAGCTATGCTTTCAATTTGGCTACTTTGGCCTTAAATTTGAAATCCACTTTAAGTTTTCACTTTAAAAAATAACCCTGGGTGTGTGTGTCTGTGTCAGGCAGTGAGCATTTAGTGTGTGTGTGCCTGTCTTTCCAACACAGTGGATGTGGCTGTGTGTCTGGGAGTATTTATTGGGTGGGGGTGTGCCTGGCCTCTCGAATTGTAAGGGACCCCAAGATTTGTGATGCCTGCCTTTCCGAAGCAGTTTTATTGCATATTTTATCCTCAGTCACAGACTATAAGAGGTATATCAAAATCAGTCCCACAACCTGGAAATTGTAACGTTCCCAGAACCTCAACTAGCCAGCCGTTTTAAATGTGATTAACAGACGTCTAAAGCCAAAACAATGATTAAAAAATCTATGTTTTTGGTGCCATTTAATCTGCAGTTTATTTTACCTGATCGGATCATTGAAATCTGGCAGATAAAATCCAAAAATAAATATCCCAATTTTGGAAGTTTAATCTGAGTCATATTCAGTACAATAACAAGAGTGAGATCAGTGTATAATCTTATGGGATATAGGTTGATCACAGGATAAATATACAAAGATATTGCCTAGCAGACTTCTCGAGAGTTCCTTAAATAATAGCATGCAGTGTTATTTAGTAAGGGCTCGAATGTGACTCAGAATTTGGAAGAGAAAAAACACTGTATATGACCAGAAATGGTCATTCAGTTTTTCAATTGTAGCAAATTGACATTTTCTAAATGTACAAAAATCTAGCCAATTTTTTTGATTTGTTTCTGATATTATTACCTACACTTTGCAATTTTATTTGCAATTCCTTGCAGTTTGCTGTTTAAAAGGTACCTTTTATTACCCCTCAAGTCAAGTCCTGGGGAATAAAGTGTGGGAACTCAGCCAAGATCCCCCCAAAATAATATATATACGCCTGCACACACACACACTCACAGATACACACACTTACACACTCACAGATACACACATTCACAGACACTCACAAATATTTTTTTTTAAATTAAAAAATGTCCACCCAGCCTCCCTTCCTGGAAAGCTGGCGTGGAACTGTCCCTGGGGTCCAGTGGGGCGGGCGACTGTCTACCTATCGCGGCGAGGGAGCTGTGTTTGCTCTGCTCCCTTTCACCACGCGGGCTGTCTACTGACGCCGGGAACCGGAATATGATGTCATATTCATATATCCAGCATCAGCAAACGGCATGCGGCGAGAGGGAGCAGAGCAAACGCAGCTCCCTCGCCGCTTCTGATATGGAGACAGGTGCCCGCCGGGGGCTGATATGGAGACAGGGGTAACATGGGGGGGCATTTGAGGGCGGCATTTTTTGCCGACCCCTGAGTGTCTGCAGGAACAGTGTTCCTGCTGAAAAAAAAGGTGCAGGAACGCCATTCCCCCACTTTTCTGCAGGACTCGAGCCCTGTAATCCCTACAACTACAACTTATGTTATTTTTAAAGATCATAAAATTCTATCTAGTGAATGTAAAGATTGAGAGACAAACCTGTTCGAAATATATCAACCCTTGTCCATCAACCCTTTGGCATACACCAGAAATAGGCAACGTTCGGCACTCCAGATGTTTACATTTCCTCTAATGCTTTGCAGGCATTATGACTGCAAGAGCACTATGGTAGAACAGTCAACAGCCAAATATTGCCTACCCCTGGCATAGACTGTATGCCGATGGTTTGACTGAAAAGGGTGAGCAGAAAAGACCTCCTCTCTCTTTCCATCCATAGCAACTGCAGTGCATATGCTGTGGTTAATATGGTAGCTCCCTATCTAACGCCAATAGCGATGGCAAAGGAGTATAGGAACGGAGCAACTACTGTCACTACATTGAAATACTGGCATGCTGGCATCACAGAGAATTTATCCCCTCCTTGTAGAATCAAAGTTAAGAAAACTGCTTTCTGTGAAGAAACCAGTGGACAGGAGGGTGGGTGTTTAACGAAAGAAAACCCTCCTGAAGCTCTGAATATGGTGGCACTGTAACGGAGGTAAGTTTAGTATATCACAATATTTTACATTGAATATATCATGTATCTTTATATATGATTTATTGAATGTATTTGGGGGGAGGTTTAGCTAAAGGTGTAAAATGAATAGAAGGTTCAGTCAACAAATATCACCCTCTCTGTATGTTTGGGCATGCACACGTGTTTCACTATTGAGAATACACACCTCTGTTCGCTCTCACTTATTGTTCACTATTGGGACCGTGCAGTGCATTCACTGTCCGTTTAATCACTATTGCTATTCTCTCTCTCTAGCAATAAATGCTTTATTATATACACCTATATCCATGTTTTCCGCACACTAGGTGATCCCTGCTATATAACCACCCTGCTGGACAACATTCTTACAATCTATTAAAGACGCCATTGTCTACAAAGCGACATGAATTGTCTGCTAGAGAAAAGAACCAGGTGATGGAAAAGGTAAATTGTAACGTTATATATAGACACAGTTCTGCATTCAATGAGCACTATGCAGTATGTTATCTAGTGGGGGGAGAAGCATTGGAGTGGATTGGCCAGGCATGCGCCATAGACTCAGTGCTTTGGATTGTTGGACCAGAGATGATCAAACATGATGATCCCATTGTAGGAGGATCAGGGGCAGGCTTTCTAAACTTTAATATTTTTAAATTAACACTAAATAATTAAAAAATGTTTCTTCTTATATTATTCATTCTAATTGTGAGTTATATTATTCATTCTTATTGTGTTAGGGCTATGAAGGGAGAACGAAAATTGAAATTGAAGGCAGATTAGATGGTGCTATGCTTGATGGAGAGAGAGAGAAGGAAGATAAGATGGAGTAGGAAGAATAGGGGGAGAGGAGAGGAGATCCGGCAATGAACATTTGTGGTGAAGTGACACAGGGAGGAAGATATAAGACAGAGCAGATAAATGGAGCAGTGAAAGGATGAATGAAGCAAAGAAGGTAATGAGACCAGATGAGATTGGGATGAAAGATGGGGCAGAAGAGACATGAGATAGGGAGGAGTGACCGGCTCTAATGGATTGAGAAGGGAATAGAAATCAGACAGAGATAAGGATGTAGAAGAAGGTCAATGTATTAGCTGAATTTTACAATGTATGGCTGAGATGCGGCCCGATCCTTTATACATCAATGCCTGCTGCTCTCTGTCTGACCACCTTCTCTTCCTTACTGCCGTCCTCTTAGACCTATTCATTGGCAGCATGAGAGGTCGTCCCTCTGAACTGGCCCTCAATTTATTAGAGGCAGGCATTCACATTTTGTTTATTTGCCAATTTTACTAGTGACCTATCTAATCCGTTACACTGGTGTAGAAAACGTTCCAATCAGGTTGAACATTTACCATTTGAAAGAAAAAAAAAGTGATGTGGAATGGTATTTATTAAACAGACCAAGCAACTTATATGGAAATCTTAACCCCAGGAATCCTACGTGGTGTATCTCTGTACTGGTGAGTACTTTTTATTGGCCAGCTTAAAAAAAAAAATAATTTAAAAGGCTTGTTTCGCACAGTTGGAAGTACAGGAATGACATTCTCTCTCCAAATATGTGGGGAAAAAAAGTGAAATAGTGTCCCTATGCGTTCCCACTTCACTTAAACCCTGACAGATATATCTAGAATTATCTACTAGCCAGTGGCTGGCAAATTCATTTCTAAACCAGATAGGACAGATAACATCCTATACATTGGGTTATCTACAACTGGCAGATGACAGAACGTATTAGGACAGGGGTAGGCAATCTTCAGCACTCCAAAGGTTGTGGACTACGTCTCGCATGATGCCTTGCAGCATTATGGGACATGTAGTGATGTGGAGTGCAGAAGGAATCCTACCTCTGTACAAGAACATGGGAAGTGTGGTTTGAATTGGAAGAATGAAAGGCTGACCAAATGGTTACTAAAGTCTGAATTGTAACGTTGAGTTTATAGCCGATTTGTTACACATTAGCTATTTTGACCTGAATTTGTCAATTTGGATCTCAGATTTTAAGTTTATGCAATTCACAACTAATGAATAACTCTGTAGATGGTTATAGCTTTAATAATATTTCATGAAAAGGTTGTGTCTACCTGCAATAGTTTTTACCTCAGTGGAGGTAAAGAAGCTTAAACAGAAAGCAAATTATTGGGATGTGGTGGCTCTAAATACAGCTTTGCAGTTGGAGTAGTAAATACACAAACTAGACTCCCAGTAGAGGTGGTAAAATGTTAATCAATTTGCAGAGATATTTACTAAAGTCCTAGCTGTACAGAACAGAAACCCGAATGGCAAAATTCTGTCTAAAATGGCTGATGGAAAGTTCATTACTGCCATCAAATTCTGTAATGTGGTTCTTAATCAGTTGTTTAGTGAATAAACCACACGTTTTACAAAATTCTGTCTAGACAATTTTATGAAGATATCCCCACAGCAAAATAAATCTAGCCTCGTCATTTATCCATTTTCTCATGCTTTTGTTTCTTTTTAACATAACTAAATCTGTGGACTATGTATTTAAATTACATATAAAATGAAATACGATCCACATAAGCAGATTAGCAAGGCATGTTCCCCAGATAAATGCAGTATAATAAATTGCATATAGAAAATATGTACGTACCTTAGTAGATCACCATCTCACACACATCTTTTGCCTGCGGAATAATGACCCCCTCCACCCATCTGCAGGCCACAGGAGGAGCAGGAGGGAGTCACATGTTACCCCTGACTCTTTGTGAAACTTCAGCCAGTTGTGTTTGTGTGATGTGGCAATCAATTTGAAAACTTTCTTATTCTCTGCGTCTGCCAGTAGATTCTGCAGAATCCCCAATACTGTAGCAGAACAACTGGGCATGTTAGAGTGCTACAGTCCAGTAGACTAGAAGAGTTTCTCGTTGCTCCCCATATATTGGGTCCTGCAGAGAGCTTTTAGGTTCCCTGCTCCTCTTGTTCTTTGTGTGAATTTCTTTCTGAATGCTGCCAAGTAAGCACATCTGGAGTGATTTCAATTGAAACATTCCTCCGCCTCTAGTTTAGAGGAGAAATTAAACTGCAGCCAGACCCTTAAAAGCAGGACTGGGCATGTTGGAGGGAATTGTCAATATACACAGGGTAGCATGCGCTACACAGATAGGGCAGCACATCCCAGAACATGTACGCACTTGAGATGGAATCATATTAACCTGTTAAGAACCAGTGATGGTCTATGTCATCATTGCAGTTTATATGTTATGGAAACCATACACGGTATCAATGTCCTAGTCGTCGTATGAAAGTAGTGTCCAGTAGAGCTACTGATAAATATATTCTATTTCTACGAATAGTCTACTCTAGACCAGGTGGTGATGACAGCAGGAGCTATCATTGGTTCTTCAGAGGTTAATCATGATCTCTCCAAGAGTGTTCCAGAACTTTCAAGAACCAGCAGCTTATTTCGCTGGTCGTTCATAGAGATACTGCCTTTATTTTTAGAGGTGTGAATTTCAAACTTTAGGCACAAATAGCCAAATTGGAATTGGTTTTCGAGCCACCTATATTTTGAATTTGGTTATTTAGCTGAAAAACTTGAAATTCGTTTTCGGGGTTTACTCTCTACAATCCAAATATGCAGCATATTGGCAATGTACGTTAAAAAAAAGAAAAAAAAAAGGGTTTGCCAAGGATTCATCATTTTTATATTTTCTGAAGGCCCTCACATGTCCTTCGGTACCATTCGCGGTCTGCTTTACAATCTGTAATTATCACATGTGGATCCTATATCAGATATATTACAGGACTCGTTGTCAACAAATCCAGTAGAAGGCAAATTTGCAAAATAAATTGACCTGCTTTTTGCAGGCGTACCTACAGAAATTCACAGCTTTTCCCCCAGTGACAGCATTTTGTAATGATAATCTTTAGAATTGACAACGGCAAATTTGGTCCTGCTGGATTGAATCCTGTTGGACCGAATATGTAGGCAGACAGCTGACAATCAGTCTTATCGTTTATTTTACCGTTCAGTTGTGGATCCCCATCATTTGGGTTCTAGATTTCAGACGTTTGGTATCATCTGGAAGGGCTAAAATCCGAGGCACGTTCACATTCTTTCGAAGTTGTCTTGCCCCATTTGTTGATTAATACATTCTGTGAATATAGTCCAGATTCCAGATTCCAAACGCCCTCTGGATTCTACTTGGCAATCTGTTTTAAAGGGCTAGGATCTTTTAATTAATAATTCAGATTATAATAAACAGCCTTATAAACATATAACTCCTATTGTGTAATGTCCACATGCCATATAATAAGTGGAAAGTGTAAGTACCATTTCTCAGAAGTTCACAGAAATCAGAAAGGTTAATTCCCCTTTGAAAAACTCAAAGATACTTTGCAAATTTGAGGCAAAAGTAGTCACGTTTGAATAATAGGTAAGTTGTAGCATTTCCCCTATATACCTGTAAGTTTACCTGGAATGTACATTGCAATGAATGCACCAATCACTATTTACTAAACTGGGTTAATTATAATCCAGCAGAGGGTCGGCAGTGAGGTGGTGGGCTACATAAATACAATGAATTCAGATTTTAGTCACAGTTTATGGTCATAAAAATGCTAGGTCCGTCTCTGTGCCAAAGCCAGCCTGTGGCGAGTCCTAACCTGAAACTATTGTTTACATCAGAAATTATATTTATTTAATAGAACATCTGGTTAATGTCTGTGCCTGCCACATGTCCCTCTTTATTGTTGTCCACAGAGGACTAGAAGACGAGGGCTGTGTTAGAATGAAGATGAAGGTTCTAGTTATGCAACACTGTTACGATAGGATTTGTGTGATTGTATTCTGTATTAACAAGCTAGTTAAAGGAGAACTGTCATTTCTTTGGAGATTACACCATTCATTAGAACTTGAAAATCGATAGTTTGTATGAATCTAAGTTTCATGAGCGACTCCATTTTCTTTTAAACTTTATTAGAGTTCCATCAAATGACATCACCATCCAGTTCGGTACAGACACAGCCAGGGCACATAATGCAGATGAAGATGAGAAACGAATGTTATTTCTTCGCATGTCTTTCTCTGTGCCGACTGCCAGGCGCAAACGACAGAACGTATAACAATGATTGACAGGGAGCCAAGATGGAGACACCCATTTGCAAGATAGGGATATGTTTATTTGTACATATTTTATTTCAGACCTCACAAACATCTGCCTTTTTACCAGACGGGTTAAGTAAAGGTAATATTAAAAAATCCTACAAATAGCTATTTCTCCTTTTAAAATGTTTTTTTTTTTTTTAATTTAATTCTTTATTTTGTCGTGCATGGAGGATACATGTGGCAAGCAGTGCCACAACAGCTGTTGCTAGCATATCTATCAACATTCAGAGACAATTGTAGGCATCCAGCACATTTTATATTATTTAATTACAATTTGAGAGATATTGTCAGGAAACAGCCAGTGAGCCCTGTGTGGATGTAGTAAGAGTGTTAATCGCCAGGGTAAGATAATCAAGTTTGGCAACTCGGCATTTAGATGCGTTTAGCATTAGTCGCTTAGTGTTAAAGCCTCCTCTTGTTGTGAGCTCATTGTGCTTGCATATAAGACTATATGGAATAACAGAATATTAGTCTAATAAACTTTGCAAGGAAAGTAAAACAAATGAGTGTAGAAAATAAAAAGAAAAAAACAATCTCCCACTGATTTGTTGAGACATGTTGAGTGATTATGGTGGAATTGAAAGTCCCCTTGAGTAGGCCAGCCTCTGTTTCTCAAGTGGTTGGTCTGGTAGGTGAGGTTCTCTGGACTGCTCTCAGAGTCAATTCCCGAATGGTGGCCGGGTTCAGCCAGGACAGGCCTGTTTCAATTGTCGGTGAGGCATGCAGTATGCCCATGAATTTTAGGTCTGATTCCAGCTCCTGAGAGCCCTGTGCTCTGTAGAAAGCCCCATTGTGTGTAAGCAATATAGCTTGTGGTGTCCCCCATCTGTAGGGAATCTCTCTGGCGCGAAGGTGTTGCAGGAGAGTTTGCAGTGATTTTCACCAGCTTAGGGTGCTCTTGGTGAGGTCTGGGAATACTGTGGGCATGGAGCCCTCAAAGAGCAGGGGAGTTTTCCCTCGCAGAGCAGCCACGAGTGAGGCTTCATCAGAGAGGGCTTAGAATCAAAGTATGAGGTCTGCAGTTGGCGACGCCGGTGCCCTACCTGGCTTTGGAAGCGGGAACATACCATCCAGCCTCAAGGATTTCACCTGCTTTGGTGGAAGCAAGACTCCTTATGTAGTTGAGCAGGTCAGCGATTTCAACCGACTCAGGTATGCCCTGGGACTTTAAGGTTGTAACGTCTTCTCTGATCTTCTAAAGCATCCAGCCTATCTGAGGTGGCGATCTGCTGCTGTGCTAGGTCTCCTACCTGCTGTTCCACCTTGGTGATTCTGGTATCTTGGGTGCTTGAACAGGCCTTCAGCTGTGTGATCTTTGATGCGGCCCCTTCAATGGCTTCTTTGTAATAGGCTAAATCTGCCGCCAGGTCTTTGCGTAGCTCCGACAGCATCTTTTTAAGTTGGTCTGCAGTGACCGGGTCCCTGGCTTTCTGTGGTTCAATTCTACGGTCCAGAATGAGCCCAAAAAATGCTCCCTCCAAGAGGTCCGAGGCAAGCTCCTCTGAGGTGTATGAGGAGAGGTCGTCTGCCAACGCCATTTTGGGCCATGTGGCCTGCTGCGTATTTCGCAGCATGTCTCTCATATCTCTACCATGGAAGCGTTTGTCAGCTTTTGCTTTTTTGTTTTGCGGCCCATGGTCTACCCGCCGACGGTAGTGAGGTTTGTGGGGTTTTTTAGGCTCGGATTTCACCATAAAAAGCCACATTTGAGCTAGTTACAGCCCGAGCTCAGAGAAGTGCGACCGCTCCATTGTCCTGCTAGCTCCGTCTCCGGCCATTCCTCCTTTTAATAGAACATTTTATATATAATATCTTAATGAGTTAATTTCTGTTGATCTCTGTCTGTTCTTTGCTCCATTAACTGCCCTGGGTGCCTTTTCAATAGGATATAAATGTGTCCAATCTTAATCAACCACTCCCCTTTATCTCCATACATACATTCGTTCATGCATTCTCATTTGGACTGCAGTTTACAAACCTCTAGGATGCCAGTAATAGCATTGATTTAATTAGTACGGTTTATTAATTCTGAGATCTAGGCACACATGGTCCGTGGTTATTTAGCTAATTTCCTGTTTTACCAATGAATGTATTAGTCCAGATTTTAAGTGACTATATAGTTCTATGTGTGTGATCCTAATCAATTATAAAAAGTTTTCACTTCATACTCAACAGTTAACTTGCTTTACTTTACTCTTTCAAAATTAAAGCTGCTTGGCCAAGTTAGAAAAAAAATGTTACTTGGAATGGAGAGTTTTCTAAATGAGCTATTTTGGCTTAACATTTGCAAGCCGTTTCCCATCTCAGTAAACCTAATTGTGAACGAATCCACTCATTTATTTAGTCACTTCTCAAAATTGTAATGAATAACAGTTTTTTTTTTTGTTTTTTTTTAAATGTGTGGGGGAGGGTTTTCATTTTACTAGGATTTTGTTTAATATTTAACAAATAATCTGTTTGGACATATTTGGTGTATATTAGAGTGGAGTTGTGCTATTTTTGCTTTATTTTTTATTATTAAATAATTCTGAACTGTTTAAATTTTAATTTTTTGCATGTTTGTCCTGGCACAGCCAGAGCATACTATGCAAATGAGTTTCAACCCCGTGGTCCTGCGTATAGAATTATGGGATAAAATAAAAACCAAAGGAATGTTACTTGCACACTATCACAATGCACATTTAAATAATGGGAGATGTTTTAGTATCACTCCAGTGGCCACTGGAGTGTAAGCTCACCTGCCACTTCAAGGCATAACCTCTTAGGTGAGTCCTACACTAACAATTCATCTTGCTGTGTTCTAGGCTACTCCCCTTGACCCCCTACAGAGGGAAGTGTGTTTATTTTTATTTCTCTCCATTGCACTGCTAAACTTCGAAAGCACTTTAATTACGGTTGTGTGAGCAGTGTCCCTTTGGACAAGTGACACTTGCAAGTCTTCCGGAGTATCTCAATTTCAGCTAATTTCCTTCTTGTTAATTACTGCAGTGGGTAAATAGGCAGCCATCTCCCCTGGTCTTTAGATGGATAAATACTCCTCTACATCTAGAGAATGGTCAAATCAGCCAACGTCACAGCATTTTAAATAACAAAATGAATGAGATTTTGAAAGAATCATATTAAGTTTTTTTTTTTTAACCATCGTATTTGAGCAGACTGGCATTGTGATTATTGCAGCCAATCTCAATACTTTTGCAGCTATTGTAGAAGATATATCCTCTTCTTCATTACAGCTGCAATGCCATTTTTAAGGGCAGTATTAAACAGTCTGGATTGCTTTGTTTTTACAAAGTTATATCAGATCCTGTTTTTTTTTATTTTTATGGGTGGACTTTCAGAGCGGACACATGGACATCGTTTAATCTTTCCCTGACAGATGTCACCACTTGGATTGTAGAATTGGCAGAATGCATATTTATAGGCTGATCGGGATGAAAGAGAAGATCAGACAGAGGAAATAGATGGCCTTAGGCATTCCAGCTGTTCTGACCTACAACAGCCCAATGGTCCACAGACAAGATGGCTGCCAATTGGCAAGTTGCCATTAAGGAGGGCCAGCTAGAATTCTAATGGGAGGTCCAGCAGCAGGATGGACTTGGTTAGTCTTTTACTAATTTACTGTGCTGGAACCCCTGAATACACAGTCATGGGAGAGAAGTTAGAGGCACTTTGTCAACAAAGAACACAGGCCCAAACAGAACACGTTAAGCATCATTATGATTTAAAGAAAGAACCTATAGCGTTATAACAACAAGCCTGCATTCCTAGTTTTTTCCTCTGCATTTCTGGATCTCTGTTTAGTCAGCCTTTGTTGCCGGAATTCTTATTTGGTTAAGCGAGAGAGGAACATACAGCCATGTTGTCAGAGAGATATAATAAAATGTATTTTATTTGTTTCTATACTTTTCAAACTTCTCATGTTATCATGGTCATGTACGGGCCGGGCCACCTGCGAACCTTCAGGCTTCTAAGAAGAGTATCTCAGTGCGAAGCATAGTGGAGAACTGTAAGTGACGACCCATGGTAGTACTTGATACAAATAGGATCACCTAATCCAAGTTTCACCTTTTTAGTTGTAGTTGATCTGCTTCACATTTCCAGTGTATTTTTGCAGGGAAACAACAAAATTTGATTTGAGCAACATGGTTTCTGGGAAAGCAGCCAAAGGATGCTAATTAAAGCAGAATCATTCCTGAGGGAACAAAAACCAGATTTCAAGAACAAGACTTGGCATCGTCGTCCAGTAACAGATTTAAAGGTACAGTGACCCATCAACATTTCTTTTAATGAGAAGGTTGGATCTTAGAGGGACACTATAGTCACCAGAACAACTACAGCTTATTGCATTTGTTCTGGTGAGTAGAATCATTACCTTCAGGCTTTTTGCTGTAAACACTGTCTTTTCAGAGAAAATGCAGTGTTTACATTACAGTCTAGTGATAACCCCACTGGCCACTCCTCAGATGGCTACTAGAGGTGCTTCCTGAGGCATTGCTGCACACTGTGCAGCATGGATATTCATTGTCTCCACCCTTTGCATGGAGACACTGAACTTTCCTCATAGAGGTGCATTGAATCAATATATCGCTATGAGGAAATGCTGATTGGCTAGGGTGTGTTTGACTTGTGCTGGCTCTGCCCCGATCTGCCTCCTTGACAAACTCAGCCAATCAAATTATTTTCTATGGGAAAGATATGTGATAGGCTGAGATCACCACTGTTGATGATGTCAGCCATGCAGGCAGATCAGGGGCAGAGTGAGCACAAGTAAAAAAGGTTAGATTTATTTATAGAGTAAGGAGTAAATGTTTGAGTTCCTGACCCTCTAGTGTCGCTTTAAAAAATATTCTGAAGTGTCAAACTAAACCAAATGCCATTGTTCCGAATTGCCAAAGCAGACACTTTTTTTTTTTCTTTTTTTTTTTTTACTTACCCGAATTACCAAAACAAATTTTTTGTCCATGCACATCCCTTCCTGGGTGAATCAGAATATTAAAATGAGTACCCAACTGGGAACTGGCAGTTCATATTCATCCAGGCCATTTAAAAATTGAAGAATCAGTCTCATGGAAAATGCTATTTACATAATTTGGGTTCCAGTTTTTAAAAAAAAAATAACAAAAGTAAGGTTTGCAAGGCGACTGCTAGCCACCCATTTAGAGATCTAGTTTGTACCATTTAACCCCTGAAAGTAGGACAGCGCCTTGACACTTCCTTCCCCTGTAAGTAGTTATGAAGGTGGGAGTGTTCCTTCAAACCCAAATCTAGCGCATAGATCTGCCTTTGAAGAACTAAACCAAGAATGATTTACTTAAGTGTGAATATTTTGTACCTCGAAATTTGAATTCAGAAAGAATTTAAAATTTTTTTTTGCAAAGTAATCAAATTGAAAACATTCGCTGACTTAAATTTTATCCATTTCTAATTAACTTTTTACTCCTACCTCCTTACCAGTTAAATTAATTAGCCTACTTTTTAAGATTTATTGTTATATGCTGGAAGTAACAGTTTCCTGATTCCTTATCTCGAGGGAGAACTCACACTTATTCTGCGTCGTTCTCCTAGAATGATGGTGACGGTGTCTCTAACCTTGCTCATTCCCATGATGCCTCTGTAAATAATAGTGTTTGATTGTGTCAATTGCACATGAATGTTCACACCTGGACCTTCCGAATGGCTCCTTTGTGGTTTTTGTAGCACATTGTTTAGGTGATTTAAGCAGAGTGAAAGCCTAATATAAAGATAAAGTATAACGGTAGTGAAGGGGTTAACCCTAAATGCAAGTATAATTGAGAAAAAGGAGAGAAAGCACTACCTAAGAACATATATAGTTTAAAATTTTGACTTTTAATAGTGAACAAAATATAGAGTGATCATTTCACATATTAAATCTTGGTAGGTCTGCATATATATATATATATACATCCAGACACAAAAAAATAATATGAAAAAATGTAAGATTTAAAACCCCCAAAAAACCAATGTCTAAATATGAAAGGGGTAGTCACCAGTATTAACTGGACTAGAGTATCCAAATTTGAATAGAAACTGTCTACTATTGTGATACTGTTGTAATTTGTCAAAGTTGTTCCGTTCTAATTAATCAAACTTTGCAAATAAAAGCATCTGCTGCTATTGTTCGTGCAGAATACTTTGTTATAAATTGATCGTAGACGAAAAATGACCAGTTTGAAATAAAGGCTGTCTACTGTTGTGATACTGTTACAATTTATCAAGATAATATTGTTATGGTTAATCAAGTATTTGCAACTAAGAGAGCATCTGTGGCCGTAGTTTATAAGGAATACTTAGTTGCAATCTAACCATAAACAGAAGTTAAAAGCTCTAATGGTATGACAGTACAGAAGCTCTGTCTGGTTTAACTGTTAGGCTTGTAGTTGAGACGTGCAAATATATGATGTAAAAAAATGTGATTAATTAGAACGGAACAACTTTGACAAATTACAACAGTATCACAATAGTAGACAGTTTCTATTCAAATTTGGATACTCTAGTCCAGTTAATACTGGTGACTACCCCTTTGATATTTAGACATTGTTTTTTGGGTTTTTAAATCTTAAATTTTTTCATATTATTTTTTTGTGTCTGGATGTATATATATATATGCAGACCTACCAAGATTTAATATGTGAAATGATCACTCTACACATTGTTTAGGTGATTTTGGTTGGACTTTGCTCTGTTCGCGTTTGATCTGGACAGCGTATGTTAGGGTGATTCATAGTTTACAGGTCCATGGATCCTGTATACTTCACACAGCTGAACTACTTATACATAACACTAGGGGGCATTTAATCACTAGCAGGATTTGTGTTCATTTGCCATCTGATTTTATGTGTTTTACACACAAAGGAAAAAAAAACAATCTGTTCAAAACAATGGATATAGAAAACGACTGGATGTGTTCACAGGACATGTTAAAGAGCAATATCTTGCAATAAAAAAAGATTACATTAGATCTTGCAAATAATGCTTATATTTTTGCTAAACCTGAGCTGGTTCTAATAGTGCAGCCTTTTAAATTGTGTGTTTATGTACACAATACAGTTAGTGACTTTCATGTTCCGAACCACATGCTCATCAAACCATTCCTGAACAATTTTTGCAGTGTGCATTATCGTGTTGAAAGAGGCCTCTGTGATCAGGGAACACCATTGCCATGAAGGGGTGTATGTGGTCTGCAACAATCTCTAGCTAGGTGGTACGTGTCAAAGTAACATCCACATGAATGCCAGGACCCAAGGTTTCCCGGCAGAACATTGCCCAAAGCCTAACACTGTCTCCAGCGGACAGCCTTCTTTCCATAGTGCATCCTGCTGCAAGATCTTCCACAGGTAAATTATATATATATATATATATATATATATATATATATATATATATACACACACATACATATATACACCCACACCACGTTCATCAGACCAGGTAACCTTCTTCCATTGCTCCATGGTCCAGTTCTGACACTCCCGTCCCCACTGAAAGTGCTTACGGTGGTGGACAGCAGTCATCATGGGCACTTGGATTCGTCTGTGGCTACGCAGTGCCATACGCAGCAAACTGTGATGCGCTGTGTGTTTTTACACCTTTGTGTCATGGCCAGCAATTTGAGCTACTGTAGCACTGTTTAATCGGACCAGACGGGCTAGCCTTTGCTCCCCACATACATCAGTGAGCCTTGGGCACCCATGACTTTGATGCTAGTTCACTGGCTGTCCTTCCTTGCATCACTTTTGGTAGGTGCAAACCACTGCATACCCGGAACATCCCACAAACGTGCTTAGATCCTTTCACTTGCCCAATTTTCCTGCTTCCAACACATGAAATTCAAGAACAGACTATTCACTTGCTGCCTAATATATTCCACCCCTGACAGGTGCCATTTTAACTATATAATCAATGTTTTTCACTTCACCGATCAGTGGTTTTAAAGTGACTGATCAGTGTATGTTGAACATTCCAAGTACCATATACAATATGACAAACTGTAGTTGTTATGGTGTCAGGATTGCCCTGGCTTTCAGCACTTTGCACTGTTGGCTTAGGGAAAGAGTTCCAGTTCTCCAATGGAATTAATACAGGCAGAGGTGCCTGTAGACCTAAGGTAATAAGTCAAACCGTTCTAAACAGTTTGACTTTTAAGAAATGAAAGAGGGGGGATGCAAGGGAAGTCCTTCACCATAACCACTACAGCGCACTGTAGTGGTTATGGTGCTTTGATTGTTCCTTTAAATAAGTGTAGTGGCTATTTTAAAGTGGGCTGCTGTTTAAAATACACAGGCCTATGTTGTTTTGTTCTTTTAATTATCTAATTTGTATCTTGAGATACTCTGTACCTTAAAATAACTTTCTGTGTCTTTTACTACTTACATAGGAACCAGGACAGAGTGGTGTATAAGTCAAGGGGTGTTTGACCAAAAAGTCGGTGTTTTGATCTTATTGACAAGAGCAGTTGCTGGTCCCACTCAGAGCAGCCCATGCGCAGAGTATTTTTTAAGCAATCTGATCGTGAGTTTAATTAAGAGTTTATTCATCCCATCATGATTTCATCTAATGATGAGCTGATTAGGGACAAAAAGCAAAATAATGAGAATAAAAACCAAATGTAGAGATTGAGAACATTATCCAGTTTATTACAGGCATTCCTATACAAATTTGGAAACAACGTCCAACAAATACACCAGTACTGAAGCACCAGAATAACTTTCAAGGGAAATATGTTTTCCTTCCATCATTATGTTTGAATTCAACACTTCCAAACAATATATCTCCAGAGAGCGGCCATTTTGTTTTTCTAGGTTACTGATGGTAACCTTTTGAGATGCCTGTAAGGTAACTGAAATGATCTAAAACACTGTTTATACATTGGGGGTTATGTATAAAAAGTGTCCGGTTTGTTTTCACATTTGTGCAAAGTTTGTGCACACTCGCCATATTCTATATAGAATGTTAAGGTAGTGCCGTGTTTTTAGTTTTCATGGCTGTAGCATGCCAAAATAAGCCATCTTTACTATTAATTACATTCACAAAATCAGTCAAATGAGCAATATTACTAGCACCGTTTGAATGATTTTTTAAATTTTTTTTTTACACAAATATGAAAACAGAAAATTAAAATGATGAAAACGAGCACTAAGGAATATTTTTGTCATATATATATATATACGGGAATTAATTTGCACAATTGGGAAAAGTGTCATCAGAACTGCATGAAAAGTGAACACCTCACAATATAACATAAAACACACATAAACCCCAATGTAAAGGTATCACAAACAATAAGGATGTTTAATTTGAGATGACAGAACTAAAAGGTTCCTCTGCTGTACAGCTTTAGAATATAAAAATGGCCGCTCCCTAATAATTTTTTTCCCTGAGTTGACTTGCAAGAATAACAATTGAAACTGCTGGTGACATAACATATTGGCAATTATTTCAGAAAAATGAATTAAAAATTATTGCAATATACCCTATCCAATAAAAATATATATTTATAATCTTAAAAATACCCACCACTGATTCATCATATTTATAGTGTAGAATCCTTAATTAAAACAAAAACCTCTTGTCCCGGGCTGGTTAATGACACCCACATGACTCAGCCGGAGATGGAGTTACACCTTCAGCAGCAGAGGGGATAAACTCTGTATGTGCAGCATTTCATAGTGACATACTGCACATATAGACTCCAGGCACCATGACCACTTCAAATCACTGAAGGAATCATGGTGTGTGGAGTAGCCCTTTAAGTACTTTGCTGCGTACATAGGGCTATTTTGTGACTTCATGAAACTTGTTGCTGAAAAGTAATATTTACTGACAGGGTTATTTACGAATGTGAGTGTTGCCGTGAATTTGGAATTCAAAGTGTTTCAAAATTAAAGGACCACTCTAGGCACCCAGACCACTTCAGCTTAATGAAGTGGTCTGGGTGCCAGGTCCTTCTAGGGTTAACCCATTTTTTTTATAAACATAGCAGTTTCAGAGAAACTGCTATGTTTATAAATGGGTTAATCCAGCCCTCAAATCCTCTAGTGGCTGTCTCATTGACAGCCACTAGAGGCGCTTGCGTGTTTCTCACTGTGATTTTCACAGTGAGAGCACGCCAGCGTCCATAGGAAAGCATTGTAAATGCTTTCCTATGCGAACGGCTGAATGCGTGCGCAGCTCTTGCCGCGCGTGCGCATTCAGCCGACGGGGCGGAACGGAGGAGGATCGGAAGAGGAGAGCTCTCCGCCCAGCGCTAGAAAAAGGTAAGTTTAAACCCCTTTCCCCCTTCCAGAGCCGGGCGGGAGGGGGACCCTGAGGGTGGGGGCACCCTCAGGGCACTATAGTGCCAGGAAAACGAGTATGTTTTCCTGGCACTACAGTGGTCCTTTAAGGACGCAATACATATCCCTAAATACCTATATTGGCTTGGAATTGTTGGGAATTCAAAGTGAGTTTCACATTTGTAAATAACGCTGTACATGTCACTCCATGTTGAGTAAATATTTAGCTATACGTTGATGTAATGTAGAATATAACATGCAACAGTAATGGGGTTTATTAACTAAGATGAGAATGGTGAAATGGCATGAAATAGATAAATTTTAAGGCAAAAAAAAAAAAAAATCACCAAATTGGTCTTCCCCACATTTTGGCACAAAATCTGAAAGTTTTCAGTTTTTCACAATTATTGGATACAGCTATGGAATAAGTTATTCCTTAAAGGGCTACTATAGTCACCAAAACAACTTTAGCTTAATGAAGCAGTTTTGGTGTACAGAACATGCACCTAAATGGCAGTGAATTGAGCAGTAAAACATGAGAAGCATGATCTATACACTAAAACTGTTTCATTAAGCTAAAGTTGTTTAGGTGACTATAGTGACCCTTTAATATATAACCAGTATTTGGCTGATACAGAAACTGTAAATTGATAGGTCTTTACCTGTTATCAATTGTGATCTTTAACCAGAAACACCGGAATGAGCATTCTATATGCAAAACCAATAGCTGGTCTGATATGGGAGACATTTTGGGTAAAATCTAGAAATGTGGAGAATTATCACTTTGGAAGGATTATTCCCTAAACTGTGGATTCCTGGGAATCCAAAAGGAATTAGAAAAATTCTCCAAGTCTGTTTTGTTTAAAAGTTAGCTTTTTTTTTGCTCTACAATTTGAAATTTACTTTGAATTCCTAACGATTCACATTGTGTAGAAGAGGTCAAATGTATTGATTGGTCGCCCAAGTAGCTGAATGCACGGAAGCCTTGGATCAAAAAACCTCGATTAAGTTGAGCTAAAAGTAATGTTGCAAAATATAGTTAAAAGGATAGTTGGAGGTCCTGTGCTTTGTGGAGTTGGAACTCCCCCCCCCCCCCCCCCAATCTTTGATCTGAAGTCATTCACTTACCACAGTGCACTATTTAGTGAGAAAAGGCATTTCTAAATTGAATTCCTGAATTTGTCCTCCTTTTACATTGAGTAGTAGTAGCTGGTACTCGAATAGCATCTTACTCCAAAAAAATCTTATGCAAATAAACCCCTAAATTGGACAATTCCAATAATAAAGCTATAATACAATAACCTTCATATACAAAAACTCCATCTACATACTCATTTAAAAAAAAAAAAAAAAAAAATATTTGGTAAAAGCTCTCTTCACCGTCACCTATTAAAACAAATGCATTTTTTTTTTTGTAGTAAAGTTTATATTTGCGTTGATCAAAAGAGCAGTAAATTTTGTATAAATACCCTACAGCACTGTGTTAGTATAGAAGTGTGAAATTAGCAGGATAAAGATACCTAATATCACATGCTTACTAAGCTTTCAACCAAGTGCCCATTGCTGTATAGTAAATATTGTGGCACAGAAATTTAGATAATCTAAAACTGTGAACTTTTGTATGATTTACATGTTCCCGAAACTATTCAGAGACATTGAGGGTTCTTTTATCCTCCCGAAGATTTAATAAACCAGCATATTTTAAAACCGTTAATAGATTTTTACCTCCAAATAGACCAGGTTAGTGCATTTTATTACAAATCCTACTTTGCTATACATCTGATCAAAGGGTGGAATAAATGAAGGTGTTGAATTAATTATACAGTCATGTTAACAGAGATGTCCCACTTGGGTGCGTTTTGGGTGAACATACTCATTTTAGGAATTGATCAATCATAGAGGGGATCTCATACAAGTCATTCTGATTATTAATCCCAGATATTCTGTCCACTACCCATGCTTAAATAAGAGATGGAAAAAAATTTAATCTCACTGAAATTTTCAAAAAGTAAAAAAAAAAAAAAGAGAATTTTTCATGGTGGTGAATACAATGTTCTACGCTTCATCAATCTCATTCACTAAACCTTTCTACTATTCTAGTGGATTGGCCTTGAGCATAAAATAAATTAGAATTTACCCTGATTACCATTTTAGTGAATTAGCCCAAATAGGAATTTCTACTGCAGACAAGTATCTCCGTAAATATACATCCACGTGTATGATATAGGGACGTCACTAGTTTTCTCTTGGGATATGCAAGCTCTGGAACTCTACGTGAGACATCATAGCAGTTGAAGTCCACGAATAAAAATAAGTGATAGAGATCACAGAAGTGTAATTACATATAAAGAACATTTTACCACAACTGAAATTTAACATAATTCTAAATCAGAAGTACTCTATATTAAAGAATGACATTCCTGTAGGTCCCATCGGTGAAGACATTCAATGTCCAGTCTGTGGATGCACCAAGGCAAGTCTCAAAGTTCTGGCTTTGAACATTTAATGTTTATTTTTTGATCTTGCCATGCTCTGTGCCAGTGTTGTCAAACCAATTCCTGGAGAGGGATGTGTGCTTGAGAGGGGCACACAAGTGACCCTTTTAATTAAAACGTAGAAATCTACAGCTTTTTATAGGCAACATGGATTCCGTGCAAAATATTATGGAGAACACTGACAAACCTCCAATACATTAGTCCTTTACTTCAGTCCATTCTGCTTCTCGGTTAACAGGGCCTCCACTATATTATTCAATTCATTTTCCACTAGTGCCTCAACTAGTCTTTTTAATGTGGCTTTCTTCCCTTCGCCCATCATAAATCGGTTGAGTAACTGGTATGCCTGTTCATACAGACCCTCTGAGTTATAATCGAATGCCAGGTTCTCTATAGCAGGATCACGCAAAGCCCGGCAGGTTAAACTCAAGGATCGTCCCACCTTCTTCCAGTTCTTCCCCACTAATGTGGCAAACTTCTGCCGATGTTCTGATGTCAGAGGAATATCAACTGAAAGAGTCAAATATATTAGTAAATATGTTAGTCATATGATGGTATGACCATAGTAACATTCTGATTGCCAATATACTAACATGTATTTTATTTTTGGATGCATCCTTACTGTGTTTTATCTCTTACAGAAATATGGGGTTATACCTTCGTTTGTTTTCTGGTTTTTTTTAAATTCTTTTATGTATAATTTTATGGTTAAATGATATACATATGTGCATAAGGGCATGTTGCCCTCACCTAAGATGGCGACCGATTCTTATGAACTATAGATACCCAAGATTAGAGGAAATTACGTCATCTTTTCCGGACCGGATATGACGCATGGACTTTGCGCACCGGAAGGTACATCACCCGCCACACCGGACCGCACAGATGAAGATTTTTGTGGCAATTTTAAACGATATTTAAACAGCAGCATACAGGATACATATAGAGACATTGATAAAGACAAGTCGAAACGCGTCTGTTCTCTGCTTTTTTTGTAAGCCTATTTTATACTTTGCTTTTTTACTGAATAAAGTTATTTGATCCACTCATTTGCTGATGTGGCTCCTCCTATCTCCGTGATCCATCTGATTCCAGTGGTCCAATGTCAATCGTTTTAGCCTGTTTAGGCACCCTTGGGCTTTCTATACAGAGCCTGGCACGGCTCTGGAATCTATGAGTTGAACCAATTATTCATCTACACTCACTTGTATATTGGCAGTACACACTATGTTTTGTGTTATTGTTTTTTAGGTATTGTTTATGACCATCCTGCCATTGATGTATATGCATAAGTATTTACTTATTTTATATTTATATCTTGCTTGAAGGGTGCACTCTCACTCTGTGTTTTTTACACTTTGTTGTTGGTGCTATTTTTCTATTTGTATGAAGATGTGGGGGCAACACCTTTTTTCACCCATCTCTGCATAGATTTATTATTACGTATTGAAGCGCCCGACTTGTATCTGTATTTGTTTAAGGTGGAAACCAACGTCCACAAGATATTTGCTAATAGGGTTTTTTTTTTGCTCACTAGAGACTCCAAAGGTTCGAATCCCAGATTCCATGTGGTAAGTTCTCTAACCTCTGCTTTTATCCCTAAAGGAGTGGGTGGCAGACTGTATTTTTCCCAACTGTGGCCTATTGTAACATCAGATGTGGCAAACTATCAACTGAAAGAGTCAAATATGTTAGTACTATCATGCAGAAGAATGCACATATAACACGCAAGAGACACCTGTTACCATGTAGACAAAATGTACTTTGAATATTAAAGGGACACTATAGCAGATGCTGTGTATAGATCATTCCCCCACAGTCTCACTGCTCAATTATCTGTCATTAAAGACCTACATCACTATTGTTACTGTTTCTGTTTACACAGTCCTAGCCACATAACCTACATGAAAAAAAGGATGCATTTTCAATTAGATGTTAGTGCTTTAAACAATTGTATCTGCCTCTCTGTAAATTGAGCTTTAGTCAAACATAGGAGGCTCCTGTAGGCTTTAGAAGACTATTAACAGAGCAGGAGATAAGAATTTCTAGATTAGACTGTACAATACAGGAACCTAAAATATATAGGCTCCTTTTCAGGAAGTGTTCAGGGAGGCTGTGCAAGTCACATGCAGGGAGGTGTGACTAAGCTGTATAATCAAAGTGATTTAAAGCCTTAATGGCACAGAATATATTCTTAATACTGCAGGAGCTTGATCCATACATATACACCAAAACGGTTTCATTAAAGGGATCCTATAGTGGCAGGAAAACAAACACGATTTCCTGGCACTATAGGCTCCTGGAGTTTTTACCATGGCGCCGAAGGGCTAAAAACTCCTTCAGTCACTTACCTGAATCCAGCACCAATGTCCCTCGGCTTGTTGGCATTAAATTTCAAATTCCACTTGAAATCACTTTGAATTCTCAATTTGTATCGTTTAGTTTTTTTTTTCCTCAATAAAAATATTATAAATATATTTAGATCAAGCTCCTGCAGTATTACTAATATATTCTGTGCTATTAAGGGGTTAAATCACTTTGATTATGCAGCCTTAGTCACGCCTCCCAGCATGTGACTTGCACAGCCTTGCTCCAGCAGAGAACTGGGTGATAAACATATGACAGGGAAGCAGTGTCTATACTACAAATAGAATTTTGCCTAATGCTCTGGCCCCTCAGCCTTCACAACCTGAATACTTGTTCATGGGGGTCCAGTAGTTTTACAAACATATGTTGTATTTCTGTTCATCCATATAACTCACCATACTCTTGGTCTTGAAATTGAAACGTGCTTGTTTCAGTTGGAACGTTCATGTTAGAATGTAAGGAGTTCGGAGTAGAGTTGGTACTGGAGCTCTCAGAGGAAGCCGCATTGTTTATCTCAGCATTCAGATCCAACGTCATATTTGTAAACATGCTGTCCAGCTCGACTAGCTCGTCATCCTTCTGGTAGGTGGGCTGGAAATTTCAGAAAATCTTGGATTAATGATGTAAAAAAATCAATAAAGTCGATCACAGCAGTTATTCACTAAAGTGAGAATTAAAATTAAGGCCAAAATAAGTAAGCTGAAAATAGATGTTCTAATTTTGCTATTTTGGCCTAACATTTGAAATTCACTCTGAATTCCTGGCAATTGTCACTTTATGTTCTGATCTTGAGTAATGTAACCACTAAACCGTGAGAATATCATAAAGGGCTATTCACATGAGGGAAGTGGCAAAACTATTATGAATTTAAAAAAAAAAAAAAAAAATTTTTTAATTTACTAATGTGATATGGATTTTTTTAGACATGGAGGTGAGCTTTAATTCCCTCAGCAGCAAAGAAAACATTGTTGGAAAAAAGACAAACAAAATATTGAACAAAATGGGTAAAACATTATGTGACCTAGCGACAGGGGCCACACCCAAGGACATAAAAAGCTATTACATCACTCCCCCTTTATTTCCTGATCCCTCAGTGAAGCATATTGGTTACCTGGGCTTTTTTTTCATAGTAGCTAGTACCCAAAGACACAAATTGTAGTGTTAATCAATTATTGTCTATCTGTGTTTATCATCTTTTACTTGCTGTTTAGTGCCCTGGTGTTTTCTCGTCTTCACCGTTTTTTAGGCTCTGGTGTGATGCGATGTCTAGTTGGTAGCTGCATGGTGGCCATTTTGGTGGTGTTGGCCATGCAGGCGCTCTCTTTTCATGCGCAGTGGCCAATTCGCAGGGGACGTGCTCATTCGTGTATGCATGTGTATGGTGGCCATCTTGCCTCACAAGCCTGCTAAAACATTGACTGACAGGCCTGCTAAAACATTGGAATTGTCTCCTCCATCTGTTGGTGACTGATGTTTGACTGCTCCTGCTCTGTTCTGCCTAACTACTCATTTGCACTCCGCTTCAGGGGAACCCCCCCTCTCTCATTTAGCTAATTTTGATACAGATTGTGGGTTACTCAACCCTGTTTTGGTGGATAGTGTTGCTTAGTAGGGCATCTATTCTCTCACTAATAGGGACTGTGCAAGGCTTGCATTGTCCCTGTTGGTTGCTTATCAGCCCCCACATCTGTGTACCACTGCTTTTGTGCTGTGGCTTTATGTGCCACTGCTTTTGACCTGTGGTTTTGACCATCTGGTCAATCCAGTGTCTAGAGCATCCTCTACTGTCTGCCAATATTGCTTTGATCAGTTTTATTCATAGCTCTTGTTCCACTGTGATTACTGCAATGCAGTCACCTAATGATAATATCCCCCAGTCACCTCTGCCAGGCATGTCTGACAGATTCTCTCTCATTAACTCAGGGGATGAAGTGGGTATTTCCGCTTCAGAGGAATTCCAGGCTCTATTGGATTCCACTATGATGAGATTGGTGATGCAGGGCTTGACTTACACTATGAGGATGATGTCTTCCTCTATCTTCCATATTATTACCCAGGCTCTACTGCAGGCCCCTCTAGCCAAGGACCAAAAGCATAAGCCTTCTGGCTGTAAAGCACTGGAAAAACACAAGCATACCTCCACGATTCCTTTAAAAAACAGTACACCACTAGTTGATGGCGTCCTAGCACCATGCCGGATAACCTGGAGCCAGGCAAAAAATGTCTCTTAAATAGGAGGCTTCATATGACTCTTACTCAGAATACCTAAGTGACCTGCCTTCGGAAGAACCTGAGCAGACAGATCAGGTTTTCCTGGACAAGCCAGCTGGAGATCAATACACCAAAGCCAAGATTCCAGAAGTGGGGGAGGTCATAAATCCCCTGTGGGAACCACTCTTTGACACGAACGACATATGTCATCCACGTTCAATGGAGTGGGCTCCCTCTGACCATACAGCCCAATACTTGGCATTACGATCCGTAAGCCTTTGGAAAAGGCTAGTCGGGATAAGATGAGAGAAGAATGCCCTAATCCACTCATACGTGATAAAGTGTCTCATCCCAGAGGTGGATCCACAAATTGTTCAATTGTTAGATAAAGTTTGCTGGAAACCTAAAAAAGGTGGAATATTCCCTGCGTAATTGCCCGGACAAATTGTTGGACACTTGGGGCCCTCTAGCTAAAATGTTTCAAATGGTGGAGGAGGTGAATGCCTCTAAACAGATGCTGTACCAGGTCATGGTTGCACAGTGGATCCATGGCACTAGCTACAGAGCACCGTAAGGCAATTCTGTTCAAGACTGAGCCTAAGACCGTGAGTCTGCTATTCAAGGAGCCCAGGGCTTTTTCCAAGGGATTATTATTTGGGGAGTCTTTCATGAATGAACTAAACCCACATGCATACTTTCACGTCTATAGACAAGGTGCAAACCAACGTGCACAAGATATTTGCTAAAAGGTTTTTTTCTGCTCAATAGAGACTCCAAAGGTGCGAATTACAGACGTCCACCATGTGGTAAGTTCTCTAACCTGTGCTTTTATCCCTAAAGGAGTGGGTGGCAGACTGTATTTTTCTGAACCTTGGCCCATTGTAACATCAGATGTGTGGGTACTTCAAACAGTACTGAGACTTCGTATAGAATTTGTGGCGTTACCTGTACAATATCTTGCCTAAGATCCTTTTGTCTTCTCTAGACAGGGCCCTGGTATCCAAAGAGATTGCGGAGCTCGAAGCAAAGGATGTTCTCGAGAGGATTCTGGACAACTCCACAGGATTTGTCAGCAATATATTCCTGGTTCCCAAGAAAGGAGGCAGAGTTTGTCCAGTCATCAATATCAAACCTCTGAATGCTTCTGTCACATACCATCACTACAAGATGGCATTTACTGTCTCAAGACCTACTCCAGCCAGTGGACTTGATGGTCAAATAAGATCTAAAAGATGTTTACTGGACAGTGCCGAAGATCATCATGACTAGCTTCAATTCATGTGGCAGAGTCAGTAGTGGCCTTCCTTTTGGTCTGTCATCTGCCTGTGGTGCTTCACGAAGTTCACCCTGACCTACCATCTTCAAGGAACCAAGCTGAGCAACATATCCACAGGCAAGGATCATACTGCCCAGGCACACATATCGGGAGCTGTACATAAGCTCCAGAAAATTTTAAGTGGCATTTCTCTTATTTTACCTCACCAAGTCTAGAATATACTACACTATATTCGGTTTTCTGTTTTCCACATTGACTCACCACCATACAAATTTGAGGACACCTAGAAAGCTCTGTTTTCCTGTACCATTTCCGGGCTTTGCTCATATGTTTGATCTCCTGTAAGAGAGTTTCGGACATCTGTGATTTGGAAGTACATTCCTTTTCTCCAGATGGGTTATCATTTGATATTTGTTGTTGAACTAAGGCATTATTTAAATCTGTCTTCTATTGTTAATTTCCAGACCAACCTAGGCTTTGCACAATATGTTGACCGAAGGAATATGAGTCTTGTACGGCTCCACTTCAACCACTGACTGGCCTACAGGCCAGGAAAGAATGACTTTAAAAAAAAAAAATTAATCTCTCTTTAAAAAAAAAAAATTTTTTTAAAAAAAAGCACTTTTAGGAGATGGTTTTTTAAAAACTTTTTGCTATTTTTCTTCTAATGCTACAAGACTGTCTAAAGACTATTTTAGGTTTGTCAGGTATAAAATATCTTTGTGTTCTTTCTTTAAATATACCTTGGTGTTTGTTAATAACTTTAATGCTGATGTTTTCTTTGTTGCAGGGGAGTTGGGCAGGAAATCTGGGTATCTGTTTGACAGCCACGAAGTATTAATAAGGGGATTTATGAAAATGTTAACTTCTCTTGAAATTGGTACTTTTATAAAATTAAGCCATGTTAAAGGAACCTGGTCTGATAATTGTAATGCGCAAAAAAAAAAAAGTGTGCGTTTTCCAACTACCACGCTAATGGTAGGATGATCATCTGTAATGGAAGAAATTACCTTTAATGAAGCAATGTGTTTCAGGCACTGATCTTCTTTGTCCAGTAGGTCATCGAGGGTCGCAGTGTCAACCTTGAGCTCTAGAGTCACCTGCACTGTTCCTTGCGAGAAGTCAGACTCCAGATTATTCTGTATGCGCTCGTGCACCCTGTGTTCTTTGTAATCCTGGAGAAATCTCTGGCATAGCCGCTGGCTGCAGAATTTTAGATACAGGATCAGGTTCACGTCACTCGTGTGAATCTTTAATATCTCTATGGAGCCTTCACAGTTTTCACTGGACTCTAACCAAAAGTAAAGGAAAAGATTGTAAACTTCTGGAAAAGGAAGAGAGTCCAAGCTCCCAATAGGTAAAACAATACGAGCGATACAAACTATATATTTATTTTACAACTGCAGAGAAAGAGTCAGGAGTCAGAGAAAGGTTCAGGGACCACCTGGGTGAACAAAGTACACAAAATGCATTTAGGACTTATTGGCATGAGAATGTATCCGCAAAATTAAACCAGCAAACTTTGTATGACAGTTTATAGGAACGGGTGAGAGGGATCAGTGGTCTCTTATGCTATCAAAATCTATATTTAAATGATTTTTTTTCAGATTATATTTACTTATCCCATATGCTGAACAAATATGTATCTGTGAGTTCTAATAAAAATATTAAATGTAGAAATCTACACGGCTGTATTTATTGATTTCATAGGACTGAACACCTCCATCCTGGCTCCGTGTCAGTCATTGTTTGATTTGTCAGGCAGAAATAATCAATGACCAGGAGGGGAATATAATACATCCCAAGTGTCCCTATTTAGGAGGCACAGTCCCTATTTTGGGCCCAAATCCCTCAAATATAATATTGGTGTGTATGAGTGTATAACCAGTTTAACAGCAATATTACTCCCAGTAATGTGACTTTAAACTACAATTAATGTGTTAAGAAATCAGTCTGTGTAAATAAGATACATTGTTCTTGTTCTAAACTACATTTTAGTTACATATTATTAGTAAGTTGCAATTGTTATTAGTAAGTCACCTAACATTTCTCAGAACATCCCGCCCCTGGCTGCACGACCAATCAGACCCCTAATATCAAAGGGTCTGCAACAGAGCAGTATCAGCTGCAAGCATGTATAGGGGAGAAAAACAGCCAGAATTATTTATTGCAGCGGTTTTGGACAGACAATCGGAGAATGGAAAGAGAGAACAGATGAGGTTTATTAACACAAAGCCAACATAAAGGGATGGAGACTTTTAACATATAATGGGAAGCAAGTCTGTGCTTCCCAAATGGTAAGAAGGAGACGTGTGTCTTACAGCAAGTGTAACACCCACTGTAAATATGATTGATTGGTCTCAGCAGGAGACAGGTAATGGAAATAAATTAAAATATGAGCTTTTAACATTATTTAGGGAAGAAACACCTAACTGCACGATAGGGGTCAAGCCAGATGGTTTGAAAACGGTCTTGACAGGTTCACTTTGGCTATGCATTAACAGAACTATAGTGTGATGTCAATTTCTACATCTTTAATATAGATTTAAAACAGAACACTACATGATAAAAAGGTTAACATGAGGAGTTATAGGTGATTTTTAAAGTTTTACTCAATGGTATATTTTTTAGAGATGTGACAGTTTCCCTTGGATTATTTGTGCATCAGTACAAAGAATGTTAGTCTTAAAGATAAACTCCAAGCACCATAACCACTAAAACATGCTGTTGTGGTTATGGTTCCAGTAGTGCCCGATTGTAAGCAGTCAAACCGTTTTAGAATGGTTTGATTTCTTACCTCGAGTCCATTCTCTAACTCCACTACTGCCAGTGGAGAGGTCAGCTAACTTATCTCCACCAATGAGCTAAGCTTTACACTGCCAGGCTTAGCTCAGACAGACTGCCTCTGATTCTCTGTCTACAGTAGTTGAGGCAGGAACAGTGCACAGTGGGCACCGGGTACATTGTTAAATCGCTTGACTTCTTACAATGGGCGAGCACTCCTGTCACCATAACCACTACAGGACACCTGTAGTGTTTGAGTGGGCAGCCAGTGTTGTGACATAATCTTCTCATTATGACATCTTAAAAGGGATCTTTAACTGCCCAAATTAAAATTAAAGACTGTTTAGTAGGTATTCCGCCCAATGAAAACATGCATGCATTTAATTATGCAATTTTCATTGGGGATATATCTAAAAAACACTTTCAAAAGCTGCAGATCTCTTGTCTGCAGCCTTTGCAAGACCCTCCCCTTCTAACCCCACTCAGACTTTCTGTGACTGTTCAATCACTGACTTCCCAATGCAATTCTTTGCCCTGAACAAATGCTCCTTCTTTAGCGTCACTGAGTTTAGTGCCATCCCCTAAACCCCACCATCCGAGCCATGCTCTTATTTCCACTGGATCTGATTGTCTGAATTTTTATTTAATTTTCCAATGAACAGTATAAACAGTATTTTGGCCAAGCTAACAGCTCAGTCCTTAGGGAGAATCAAAGTTACCTGATAGGGCACTATTGAGCGCTCTGTACAGACGCAGCTTTTGGTCTTTATACAGATTCGAAAGTTGGATCTGGTTTGACTGGATGAAGAAATAAAGACTCCCAACCCACTCAAGGGGCATGGCCGCCATCTTAAGTGCCTGGAAAAAAACAGAAAAAAAAGGTTATATATTATATTATCCCTTGCAAATTTTCACCAGCCTAAATCCCAATTAGATTTACACATTTGGTGCGATGTCCCTGTCCTTATGAATCTACACTTACAACTTCAGCTAGTTATTAAACCAATGCAAAAAAGTTGATGGGTCCAAAAGGACACTTCTCAGCTAACAATAGAATTGGGAGTACCTTTTGAAAAAAAATTCTGCCCATTTCCGTTTTACATTTTGTACCGAAGGAACACTCCTAAAGCTCTTCAGCTTGTTATATGGGTGGAGATAAAGGGGAGTCTTCGGGTTCAGAGGTACTTCTACTTGGGAGGCTATCTGTCTTAAATCTGCTGTCGATTTGAAGGTCCCATGATTCTCAGCCAGATGGGAACTCTAATTACCCTCACTAAAACTCTCCTGACCCTAACCCATAGTCTCTTTCTCAAATGATGAAGCTTGGAAGTGGGTTGTTGCATAGCATTATATACTTTCAAGCTGTGTATCGGGATTTAGGACTACGAAGAGAAGACTTTAGCAGCCCTTTCTGTGTTGTCTTGTATGTTGGGGCAGGCCATGAACCTGTCTGTCTGCTTGGCGTGCTTGATTTAAAGTCCCAATGTTATGGAACGTTAGAGTCTAATGAAAGTACTTAGAAAATCGGGCAGACTAGATAGGCTCAAATGGTGATCTGCCGTCACATTCTATATATCTATGCTATGCTGCTGTGCTTTAAAATGCCTGGGACTTTTTCCCAGTCCAACCATTAAAATGTTACTAACATAGTAGCTGCAATGATGTGTGTTTGTGTATATATACATATGTATAGATTTGCTATATTCCTTAATAGAATTACTTTAAGAGCGCTGCGTAATCAGGGCCGTCTTTAACGCGGGGCAAACGGGGCAGCTGCCCCGGGCCCAGTTACTCCTGGGGGGCCCAAAGCAGCTGCCCCGTGGCCCCACCGCCCATCAGGTGCTTGTATTGCGGCTGCCCATACTCTAAGGAGGCTCACCGGGTGGCCAATACATTTAGGGCCACCCGGTGAGCACGTTACAGCAGGGGCCCGGTCGGGTGCTGTGGCCCTTTAACAGCACGACCGGGCCCTCTGATTTACGGCAGCATGGGAGGAAGTGACGTCGGTGAGTCACTTCCTCCCTCTGAGATCATGAGCCGCGCAGGAGGAAGACTGAGCCAGGAGGCAACTCCCAACCACCCCAACCAGCACACTGGACCCCAGGGAAGGTAGGAAACTAGAGGGGGCTTTACAGTTTGCATATTATGTCAGTATGTGTGTGTTTATGTCTGTCAGTAGGTCTGTGTGTGTGAGTATGACTGTGTGTGTGTCTGTCAGTAGGTCTGTGTGTGTGAGTATGACTGTGTGTGTGTCTGTCAGTAGGTCTGTGTCTGTGTGTGTGAGTATGACTGTGTGTGTGTCTGTCAGTAGGTCTGTGTCTGTGTGTGTGAGTATGACTGTGTGTGTGTCTGTCAGTAGGTCTGTGTGTGTGAGTATGACTGTGTGTGTGTGTGTGAGTATGACTGTGTGTGTGTCTGTCAGTATGTCTGTGTGTGTGAGTATGACTGTGTGTGTGTCTGTCAGTAGGTCTGTGTCTGTGTGTGTGAGTATGACTGTGTGTGTGTCTGTCAGTAGGTCTGTGTCTGTGTGTGTGAGTATGACTGTGTGTGTGTCTGTCAGTAGGTCTGTGTCTGTGTGTGTGAGTATGACTGTGTGTGTGTCTGTCAGTAGGTCTGTGTCTGTGTGTGTGAGTATGACTGTGTGTGTGTCTGTCAGTAGGTCTGTAGTGAGCACCAGTCATTCATTGAATGTAGTGTTGGTGTTTGCGTTACCATTTTTTTTTTCTTTGCCCAATGTACAATTTTGACCACCAGCTCATAATGATGGATTTTGGCAATATTTTGCCCAGGAGAGATGGTAAACCGTAAAAGGTACAGGGGAGGTTTATGTGCAGAAAGGAGCAGAGTGTATAAGGAACAATATGGAGATATATGTACAGAAATAATGCTTGTAATAGACACTAAAAGTAACAAGAAAAAATAAATAAAAGAAAAATGCAGATATATAAAGAAACATGCATTTAGTGCAGAAAGCAATGAAGAATGTATTCACTAATAGTGAACTGTAGTGAACTCTAAACAGAATTGCAAGTTTTGGGCAAAAGTAGCAGAACTGGGGGGAAAAAACAACAAAATAGCAATTTTTATAATGTCCTATTTAGTAAAAGAAAAATAAAAAAAAAATTTCTGAAAAAAATGTTAGTAGGTAATATGAGTATTAAAAAAAAAAAAAAATGTTTTGGGACAATCTTTACTTTAGTTTTTAGCAGGAAAAGAGAAATAAAATGGGCCATGAGAGCCATTTGTACATTGATACATGGTATGATATGGCTTTACAGTTTGCATATTATGTCAGTATGTGTGTGTTTATGTCTGTCAGTAGGTCTGTGTGTGTGAGTATGACTGTGTGTGTGTCTGTCAGTAGGTCTGTGTCGGTGTGTGTGAGTATGACTGTGTGTGTGTCTGTCAGTAGGTCTGTGTCTGTGTGTGTGAGTATGACTGTGTGTGTTTGTCTGTCAGTAGGTCTGTGTGTGCGAGTATGATTGTGTGTGTGTGTCTGT